>AYKW01000037.1:0-120108 GCA_002760635.1 Ganoderma sinense ZZ0214-1
GGCACAGTACGCCGCGAACCCGACCGAGGATCACCTTAGCAAGGCACTTCACATCTGCCGCTACCTCGTCGGAACCAAGAACTACGCCTTGGTTTATAATGGCGATTCTCAGCTCGGCTTAATAGCTGGGACTGATAGTGATTGGGCTTCGGACCCATACACTCGACGCTCGCAAACCGGCTTTATGCTGAAGTTAGCGAACTGTGCATTCTCGTGGGTTTCACGTGCACAGAAGACCATTGCCCTCTCCTCCACCGAGGCTGAGTATATGGCAATGAGCGACTGTAGTCGCCAAGTAGTCTGGGTTCACAACTTGCTTGCTGAACTCGGCTATCATATCGGTCGCGTACCACTGTCTGGAGACAATCAAGGCTCCATTCACATTGGACAAAACCCTGTCACAGAGTCAAGGTCCAAGCACATTGACATCCGCTACCATTACATTCGTGAAGTGTACGATCGAGGCATTACCGACATATTCTATGTCGAAGGGACTAATAATCCCGCTGATATCTTTACCAAGAATTTGGGCACTGTGAAGTTCCACCACTTCCGTCCCTATCTTGGCTTGCATTTCCCTAAGGCTGCTTAGAGCGCCATGTCCGCTTGCGTACTTGCGAGCGCGTACTTAGCGAGGGGGAGTGTTGAACGTGGCGCTCGTAGGAGTCCACGGCTTCGGACCGGAGGTCCGAGTTTGATGCCGGTGTCTCAGCAAAGTAAGGTTTGCCGGAACACCGGAGCGAACTCCGAATCTGGGGCTTTAAGCGCCAGACTGCCTTTTGTAGCACGCCTGTGCTAGTACACTCTCTAGACGCTTCCAGAGTGCCCTATATGGCAACTATACTGGACAGCTGCCCAGGAGCCGCATGGACTGTAACTGTGATCACAAGTCTGTGATCACACGGACACTTATATAATCATGTATGCTATGTAGTATATAAGACAGCTCCTACAGAGCTGAATGTCAGATCTCTTCTCGCTCTTCTCCTCACTTGATATACAAAGCCTCTACCTCTCACTAGCCAGGTGAGTATGTGTGCACACTGCGTGTAGTGCGTCCCCCATAGTGGGCATCCCCCACTATGTTCAACACATTCAGCATGCGCTGTTATACAATATTGTAGTACTTGTACTTGTAGTGTCAATGACTGGTTTCTCTTCCTGCGACACTGTTCTCCGTAAGTTATGCACCAATTGAAGCATTATATTGTCATTACCTCATACTACTAACGACACATAACACTTAGAACTTGCGCACACGCGGTGTATCCGCGTGTGCGCATATACCGATGCTGACACACTGTGCTCGCCTGGTGTCTTGCGCACACGCGGTTTGACCACGCGTGCGCACTTCTCAGCGCTTCCTACTCATATTTGGGCCCCGTCGTTTGCGCACACGCGGTCAGACCGCGTGTGCGCAAATTTCGAGCATTTTGGTCGCCCTAACCCCCCCTACTTTACACCCTTTAAATTTACCAACGCCCGACGTCGTATCGTCTAGTCTGTACTGTGAGCCTTCTTTTGTCTCCCGCCTGCAGCAGACAATTGGCGTCATGACGCCAACGACCCACACCATTCGCTCTCCTTCGTCGTAAAGGTGTTCCTCTAGGCTGGATATCGATCTTCACCACCTACACCGTTCGGCGTGACGTCTTCAATCGCGCCACGTTCCCCGTCATGTCCCCGCCTTCGACTCCACTTTGTCCCTTCATCGAGCCCGAGAGAGCCTGAGCTTTCCGTCCTCGCCTTCTGTCACCTCCCCTCACACATCTCCCTCCAGAGCCCACAGACACCCCCCGCCCCTTGTCGATATCGCTTTCCTAACCCTACCACCCAGATGCCGCCACAGACGAGGTCACGGTCACGCACCCCCAATGCTCCTAGTAGCGTCCTCTAAGTCCTCCACCCTTGCATTTTCCCCCAGTCCCCGAGTTGACATCGACCAGCGGCCCCACCACAACCCCTGGCAACGCCTTCCGTCCTCCCGCGCCATCTTCAAGTTCCGCGGGGCCCGTGCTAGCTGCAACCCCGCGCTCTCCAGCGCCTCAGGCTTCATCGATATCCTCACCGCAACCCTCGTCCCCTCGTGGATCGGCTTTCGCGTGCTCAAGGACGTCCGCGGGTCAAATTCAAGCCTGAACCCGATCGACTTTCGACTTCCCGCCGCCGTTCCGGTACCTCGCCCTCGTCGGCGCGTTCGCGTCCCTCGCCATCGTCATCGGCGTCGTGTTCGCCTTTATCATCGGCACGGCACCCGCAGGAGATGACCGGGACCTCTGGGCTGACGTTCCTGGTGGAGGACTGGGTCGGGCGGGCTGCTGTGGCGGGATGTCTTGTTCTGAGCGTATTCGCGCTGCCTGTCGGGATGGCGATTTTTCGGTGATGCTCGTGCGAGCGCGTATAGATATAGGGCGGTCGGCGGGCTGATGATGGAGGTCGATCGCCGGGCTTGGGATCTTTTCTGTGCTCGGGGTCGGCGGGCTTGAAGTTGCGGGCTACGTGCTGTGGCATTCTGCGCATGGGGAATGGTGCAGACGCAAATTATGGGTTGAGCACAAATGTTAAGCTGCAATAGCGATAATGAACTTACTCCGACGCTCACTTATACCGGTGTAGGTGTTGAAACGTTTTAGTTATATTATCTATGTTGCCCTCCAACACGCTCCCGCTCCGCTCTCCGGGGTCATGACTACTGGTCGTATAGATTCTCAACAACTAAGCTATTAGCTTAGCGATAGACACAAAGCTGCGGCTGTACGGTACTAGTACTGGTGGTATACAAGGGGTTTAACGTGATCCTCTACTGCGCGTTGACACTGGCATTGACACTGGCATTGGCATTGGCATTGACATTACCGTCCGTGATAGCTTTCCGCTGGCTCCGCCCCAGGCCCATCCCGACGCGCACCAGCGTCTCCAAGCACGCCCTGCTGTTGATCAGGAGGTCCTCGTCCCACTCCACGACGCCCTTCTCGAACAGCACGACGATCGTCGACCCACCTACAGAGACGAAACATGAAGCGTGAGTGACGCCGAAGATGAGGAGAGGAGGAAGAGAGAAAGAGAAAGAGAAGCACGATGCGCACCGAACGCGAAGTACCCAAACTCGTCCCCCCGCCTGACGAAGTCGCCCTCCTTCACCGTCGTCTCGATGCTCCCGACCATCATCGCCCCGATGCACACGCACATGACGCGCCCGAACTCGGGGCTGTCGATCGGCACGATCTTGCGCACGTTCTCCCCGTACACGTCCAGCGCCGTCCGGATCGCCTGCGGCTGCCCACACGAAAATCGTTCAGTACCCACACACGCACACTCCACGAAGGAATAAAAACATAAACGTCAAGAACAGAGCGACTCACGTTGACCGTGTAGTACTCGCCCGTGATGTACGTCATGGGCCCGATCGTGCCGTCGACGGGGACGTGGAACCGGTGGTAGTCCTGCGGCGCGAGGCGGAAGATGCACAGCGCGCCGCCGATGTACTTCTCAGCTTCGTGACGGTATGTCTCGCCCAGCAGCCGGCCGACCGAGAACTCGCGGCCCTTGATCCACAGGCGCGTCGCCTCGCTCACGGTCGCGAACGCCATGAGACGACAGTCGGCGCCACTCACGAGGCGGTACGGGTCGTCGGGGCTCTCTACAGGGCGCGCGTCCGGTTTGAGTTTCCTGTCATGATCGGGGTGCGGTCAGGATGCGGTCACGGCGGTGCTACGCATGTTATACGACGTACCGGTAGAAGAACTCGTTGAAGGTCTCTGCAAAACGCATCTTATGTTAGATACGACACCATCGAACCACAACCGAAACACGTACTGAACGAATCAAGTGGATCGCGAACTTCGTCGATGTTCAAGTTGTGGAACGCGATGAACGCGGGTATGTCGCGCGCAGACTCGGGCGCATCGTACTTGAGGCCCTGCTTGATCGAGAGCGACTTCAGCAGTCGCCGAGCTGTCAAGAATCATGACCGCCACGTTTTATCATGGCACATCAGCGGCTCGGCCACGAGCAATGAACGTAATTTCGCGTCAACTCACCTCGCGCCCCCTCCATCCGGCTCTTCCAGCCCTTGTACAGCAGCCGAATTCCCAACCGCACGTACACCTGCATCTTCTCCTCCTCGAGCTGGCCCGTCAGGCGGTTCTGCACGATGATGTTCGCCGAGTTCTGCCCGTCACACGACACACGTCAGAAAACCCAATCGCAGTCACACGACACCCAACACAAGAAAAACACCCACCGCGCCGAGCTTGTAATCGCCCGCCGAGACCTTCGAGATCACCTTCGTGTACCACTTGCGCTGCGCCTGGTTCGCAGTCACGTAGTTGCCCACCACGATCTTGTCCACCCGCGCCCAGTCCTGGCTCGCGCACACCGCCAGGTGCGTCACGATGTCCACCTCCGCCTTCGCGTTCAGCCGCGGCCGGTGGCACAGCGGGCAGTTCTTCACGTTGATCACGCGCTCGAGCGACGACTCCGGCGACCCGCTCGACCCGCTCGACCCGTTCGACCCGTTCGACGAGTCCTCCGCGTCCGACGACGACGCCGAGTATGGCGTGCGCGCGGACGTCGACGGCGTCGAGGACGGCATCGAGGACAGGCCCTGCGCGACCGCTTCCAGTGCCTGCTGCATGGGCTCCGTGCTGTACGCAGGGGGCGCCCCAGGCAGCTGCTCGCCGCTGGGTTCGCGCTCGCGCTCGCGCGCCGGCCCGGAGAAGTCGAGCTTGTCGAAGAAGTTGACGCTCTGCTGCTGCTGCTGCGCCTCGAGCCCGCTGGCGACCGCAGGCGTGACAGGGGCGGAGGTGTCCATCATGTTCTCGTCGAGGTTGACGCGCTTCTTCTCGCTCGCGGGGCGGCACAGCTCCGTCTCGAGGCAGCGGATCGCCTCGTTCACCGTGAGCGGCTCCTCGTCCGAGCGCTTGCCGAAGCGCGTCCAGAAGGTCTCGACGGTGCTCCGGGAGAGCGTCGAGCCGAGCGAGTCGAGCATGGACGTGAGCTCGAGGTGGGAGATCGTGCCGTTGTCGTCCGTGTCGTACTGCTTGAGGTACTCGCGCCAGAACTTCTGGCGGAGCGCGTCGTACGGCTGATACTTGGCCCTGCTCGTACTATCAGCACACAGCACAGCACTACCCCAGAACAGCACACAAGGCAAGGCCACAGTACCTGAACGTGATGATCGGGTTGTGCTTGGACTCCCAGGGCATCTCCTTCGCGGTCGAGAGCGCGAGCGCGAACTCCGCCATCGAGCGCATCCCGTCCTCGTCCGCGGGGTACAGCCCCGTGCGCTCGTCCTTCTTCGGCGCGTCCGTGATGAGCTTCGCGACGTCGAGCGACGCGTCGCCGACGTGGTCGTTCGACGACAGCTTGTCCCAGTCGAGCACGGTCAGCTGCACCTTGAACGTCGTCTCGTACCGCCGCACGTGGAACAGCATCTTCTCGTCCCACTGCGGGTTGAGCGAGTGCCGGATCACGCGCGTCCGGAACACCTTCTTCCCGAACGACACCACCACGAACGGGTCCATGTCCCACCCCGTGCGCGTCACTGCCATAGCCATTCGTATCGCATAAGTCAGTGCCGGAACCCAGACCTACGAAACTTAGCGATAGGAGGCAGAAAGTAACACGCACTGTTCTTGAGCTTCGGGAGGTCCTTGGCGCCCTGGATCTCGAGCATCACGATGCCCATGATGTCATTCGCCGCGCTGAAGTTGTAGTCCTTCCTCTTCGCGCCCCACGACTTGCGGAACTTCGACTTCTGCTGCTGCTGCGCGGACGCCGACGCCGGGCGCGGTATCAGCCCCGGAGCCCCGCCAGGCGTGATCGGCGTCGACGTCCCCGAGCTCGGCGCGGTCAGCGCTCCCGAGCCGCTCGCCGCCAGCGTCGTCATACCCAGGCCCGTGCTCGACGAGGGCAACGTACTCAAATTTATGTTCGCGGCGGATATGGAGGTCGAGGCCGTGACCGAGTCGACGGAGTTGGACCGCTGCGCGCTCGCCCGCCGCGGGAACATGCTCGGGATCTTGAACCCAGGCGAGCTCGGCTTCGGCGCCAGCGGCGTCTTCAAGTTCTGCGCCGCGGTGGGCGTCGGCGTGATAGGTGTCTCCGCTACCGCTACCGCCACGGCTGCGGGCGGCGCAGACGGCGGTCGCTGCTGGGGCGTCTGCTCCATGTCTGTGGGGAGGAGGCTCTGCGAGGGCGGGATGTAGAGGTTCGCGAGGCGGCTGCCGTGGGGGGACTCGTCCTCGCCCTCGTCCTCGCTCTCGCCCTCGTCGTCCGAGCTGAGCCCGTCATCTTGGTACGCGGGACCCTCGAGGTGCGAGCGGATGGTGCCGATACCTTCAGTCTGCGAAACGAATGATAATAATCACGCACACGGCGCGTGAGCTTGACGCTAACGCGCGCATACTTACAGTGCTTTGCATATCAAACTGCAGTCGTTCCGCGCGTGCAGCCTGTTTGCTCGTATTTGTGCCGCCGCCGGCTAACGGCTACAGGAGGCATCCCGGAGGACTCCCGGAAGACCAGTACTCTCCGGGGACAAGGCCTGTTCCTCACCTTACTTTCGTCTGGTCGCGCATGCATTAAGGTTCCCTGTTATACACCAATCCGCAATATCCGATACCAGAGCGAGGCAGATAAACCTCGATAATCGCGGTGGATGAGGGTTGCCTGGTCTCGAACTGGCAAGCAGGCGCTGGCTGGCGGCGTCGCAAACAGGGGCAAACAGGGTCGACGCGCGAACGGCGACTGCAGTTTGATATGCAAAGCACTGTAGGGTGTATGCGCCACGGATGGAGGACGCACCGGAGGGGCAGATACGAGGCTCGGGCGCGTCCGCTTGACGAGCTCGGAATAGATCTCGCCGAAGTCCATGAGCGGGGCGGTGTTCGGGGGCAGCACGAAGCCGAGCTTGACCTGGATGTTGCCCGTCGCCTGGGTCGAGTTGCGCGTCGAGACGAGGTTCGTGGAGATGAGCTGTGCAGCAGCCCCAGTTAGCCTGCACTAGCACGAGATGATAGTGAGCTAACGGCGTACCTTGTTGTTCATGTCATCAAAGGCGTACGCCCGGCCGTCCCTGAACCAGTCCTCCAGCGGTATCCACGCCTCGCCGAGGTAGTCCTTCTTGAGCATGTCCTTGTCCCACACGACAAGCTCAACAACCCCGAGCTTGTCCGCGAGCGACAGGTGGATCGGGAAGTCGAACGTCGCATCCTTGGGGTTGTACGCGGGGTTGAGCGTGCGCTTCGCGACCGGGGTCTGGTGACGGTTCCCGAGCAGCGACACGACGACGAACCTGTGTCGCACGCACACACAGACGTTAGGCATGACTTGGAGGACGGGACGGCCGCTCGTGGGCGACACGCGAGCAGAACGAGGGACAAAGGCGAGACTCAGCACTCACGGATCGCTGAAGCCGTTCCGGTCCTTGGAGAGGAGGTTGGAGCAGCCGAGGACCTGCACCCTGAGCATGACGACGGGCTGCTCGCCGGGCATGGGGGTGAAGTTGTTGCCATGCCCGCGGCCGCCCGAGGCGACGCGTGCGGGGAGCCTCTTGAGGGCGCGACCGATCTTGAGGGCCTTGGCCTTCGGGGCCGGCGCCATGTCACGGTTCTATGTTCTTAGTTCTAGAGACAGAGACGAGGGGGATGGGGGTCGTGGGGGTCGTGAGCCGATAGTACGGAAGGCGGAAAGCGAACAAAAAGCGAAGAGCGGGGAGACAGAGATAGAGAAAGGGGAAGGAGGAAGGGGGACTCGGAGTGGAGGTGGCAGTTGTGGAGGAGGAACCAAGGACGCGGGACCGGCTTTGGGCGGACGGCGCAGGCGGGTGGAAGATCAAAGGTGATGGTGTGCCTCCAACTCGGTATCGCATGGTTGCTCTGCGCCCGCCTGAGCAGTGCCGCCGTCCTCGCCATTTGCAACATATCATCGCAGCAATATCGCCCGCATCGCCCGCAAACCCCATCCCCCTTTGTCTCAGCCATATCTCCCCACGATCCTAGCGAATCGAAGCCCACATTCGGCATCTTTCACCACGGCGTTGCATCGACTTCAAAGGCTCTCTATCGCCCTAACAGGGGACATCGCATGACGAAACAAACGCAAGCTCCCTCCTCATGGCACGCGAACTGCTCGTCTCAATAACGACAACACAATTGGTACTGTAATCAGTGCACTCGTTCTCGTTATGAGGCTTCCGCCGGCAACTCGCCAAGCACACAAAGCATTCCGATGCAGCGAAATGGTATTAAACTGAGCAAACGGGTATGTTTTCAGGCAATGGACAACCAACGCCAACAACGTAATAGTAGTCCGTGCGCTACAGCTAGAGTAATGGTAATGTGATAGAGTTCGAGAGCGATCTTGCTTCAGCTATGGAAGGTCAGCTACGAAAAGCGATGCCCATCGTCGTCGTCGGCACCTCCGACCTCTCGTATTGTATCAAAGTCCTGCCACGCCCTTTCATGACAAATCGTGAACGGGAACTTCAATAGCATTACGCGAGGAATGCAACAGCGGCAAGCACACCCGCGATCGTCGACGCGACCGACACACCGAGCGCACCAGCACCGTTGGTGCCGGACGCGCCAGTGGCGCTCGCGCTCGACGAGGCACCAGTGCGAGAAGCAGAGCCGCTGGCAGCAGCCCCGGAGCGAGAACCAGTCGCAGTAGCGGACGCACCGCTGGCAGAGGCCGACGCGCCAGTGGCCGCGGGCAGATCCGTGAAGAGAGCCGCAGACTGGAGGGGGACACAGTTCGAGGACGCGGGGATCTTGGGGTCGTAGGGCATCGTCGAGATGGGGCCGAGAGACTCAGGGGGTTGAGTGTAGGTCACGACCTGGCCGTTAGAGGTGTAGATGCCAGGGGGGTCCTGGTTGTCACCCTCGCAGTACTCGAAGGTGCCGTTCTGGGCGGCGTTGGGGCAGTTGTACGAGACACCGATACGGTCGAAGACGTGCTGGCAGAGCTCGGGAGCGTTGGATCCAGCGGGGTCGCAAACCTTGAAGCAGAACGAGTTCGAGCCCATGAAGCTGTGCGCATCTAGGTCACAACGTTGTCCCCACGCTCTGATGGTGATGTACTCACTTGTGCCACTCGATCACCTGCTGGAAGGTGTCGTTGTTCCCGTTGTTGCTCGCGAACCCGTTCGAGTAGACGAGACCACCAAGCGGGTTACCACGCTGGATGCGGAGTGAGAACCTACCAGACGGTCGAGAACAGCTGCGAAGTACTCACGAGATCGGCACCGTGAGGGTCGAGCTCTCCTCCACCGTCATCGGACTGGAGGTTGATCTTGGTCTGGTCGATGAAACCAACGATCTGGAGGTAGCCGGGGGTCTTCATGAACTGAACACCAGTGATGGCACCAGCGGGGATGATGCGAGTACCGCGGCCCTTCTTGGTGCACCACGCGACCTCCTCACCCTCGGTGTCACCGATGGTGGAGCCGGGCTTGGGGGGAGCCCAGACACACCAGTCGTCGAGGTGGTTGACGAAGGCGGTCTGGCAGAGGGAGTTGGCGCCCTCGGTGGTGGAGTTGCAAAGGTTGTAACCCTGCTGGGTACCACGGACACCATCATCGGGATCGGCCTGGTAAGGCTGTACGAACAAGTAATTAATCAGTACGTGAACGCGTCGGCAAACCAGACCGTTGGGAGCAACGCAAGCAAAGCATCCTCCGAATGAGGCGTAGGAGGACAGAGTTACTTACAATGCCGCTGGGGTACGAGAAGTGCTTGGAAGCGAGAGGGACAAAGGAAGAAGAGGTAGCGGACTGGGCGAGAACGCCCGAAGCGGCGGCCGAAATGGCGAGAAGGGCTGAAAGAGCGACAGTGGACATTGCGAGACGGGTCGGGGAGGCTGCGGTCGAAGGAAGGGACCGCGAGGGTCAAGGGAGGGAGGGCGATGGAGGAGGAGAAAGAGTCGTTGCCAGCACAGGCCGGCCCCATCCCTCTAAATATCCCCGTCCCCGTTCGCACTCCGCAAATAGCCGGCCCCCCCCCCAACCTGGTCCCATAATTAGCAAACGCACGGACCACTTCCACGTGTTCCCGTCACAGCAGCCGCTTAGCCCTGCCTACCAGCATCGTTGACAACGTTCATGTTCTCGCCGGACACATAACTTACAAGTACCATAACGTATCACACAGACTCAGTACTCAGTGCTCGAGGCCCCCACGACGTCAACACCTCATCTCCGCCGCTTCCCCAGCACGCTGCCACTCGAGCAGAGCGGCCCCTTCTCCAGCACACCGTGCTCGCCCGTATCCTGTTCTATTCCTAGATCTTCTCCCAGTTCTCTCGCCTCCTGGGGCGTCAATGCGTCCGTGACGAGGGACCAGAACCTGTCGGAACAAGCATCGGTGTTGATTGTCAGACGGGACGTCCCACTAAACCGCGCGAATGGAATAATTTTCAAGGGACCGGCACGAACGTCGAGAACACCTTGCGCCGCCGGACCCATTCCTTCCTCCACCGCATCCACTCGGCCTCCAGCTGCTCGCATTCCTCCGCAGACACCAACGGCATTCCTGCTCGCAGCGGTTCCAGGTGCGTCTGTGCCTTCTCGATCTGCGAGCAAACGTTCCGGAACGCGCGACGGGCGCCCGCAATTTAATGCAGGGCGCACAGCAGTCAGGTCAGTGATCGAGCTTCGTGGTCGTCCCATTTATTGATAGCGCCGCCACCCGTTGCGAGGTGGGGCCGTCACCTCGCAGGCGGACTGCCCTCCCCGGTGGAGGAAGGTGGAGAACCGCACGGCGTGATGCGCATTAGCCGGCCGCGTACGTACCGCGTCTGCCACCTTTCCGATTTCGAACGCGAGCTCCTCGTCTGTCGGCGCGCTCTTTAATTTCGCGACGTCTGTCCATATCAAGGTCAGCTATAATTAACCACCACCTCGCATCGGACGAGTGTTGGCAGGGCGTTGACGCACCGGCGCTAAGCGTCTTGCTCTCTGCGACCAGCTGTTTGTTCTCCTCGTCCAGCTTCTTGTACTCATCTTCCAAGGCAGCGAGTTTCTCCGCGGGCATGTCTTCGAGGTTGGCCTGGTTCGCTACAAAGAACGTCGTCTTGCCTGACGATATACGTACGCAGGTAAGTGTCTCGAGCTGACGGCCCCGAACCTGGCGACTGATCAGGCACCACAAGAGTCCTCAGATCGATTTCGTCCATGACAATCGTGTGTACGGCATTGCAACCACCAAGGTACGAAATGTCACAAACTCAAAGATAGTCGCAGATATATGTCACTTCCTGCCCCTGAAGCGGGTGAGTACCCGGATAATACGGTACTTATAACGGAGGGTTCGGGCTTCAGACCTTCAGGCGTCACAGCATGATCTCCGCCTGGCAAACAAATGCACGGAAGTAATACATGGTGAGTGGCTCTCCATACGTAGTATGCAATTCAATGACGGCAGCCGAACATTGCGATGACGGTCCACTCCGCCCGTTCTCGCATCGGTGACCGTAGCCGCTCTGTTCTCTCATCCGAGTTGCTCGAGATGTTGGACACAGGTTTATGCGTCCATGCACTCGAGCAGCTCGCCATGGAGGTGGGGGATGCAGATTACGGGCTGACGATACGAGATGCCCGGCTTACTTGGTAAGTATGTACGCCCGGATCCTTACGGTAGTGAGGACGGCAAAAGCCGAGACACGTAAGAATGGTCAGAATGGCGAAGGCAAGGTCAGGCCATGCCTCCCGATCCTCACGGTTTGGGGCTGGTCTGCGCTCGGAGGAAGCTGACTATATGCGCGGGATACGTAGCGTGAGGGAGGCATGGCACTTCCGCACACTGTCGAGAACACCGAAGCAAGGATGCTTCGTACACACGGCACTCCATTACTCCATTGCATGCCCTGTCCGTTGCTCGGACGCGGCGGGGCGTCGTGGGACGAGCCAGCGGGTGAACCAGAGTCCAAGCGAAAAAGTGTACTGACCGCACGTTTTCTGAACGAGCAGCCCACGCTCTGCCAGAGCTACGAGGATCTTCTGGGCCGCTGCCTTCGGAACGGAGCCCTTGAGGTTTGCGGAGACGTCTACCGCGCCGAAGGGGCGGTTCATCTACGCAGTGTGCATGGGGGACGATATGTAGGGAGTAAGTAGAAGAGGGGATATATGCGTGTGTTCTTACTCTTTTCATGTAATCGAGAACCTTGTCTTCCGCTGCGTATTGATATCGTGTGACTATATGCGTCCTGGGACGGATAGCATGGGAGTGTACGAACCTTCCTTTCCTTTGAGAACGGGAACCTTGGCGTCGGAGGTCTTTGATTTTGTGGCCATGGCTGGTGTTCAGCTAGTGAGATATCGAGATAGGACGAAGAACAGATGATGGTGGTCGGAAGGCAAGTGGATCGGGGACGAGAGGCAGCGGACGCGACGCGACGCGGGGGAAAGTATCACGTGGGAGGCACGGGAACGTCATCAGGGCGCGTATTCACGGAACTTGGATTGCTCGCTGAGCTTTCGTTTCTTTCCACCGATTTTCCGACGTCGACGGCCGGCCCCGCCGTCCTCATATTCGTCCCCTGTGGGGCCCCGCATCCTCAGCCTCTCATCTTCGCGCTATAGAGTCAGACGTCTCCCCCATTGCATCCCCATCTTCCTGCCAGTGCCTCCGCTTCACGTCTGTCCTCGGGCTTCCTACAGGCTTCTCCACCGGTGCGTGAACTAGACCAAGGTCGGACAACGTCATTCCCCCGAATGCCCTCCGATGGCTCCCCGAAGGACAGGCAGAGCCTCAACTATCTCCTCCGCTCGGGATTCGCAGGCGGCGTCGCCGGTTGTGTCGTACGTCTCTTTCCATTCCTACCTGTCCCACCCAGTGCGCTCCCCAACGCCAAGTCCGCTCCGTGCTGCTCTGTATCACCGTTTCTTGACCGTTCTTGCGTTCAGGCGAAGACCGTCGTCGCACCGCTCGACAGAGTCAAGATCCTCTTCCAGGCATCCAACCCCGAGTTCCAGAAGTATGCCGGTACGTCCGCTCCTCCACTCTACCCGACCCTCCCTCTTCAAGCGCACTGACCGCTGGACGCGGTGCGCAGGTACGTGGAGCGGGGCGTTCCATGCTGGTTCCAAGATATACCGCGAGAACGGCATACGCGGTCTCCTCCAAGGCCACTCCGCTACCCTCCTCCGTATCGCCCCGTATGCCGCTATCAAGTTCATGACATACGACCAGATCGAGCCCGTACGCAGCCTTTTTCTTCGCCTTCCCCGACTTGTCCTGCATGACCAATCCTCACGTCCCAGTTACTCATGCCCACCCGCGAGAGTCAGACAAACCTGCGTCGCTTCACCGCAGGCGCTGTTTCCGGTACGTCACCGTCTTCTACTGCTGCTTCTTGGGGCGGCGTTTGAACGGACGCATGCATGTCGGACGAGCAGGCCTTACGTCCGTATTCTTCACCTACCCCCTCGAAATCATCCGGGTCCGCATGGCCTACTACACGCAAAACTCGTTTGGGCCTTCCAATCACCGTCCATCCTTCCTTACCGTCGCGCGCCACATATACAACGAAGGTCTCGGCGCCCCATCCTCGCATCCCCCACCGCCCGCCTCGACGTTCGCGCAACCAGCGCCAGCGCCAGCGCAGGCGACCGTGTTCTCGCGCTTCCCCATCCTCAAGTTCTACCGCGGCTTCACGGTGACCATGGCGGGCATGGTCCCGTACGCCGGCACGTCGTTCCTCTTCTGGGGCCTCCTCCGCGCGCGCTTCCTCAAGCACAACGGCAAGCCGAAGTCGGGGCCCCTCGAGGACCTCGCGATTGGGGCGGTCTCGGGCGCGCTCGCGCAGTCGGTGTCGTACCCGTTCGAGGTCGTCCGGCGGCGGATGCAGGTCGGGGGCCTGACGCAGCCGGACCGGTGGATGCGGTGGGGGGAGACGGTGCGGACGATCTTCATGACGAGCGGGTGGAGGGGGTTCTACATTGGGCTGTCGATTGGGTACCTGAAGGTGGTGCCGATGACGGCGGTCAGCTACGCGGTGTGGCAGTGGGAGAAGCGGTTGTTGGACCTGTGAGTCGGTCGCTCCGCGGCGCATATATGCATGTTCGCGTAGAGGGCACGGGCTCTAGGGGACGAGAGAGTACTAGTAGAGCGTTTGGTTCTCGCAGTATGCGAAGCTGGCGCGGGCGGATGGTCGGAGGCGTATACCTTACCTTACCTCACACAAGATCTGCAATGTATCATTAGCACACGCACACCCCATCTAAACATCGCGGAATTCATCCTCCTCTCCATAAACTTCGCGCCCAGTTCCAACGACGATTTACACCCGGTCGTACGCGAAAAATGCGACTGGTCGATGTGCAGTGGCGGGCCGGATGTCCGGCCTGTGGCGTCAGAGGCGGGGTCGATGGGCTTGGCGGGCGGGGTGAACGTTCGACTTGCCCTTGACCTTCACGGCGCCGTCGAGGACTGGCGATGGTTAGAATGGTTCTCCACTCCCGGACGCTATGCTAGCATCTGTCTTCCGCTTTTCGTCTTGTTCTTCTCTAGAGTCCCGTGCTTTGACAAACGCTCGCATCTTCCCCGCGTTTCTGAGCCTCCACCGACTATCCCCCGCTCTCCGCGCACCGTCCACTCTCCCATTCTGTTCTCTCCGCTCTCTATCGTCGTCGCGCCCCGAGATGTCTCATAACATATCCGTCCACTTCCTCGGAACGACCTCCGGCGGAGGCCCGACAGAGACGCGCAACTGCTCCAGCCTCGTCGTCGACCCGTTCGGCGGGAGCGGACAGCTTTGGAGTGCGTACCCGCTGCTCGTCTGACCCCTGCCCCCCGCCGCGTCGCGCATCCGTTCAAAAGATTTGCCTAATGGGTATCTTGGCGAGTCAGCGTCCCGCGAGTGCTGACCTCTGCTCACAGTGGTCGACTGCGCCGAGGGGACCGTGCGCCAGTTCGAAAAGCAGCCGTACCGCCCTGGGCAGCAGAGGCTGCGCATCGGGCAGGTCAACAAGATCTTCATAACGCACATGCATGGTGAGTGGTTGCTCTTCTGTGTTTATATCCGCGTATTTTTTCGCGTACTTCTATTCCTCCGCGCGCGACATTGCCGTATCTGCCGCAGCACATGCGTATGTATGTACGCCTGCTTTGATTGCGGGCTACAGAATCATGGACCCGCCTAGGCCAGTTGGTCACTCTTCTGAGCTAACAGTATGGCGCGCATATCGACATCCTCCTACTGTTTGTGATTTGCCGTCTGGAGGATTGAACTTCCGTCGCACCGGGAACGTTTGTGGTATCTCGGCGGCGCCTCCGGTGGGCTGCCAATATCCGTTGCTCGTTCTGGATATGGGAGTGCTATGCGCCGATTGTTCCTGCGTCCTGACCGATTTATGTATTTTGCGCTTGAGGAGGGGCCAGTGCTCCAAAAAGCCGGAGGTGTCAGGGAGAATGTGTTTGTTCCAGCTAACTTTTTTTTGTGACTTGAACGACCTTCGAGAATTGAAGGCATTTCGCGATTGTCGGGCTCCCATATCCTACTCTTCCAATGCGCTCGAGCCGTAGTCGGTTGGAGTATGCCCACCGCATTTTCCCCTTGCGCCGCTCTATTATGCTTGTGATTCCCGTGTAGCGTCCATTCCTTGAGGCCATCCGTTCTCATTCTCTTGCTAACCTGTCCGATAGCGGACCACACCATGGGTCTTCTGACCTTCCTCCGTAACACCCTGGGCATCCCCAAACCCCCTGGAACCGCTCCCGCCAACGCCCCGCCCCCAAACCACCGCCGCCCGCGGATCGAAATATTCGGCCCCCGCGGGACTCGTCGCATGCTCCGGATGCTCTGGCATATCACACACTCCCGATCGGAGTTTGCGTACGTCGTCCACGAGCTATTGTTCGACGGGGAGCAGCCCTCTGTCGCGGCAGACATACAACCCGAGCACGAGGGCGCGGACGAGGCGGACATCAGGCGCGATAGCGAGTGTGTCGGACGTGATATATGGTGCGACGACCAGGGGTTTTGGAAGGGGATCGTGGACATGAGCGCGAAGCAGTCGCACGGCCTCTGGGGCGCCGTTGTCGACGCGGGGCCAATCCAACATCGAGGTACGCAGTCCGCGTTCTGTCGGCCCTTCTTACAGAGGGCGTAGCTCACGCATATACGAAGACCCATGCATCGGCTACATCATCCGCGAAATCCCTCGTTACCCCCTAACGGCGGAATCACCCATGCCCCGCAAGCTCGTCATTCTCGGCGACACGTACGACCCGTCTACGATCGCCCCGCTCATCCATGTCGACGACCCTCCCTCCGCGCGATCTCCGTCTAAGGCGTCCGCCTCCAACTCGTCGACGCCCGACAACCCTAACCCTCCGGACGTAATCGACTTTTCTGTGCTTCCGACTGTCAACCCGCACGACAGCGGCGTCCGCGTCCGCGTACCCGTCTCGCTCCTAGTCCACGAAGCCACGGACGCGTACCTGCCCCCCAGCGTCGACCCGCAGGGGCGAACGGGGAAGAACAGGACCCCGGAGAGCGTCGCGGAGAAGGCGGTACTCCGGGGCCACAGCACGCCCGCAATGGCGGGCGCGTTCGCGCGCACCATCGCAGCGGAGCGGCTCGTCATGAACCACATCGGCGCCAGGTGCGTCTCGCTTTTCGTTCACCCTACATCTTATCTTGTCTTATCTCTTGGAGGAGTGCTGTAACCGCGACGCTGATGCTGGATTGGGGGTGGGTTGGGCGGGCTTGCAGGTTCCCGGCGCCGGACATGGAGCACAACCAGTACCACCACGGGGGCGGGCGCCACCAGTTCCGCGTCGCGTGCATGCGGGAGATCGAACGGCAGGCCGCCGACGCGTGGAACCCGAGGCGGAACATGCAGCCGTACGTCCAGGCCGCGTGGGACTTCCTCACCGTCTCGGTCCCGCCGAACCTGCCGCGTCCAGCTGTCCATGTGGCCGCCGACTTCTCGGTTGGGATGGCGGGCGCAGCGGCAGCGGGCCCTCCGGATAGGGGGAAGGGGAAGGGGAAGAATTATTCGACGATGGCGGTAGACGTGGACGGCGTCGAGGCCGGGATGCTAGAGGATGCCGGCGAGTTCGAGAAGTCTAAGGAGATGTCGACGTCGGGCAATGAGGATGAAGATGGGACGGTCTTTGCGACTGTCTCCGCGACGAGTTTCCGGGGTCACAGGGATGGCAACGAGCCTGGTGGATCGAGCCAACGGCGGTCCGGGGGCGGGGACAACGGCGACAAGAAACGAAGGGCGAGCGACGGTCCTGGCAGTCCGCAGCGGGGCTTTGGATCCGAACGGGGGCGGGGTGGTGGTAGAGGACCAGGAGGCGACCATCGTAGGGGGTTCGGCACCGCCAGTAGCAGTGATCGTGGTGGTCACGGTCGACATCACGATCGGGACAGGAAGCCAAGGTCGAGAGATCGCTCTCGGAGGGGCCGCGGAGGTGTTTCATAGGTAGAGGACTCGAAAAAAGAAGCGAGATGTTTAAGTAGACTTCGCATTTGACCATCTTGTGTAGCATAGCTGTTCTACGGTACCATTTCTCTTGTCACGATATGAAGAAGTTAGCACTCGAGCTCGTACCGCCCAGGATAGAAAATTGTAAGGTTGTCAGACCGTGGATTGGGTCAATCTGGCGCGTATATTGTGCATTAACCAATAAGATACTTCACGCCGTGCGAAATAACCTACACTGCCCGGAAGATGTATCTAGACACCGACGAACATTCGATAATATTAGTCGATGAAGAAGTTGCAGTTAACAGGCGACTCCCAGCGTCAGAGCAATCCACCAATTGCGGATTAATCGTATCACAGAACATGAAAGATAGAACTGCCCTTGGAGCTGGTCCATGGCGACTGCGATGCGAGACGGCGTATTCTATTCCAACCTGTCCAGTGTCACCAGCGGAACGATTATCAAGTAAACGCAGAGTCTCGGCTCCAGACGTTGTACATAGGCCAAGGTTCTCCGCCGAACTTAAACAAGCCGGGTTCCCAATGGAAGCATAGTAAGTATAAGCGTTATGATTTATCTTTCTCGTCAGCGACTGCCAGTACAGTAATAGCACGCACCGAAACCAACCCTGCGGCTACTCCGCGTACGCCGGGAGGAACTCAGCGTCCCCCCGGTGCTGGTGCTCGTCCTCCAGCCGCGCGTTCATGGCGTTCAGCGCCGCGCGCAGGTCCGCGATCTCCGCCTCCAGGTCCCGGATCGCCGTCTCCGTCCCCCTCTCCCCATTAATATTCCCATTAGACCCTGATCGCGAACCAGAACCGGAACCAGAACCGGAACCGCTCGCAGGGTTCGGAGCCGGGGTGGAGAGCGCGGAGCGCGTGTGCTGCAGCTCCTCGAGCCTCCACGCGAGCTCTGCGCGGCTCGGGGGCTTCCAAGTCGGCGGCCTCGGCCTCCCCGCCGCCACCGTCGAGGGCGACGCGGGGATGTCGACGCGGAGGGTTGGGTGGGTGCTGTCGGGGCGGCTGGACACGAATGTCGAGTTCGAGTTCGAGTAGTTCGATATCGATGTCGGGCTCGCGACCGGAGGGATGCTATCACGGCGTGCCGCGCTTTCGTGCAACCGCAGCGGGGAGATGGAGGTTGCGGAGACCATGGACGGCACGAACGATGCCCCATCCCCGGGGCTGTCGCGGTCGCGGTCGCGGTCACGGTCACGGTCGCTGTAGCCGCCTGCGTACGTCTCTCCATCTCCATCTCTATCGGCTGCGCCTAGGTGCGTCCGCGCGGCTCTTGAGCTTGGAGGTTTGCGGCACCTTCGGCAGAGGACGAGTATCCCGAGCACCGCTCCGAGGAGGAGCACGATCCCCCCTACTACCGCCCCTACGATGGCGGCGATCGGTATCCTAGAAGACGGAGACTTGGAGAAGCTGCTATCAGGACTTGTTGTCTCGGAGGCTGACGTGCTGGAGGATGGCGACTGAGGGGAATCACCGGTAGGAGGGTTTGTCGAAGTTGATGATGCGCTGGATGATGAGGTGCCCTGAGAAGCGCTTGCTGATGAAAGGGTACCAGACGACGTCGAGGAGGACTGGGTGCTAGTGGTTGAGGTGCTTGCCAACGCGACAGACGGGCCGGAAGACTCGGACGAGGACTGCGCCGAGGAGGTGCTCGACGCGCGCGTCGACGTGCTAGGCGAGCTAAACGGCGTGGGCGGAGGGAGCGTGGCGCTGCTACTGGTCGAGGGATCCTCGACTTCGGCGGTATACACGAGGCAGTCGAACAGAATGAGCGAATTAGCGTTCGGAGTCATGACGATGGTGTGGGGGCCGTTGGCCAGGCCCGTGCTGCTGAACACAAGCTGGTTGTACAGGACGGTGGAGCTAGAATCGGGCGAGCGGGTGAAACGCCCGACGTCCTCCCCGTCGATGGAGAAGGAGATGTCGGCGTTCGTGTTGGTGCCAGGCACCGTGTTCGGGAGGATGTTGAACACATACACCGCGGTCCCGGTGAACTGCACGGTGATCGCCACGGGGGTCTCCCCGGACAGGAAAGTGGTGTCGTGCCAGGTCCCCCGGTGGATCTGGCTGAGGTCTAAATTCTTCTGGTTTATGTGGCAATCCGGACAGTCCTCGGCGGAGGAACCCGCGTTCCATGAGTCGTCTTGCCCGTTCGTGTACTGTGGGCGCAGGCCAGTATTGGGGTCACCGAAGGTGTCGTCGATGGTGAAGTTCACGAGGCCGGAGCGGACGGGGGTAAAGAGTAGCGACAGGGAGAGTAAGAGGAGCCGCCCCGCACCACCTAATGTCGTTCCATCGTCAATGTATCGCATCCGCCGCCAGCAACTTTAACAAAACAAAGACATACCATATCGTAGGACGCGGGGCCGCGACAGCCCAGACAGGGCCATGTCGGTTTGCAAGGATGCGTACGAGGAAGGCGGGTACCAGTAGCGGGATGGGAGGCTTGCATCTCTCCCGGGTGCACACCACTATAAGGGTAGTCGTCGTGGCAATAAGAAGCCTGATGAGACGCAAGATATCAAACGTCAAGGGTATGTAAGGGACAGATGAAGGATCGCACACACCGTCTTGCTCTTCGATTCCCATTACTATGTTGCAGGGCCCGCGCCCGGGGAGCGTCTGGACTCTCGATCGGATCCCCGGAGGCCGCATGAGGGCCAGTGAGAACGTTAAGAGCATAAAGTGGGCACCGTGCTTCGGATGTGGAAGGGGCTGCAGTGTGATCAACAGTTGACGTACCTTCTTTGGTGCGCGGGCTGCAGAACCTGGCATAGAGGTGGACAGCACCGCAAGGGATCTAAACTGCGCCAGCGTTGTGTGATAGAAAGCCTGCCCGGGCGCGAGTAATGTTTAACCTCGACGATGGCATTCGAGAGCAAACGCTAACGCTGCATTCCTCTTTAAGGCCCTAGTCGCTGAGTTAGACACCCATCCGCGACAAGTGTCATCGAAACGCACCTGGTGGTGTCCCGCTCAAACCTCCCGGCCACTACACCTGCATAGGCTGACGTTCTGTAGACTCCGAGTGTTAGCAACAAAGAGGCTCGGGGAACTAGCATCAGGAAGGAGCCGGGCAACGCGAATCGTAGCATCGCCGCGCTGCCATCGCGAGGCCATGCAGGCCAGCGGGATTACGTACCGCAAGTATAGGTCCCGAGGCAATCTCTATACTATCTCGAACAGCGACTGAGATGGGCATCACCCCGGGAGCGTGAACGTGAGAGGGGGGGCGTCACCCAGAGAATACGAAGACGAACGAAATCTACTTATATGCGCACGACTATATACTACTACAACGCGGCCTTCGCACGCACCCCGGCACCCCCGCCCTCACTTCTGCCTCTTGTAGATCTTGTCCAAGAACGTCTTGAACACCTCCCTCTTCAGCCTCACGTCGCCCGCACCCACCTCCATCCCCTCCACCGGGATCCCCTCGATCAGCCCCACGATCCGCCCATACGCGCCCTCCTCGTACACCGCATACCTCTCCCTGATGCCCAGCTCCTCGTACAGCGCCTTGACGCGCGCCTCGGCCTCCCTGTCCTTCAGCCCGTAGTTCTCGTCGAGCACGCGCCGCTGCGCGGGGCCCGCGAGCGCGAGCGCCGTGTTCACGCACCACGAGCACTTGTTGTCCACGATGTCCGTGCCGACCTTGCCCAGCACCTCCGGCGGCGCGGCGAAGTCGAGGAAGTCGTCCTGCACCTGGAAGTACTCGCCGAGCGGCACGAGGATCGACTGCGCGAGCGCGTACGGGTCCGCGGAGGGCGAAGAGGAGGGAGAGGGGGAGGAGGGGGCGTGCGGGATGCCGCACATGTACATGGCGAGCGCGACGGGGAGGTAGAAGGAGTAGTACGCGGTCTTGTAGATGACGATCTTTTGGTGCCTGGGCGCGCGGCGGTGGTCAGATTGGACGGATGCGCGAACACAACACAGGACGCCCTGGAGGGGGGGACTTACTTGGCGAGCGAGAACTTGCTGAGGTCGACGTGGTCTTCGGGTGCGGTGATGAGGTCGATGAGCTGGCCGATCTCGGTCTGGAAGGTGGTGTCGTGGAAGACCTCGAGGAGATGGACGTAATATGGCTCTGAGCGGAAGTGCTTCTTGAGGAGGTAGTAGATGGCGCCCTCGAGCATGAAGGAGTCGTTGATGGCGATGAGGTTGATGCCCTCGACGCGGAACCAGCAGGGCTGTGATCGACGGGTGACGGACTGGTCCATCATGTCGTCGGAGACGAGGAAGAACGCTTGGAGCTGGGGATACAAAAGTCGGTCAGCATCTGGATGCATGACATCTTTGACATTGGAGCGCATATAACGAGCAAGTGGATGGGGAACATGTAGCAGTGGGGGAACGGACGGGCGTGGATAGGATAGGCTGGGATGGAGACGGAAGGAGGAAGGACTCACAAACTCGACGCACCAGCCGAGGAGGGCTGCCTTGAAGTACTCGTCATCGTTAAGTTTCCGGCCCTTGAGGATCTCGACCGAGTCGACGACCGAGATACCGCGGTTGAGCTTCCCGCCTGGGACGTTGTAATCGAGGTTCTGTGTATGTACACCGGAGGAACGCGCGCGTCGACCAAGTCAGAGGACCGTCAAACGGACACGGAGGAGTGGGAGACATACGCGTTCGAACCAGGTTACAGCATCCTGGGGCATGCCCTCCTGGTTGAGGTAGGCAAGGAGTTCTTCGCGGAGCTTGGGAAAGACGTCCTCGAACTTCTGCCTCTTCTGAGCCTTCGCGTCGGCCATTTTACACGTGGAGAAGCGCAAGGAGGATGAGACAAAAGAGGCGTCTGGCGCAGTGCAGAGGGGGAGTCGTGAGGGCTACGACAAGGCAGAGGGCGGAGGAGGACGGTGTTTAAGTAGCGGGGGCCGGCTGGAGGACATCATGGCAAGATACGATCTGGGATCGATGTCGTAAGAGCTCAGAAAAACGCAAAGTGGGGGGGGCGCCTCCGCCTTTTCCTCCCCCACCGCTGCATCGGACTCCCGGCCGCCTCGCTGCTCTCGCTCTTGTCTCCGAAACATATCCATATTCCATTTGTCTCACAATACCTTCAGCGGTGGCGGCGGATCCGGAGATCCTACTATTTGTATTGTTCTCTCCGGTTTGTCCTCCATTTTCTGCGTCCACAAGGCAGATCGCCGTGCTCACAGCTCTACCAGCTTGGTCGCCCTCCTTCCGAGCGCAGACCGCGAGTGATCGCGAAAATGCAGGGCCGCTGGCGATTGACTACCGCGATCGGACCCAGCTTAGCAGTACTATAACCCTCTACGACCACCACCCACGCCCCAAGCGCCTGCGCGAGCCAGAAGAGGCTCGATGGCGACCTTTCGTCCTTCGCTTACTTGGATTGGAAGCAACTCTGTGCACGTACGTGTAACCTTGACGTACTAGCTCGCGTTTTGGCCGTAGCTAATCATCGGAGTAATGGCACTAACATGGATGCGCAGGGCACGACACCACGCCCCGTCGTCGTGTCGCTTTTCAGCACGATCCCTGCCATGGAGGACCGAAGAGGCAGACGTGGAACAACTAGTCGACAATGCATGCACTGAGGTATCCGAAGTAAGCGACGTTTCCGTCCTGTCCTATACTTACCATCTCAAGCATGCCCCGCTGTCCATCGTAACAGTACTTACATACTTGCTCGTACGATCATTCCGCCTGCAGCTACTCGTATCGCACCCCAACTGAGGCCATCTCCTCGAGCTCGTTGCCACGCTCCGCCACCGTTAGCGGAAACTGACCCCTCTTTGCTCGGGCTTACCGTGCAGACAGGTACCGATGGCTGGGTTGTCCCGGTCAATCGTCGTGACTCCCTCCTGGATAGACAACTGACGACGTGAGCCATCGCTGGCACTCTTAACCCGGCGTCCCTGCGGCTCGTCCTGCAGTGTCTTACCACCACGACTTGGGCTTGAGCTTGAGGTCTTGAGATGTAGGCGTGCACCTTGGCACCTATATGCGGGGTTTTCGGACTCAGTCTCCCTCCGTCTCCCAATCGGCCTCCCGTCCTCTTCCCCATGCTCGTTATGTCATAGTATTTATACTCTCTCAGTTGGCCCAGACCCTGATACAACGTCGAGTGGGGCAATAATAATGTGGTTTGTCCAGTTTCTCGGAGGGAGGCTCCGCCCCCATAATATTAATGCTCGTCTCGTAATAGCCGCCGCCCGCGGGCCGGAATTTGATCGCCAGTGTTGTTAGTTCAGAAAAAGGAAACGATATCATACTTCTAGTACTAAGTGATGTGTCGGGGCACTTGCGGTGGTCTCGCACCCTACCGTCTGGGTACGAGACCAACTTGCGGTATATGATACTTATGTCTGTGAGGGCACTGTCACCGTGACGGTAGATCGATTAGCTCGTCGATCCTGATTCGGAATGCTGTGTTCGACTTCTTCTGCTTCGACAGCGCCCGAGAACAGTTAACGTTTCTCACTTTCCTACCACCACCATCCCGTCCCACACTACTTACATATCCATTCAGCGCTGCAGCTCCACAATGTCCTACAGCATTACGGGTGTCCTCATCGTGTTGATCATCGTCCTTGGCGTACTCAAGATCACCACGCTCATCTTGCCCTACCTCGAGCGCGCGCACGAAAGGACCTTAGCTTCTCGCCACCCGGGCCCGCAGCCTCCCGCCGCAGCCCGCCGCCGAGCCACCCTCGAGATGGAGCAGGGCACTGGCAAGGCGGAGAACTCGAAGAGCCCGAGCCCTGCAGCCAAGGCTTGATGCGCGTACGTACTACGATGTTGCCAACTGCAAGGCAAGCACCACGGAGTCGACGTCTCCGAGTCTTCTCCGATGGTGTACCGCTCGAATTCTGACGCTTCTTCAAGTTCGCAGGCTTAGTTTCTCGTCAACAAGTTCGAATTCTTGGATCTACCTTGGCCCTTACAAATAGCCGTTGCCCCGCCGCTTGTGTTCTGTACGCTCGATTCATTCTTTACTGATGGATATGTACCCATGCTAACCATTCGTTCAGGAATCAGGCACCACCTCGGAGATCGGAAATCGGCGCGGAGGTTCTTGGTAGGAGTCGGCTCTTTGTCTCAGCGTGTAGTGCTCCGTGCACCGTTTAGTATGCGTGCGCAAGTTGGTAGTCAGCGCTCTTCTCACCGTACTCTAGTTCCTCCGAGTCGTGTCACTCTCTGAAGAGATTCCATTAGCATGGGTATATAGGATATGCAGGGTTTTTTTCTTGGGGGGGGGGCAGACAAACCGTAAGTAAGTTGTTGTGGAACGGTACAGCCATTCCGAGTCCGAGTGATGCATTTCGTCTGAACATCCCCATCTTCGCCATATGGTTCGAACTGCACGCATGCGAGGTTGTTCATGGACTGGTGTCCGAGTCCACCACGCTGCGCAATCGCGTTTACCTGCGCACCTGGGCAAATACAAAACATCTGCCAATCATCGGCGCGCGGACAACTTCGATTGCACGATCGTGATAGGAAGGTGGCAGGCCAGCAGATTGGACTGACGTCAGACGAGCAGGACTGAGAACTGATAGAATAGAACCGACTACGCTATGACAAATAGCTCAGGTAAGCCAGGCTACAGTAGGTACCTCGCCGGCCCAATGAGATTGTGAGAAAGTAAGCAGGAGGCGCGAAGGCCACACGGGAAAACGACTATAGTAATGATCAGAGGAGGTGTGCAAGATGAGGGGGAAGGATCAATGAAGGAGGGTTATGGGACGGGAAAGGATAAAGTATGCGCTTGTATGAGCCCCAGATGCGAGCTACCAACCGGATGGACGCTGAGTGCCAAAGCGCCGCAATGCGAGAAAGGAGACGGCGGGTGGGAAGGTGAGCCCCAAGTGTGGCGGGAACGGCAGGCAGAGGGGGTACCGTGCCGTAGAAGTAGTGGGAGAGGGTTTGTGGCCACACGGCAGAGTCGTCAGTGAAGAGGGAGCGAGCGCTGTGCAGGATTACGTCCGAAGGGAGTGTGGTTTTTGTTGCTTGCAGCAACGCGGGTGGGGTGTGCGACGTCGACGCGGCTCCGAGCGACGTTACATAATTGGATTCCAGCTAACTGCAAAAACATGGCGCGTTCTGGCCGCGCGAGCGGGCGTGGCATGTTTGGCCACCTACCCGAAATAGTAGGACTAGGCGCGCAAACATAGTGCGCATATTGACCTTCCGGCCCAAGTGGAGGCGGGATTATGTTCATAGACATGCATGTTTGCTAAGTTTCTGTCAATTTGCCTCCAAAATTCCATCCCACAAGCTTCTCTAGACCGGGTGGAGGCAGCTGTGATCAAACGCCCAAGGCGCCAACTGAGAACCAGCGCTTTGGCCCACTATCCTCGCATCCCAGCGCGCGCTCGGAGCCTCGGACGGCGAGGTTCAGCGACGAGACCCACGTCTGGGCCGACTGTTTCGGGAAGGTGGCCAAACATGCCACGCCCGCTCGCGCGGCCAGAACGCGCTATGTTTTTGCAGTTAGCTGTCATGTTTCTGTATCTGCAGGCCTCCGGAGTGTACCGGACCTCGCTGCCGCCCATTCGTATCTGCTCGTAACCCAAGCGCTGGCATCTGTGGTAGGGAGAGTATTTGTGTCCATATCCGCGCAAACTACGTACCGATCTCCGTGTATCGCACGGGACGACCAACACGAGTATCGATGTTCCTGTTCTCCTCGGAAGGTCGAACACCCTGAACGCTCACGCCGACGCCCGATATCCCTTCCTCCTTCCTCCAACCCCCCATCGACGAAGCCAACGCTCCAGTTCACACACCAAACCCGACAGCGAGGAGTGGTGAGTCGTATGCCATTACCGGTACCGTTATCGTGAGCGGTGTAGCAGGGAGCAAGTACACTATGCATGTGTCTCCATCTGTAAACTAATCTAGGTATATCATAGCAACACGTTACCAACCAAACGACGAGAACCAGGACCGAGACGATGCGTGACAGAACGAGGGAGGATGCGGATGCGGATGAGGACGGATAGTTGCGGTGTGGATGGGTGCGGTGAGTGGATGCAGTGCGAAGCGAGTACGTACGCGGCGAGATATTACTTTTGAATTCGACATAACCACACGGGACAGACCCCCAGCGAGCAAAGACGACGACGAACCTCGTCTCACCCGCTCATACCGCCCATCCCACCCATACCCCCCATCCCCGGCGCCGCAGCCTTCGGGTCCTCAACCTCGACCACGCACGCCTCGCTCGTCGTCAACAAGCTCGCCACCCCCGCCGCGTCCACCAGCGCCGTCCTCACAACTTTCAGCGGGTCCACGATCCCCGCCTGGATCATGTCCACGTACTCTCCTTTACTCGCGTCGTACCCCCACGCGAACTTGTCCGCGCCCCCGTAGCTGCTCTGCAGCGTCCCGACGATCACCGACGCCTCCTCCCCCGCGTTCTCCAGGATCCGCCGCGCCGGGTGCGTCAGCGCCCGCCGGATGATCGACACCCCCAGCTCCTGGTCGAAGTTCGCCGTCGCGACCGGCTTCGCGTCCGCCGACACCGGCGCGTTGCCCTGCGCCCCGGGCGTGCTGGACGCCAGCGCGAGCGCCGCCTTCAGCAGCGCGACACCGCCCCCAGGGAGGATGCCCTCCTCGACCGCGGCGCGCGTCGCGTTCAGCGCGTCGTCGTAGCGGTCCTTCTTCTCGCCGACCTCGACCTCCGACGACCCGCCGACCTTGATGACGGCGACACCCCCGGAGAGCTTCGCAAGGCGCTCCTGGAGCTTCGTGCGGTCGTACTCGGACGTCGTGCGGTCCTCGATCAGGGCGCGGATCTGCTCGCAGCGAGCCTGGATGGCATCCTTCGAGCCGTCGCCGTTGAGGAGGATCGAATCCTCCTTGGTGACGGTGATAGCGCCAGTGGAGCCGAGCATGTCGGCGGTGACGCGGTCGAGCTTGATGTCGAGCTCGTCGGTGAAGACGGTACCGCCAGTGAGGATGGCAAGGTCGCCGAGGATCGACTTGCGGTTGTCACCGAAGCCGGGCGCCTTGATGGCGCAGACCTGGAGCTGGCCGCGGAGCTTGTTGACGACGCACGCCGCGAGAGCCTCACCGTCAATGTCCTCGGCGATGATGATGAGAGGACGACGGGCTTGTGCAGCGATCTCGAGCGAGGGGAGGATGTCGTTGATGGCGGAAATCTTCTTCTCGGAAAGGAGAACCAGGGGCTTCTCGTACTCGACCTTCTGCGACTTGACGTCCGTGACGAAGTAGGGGGAGATGAAGCCACGGTCGAAGCGCATACCCTCGGTGATCTCAATCTCGTCCTCGATGGTACGCCCCTCCTTGACAGTAATGACACCCTCCTTGCCGACCTTCTCCATGGCCTGAGCGATGAGGTTGCCGACGTGGGCGTCGCCATTGGCAGAGATGGTCGCGACCTGGGCAATCTCAGCGGTGGTGGTGATGGTCTTCGCGTGGCTGGAGAGGAACTCGACGACGCGGTCAACGGCCGCCTGGGAGCCACGACGGAGGTCCATGGGGTTGCAGCCGGCTGCGACGTTTTTGACACCTTCGGAGTAGATGGCGCGGGCAAGGACGGTAGCGGTGGTGGTACCGTCACCAGCCATCTCGTTGGTCTTTTGAGCGACATCCTGGACGAGACTGGAGGACAATAAATCAGAGATTGAGATCAACGAGGATGCATTGAGACGCGTACCGAGCACCGAGGTTCTCAAACTTGTCCTTGAGGGTGATCGACTTGGCAACTGTGACGCCGTCTATCGGACAAGATTAGCGTTTCTGGATTGAGAAACTGACGGACTGCCGATAAGCGCGAAATAGGAAAACGAGTGCGCGAAAACATAACGGCTGTGTGCGCGAGGGGGAACGCGTACATGACGCGGCGGCGTACGCAGTCGACAATCGCAAAGTGGATGCCGCCTCCGGGGCACTGAGAATGACTGGAGCACGAAGGGAAACTCCCACGTCATCCACCCTATATGCGCGTACATGACTTGAAAACAGTGCGTAGCAGGGTCGCGACTACAACCCGAGCCCAGCAAACACCTCCGTCGGACGAGGAAACAACAGAGAAGACAAATCAAGGCAGAAAGAAGGGCAAGACCCACCCTTAGTGATCTTAGGGCCACCGAAGGGCTGCTCGATGATGACGTTGCGACCTGTAGTTTGACGTGTCAGTCGCGCCCAACCCAGACACTACACACAAACGCGAATACACACCCTTGGGACCGAGGGTGACGCTGACGGCGTTGGCGAGGATGTCGACGCCGTTCAAGATGCTGGCCCGGCCCTCGTTGGAGAACTTAATCTCCTTGTGGGCGCCGCGCTTGAGCACAGGCTTCGCGGCCTTCGCAGCGGAGCGGCGAACGGCGGAGGAAGACGCGGAGGAGAGGCGGTGCATGGCAAAAGCGGGGACGAGGGGACAGAACCAGACAAGAAACAGAGACGGGGAGAGGGGGGAGGGAGGAGGAGAAGGAGGAGTGAGAAGAGAGACGGACTCGGCTCCCAATTTTTGGTGACGCGCTGCTTATGTCCACGTTCGGCTTTCGGCTTTCCCACACGTCACGGAATCGTCTAGAATCACGGTCACACTTTGTCACGCGGCAAGCCTGTCGGTGTCCGTTATCGTTCCGCGGCCCGTGTGCGCAGGCGACGAGCTAAGTTTTGCTTCCAAGTTACTTGTTTTCGCCCTGAGACGAAAGATCTCGTGCGCGTATTGTACATGGAATAAAGACAGACAGGACGTGAAGAAGTATAAATGAACTTGTACTCATAAGCAAGGCGCGTCCCATCTGGAGTCTGCAGTGTAAGTATAAGTAGGCGAGAAAATGGCAACGGCCCGCTACACGTCGGCGCAACCTGAGGCCTTCAGAACAACCGACTGGTCGTATGCGTTGGCATGCAGAGCTTCATCGAACATGCACGAAAGTACCAGATTGCTTGCAGCCGACCTTCCACTTCGTGGTCGCAACAAGGCACGGTGTCGGCTCCTGTGCACAGTGCCAATCTTCCGTCGCTTCCGAGCATCTGAGAGCGCGATAGATATATTACCGACGCGGACATCGATGTATGCATGGTGGGTAAACTAAGGACGGGATGGGCAGCGATTGTGACGCTCGGTCTCCGCCTGAAACATCAGACTACAAACCCAGCGACGTAAGTATCAATGTGAACGGTGAAAGACTTACGGTGAAGGTGCTTCCCGAGGAATACACGAACACATCTTCGACCGATCTACGATGCAGCAACAACCCTCCCGGGGGAGATCGTCTCGTCCACGAGAACAATCGTGGCGTCGTTCTTGAAGACGCTACGTCCGAGGAAATGCAGGAGGGACAGTGGAACCGTCCACGGGACGAATTGAACCTACAACACGGAGACAAGGTCAACGAGAACTTGAACAAACGATAAGAGACGACCGGGAAGATAAATGCGCATGTGACGAATGCCCCTTGTACTCGATAACGCTGCAACACGGAGAATGCTGCGCTGGCCTACGCAAGCTGATCACGAACATATGGCGTTCGAACTTCGCAATGGCGATGATCTCGCACTCTGCGCAGAGTGCGAGACAGTATGGTATGAGGTCGTGCAGGGAGGACTGCACGACTCGGTTGCGAGAATCGCGCAGGTAGGACTGCGCGACCGGGTGTTATTGAGATGCACTAGCTCGTGCACCAGAGCCCCCACGCCAACACCCGACACACCAGCGATGTGATGATGTCGCGGTGGAGGGTACGAAGGCTCTAGAGGGTGTTCTCGTGCTGCTGTCACGGGAGGGGGCCAACCTCCCGCCCTCGAGAGACCGACGAACGGCACTCGTCAGAAGATCAAGCGATAGGGCATCGCACATACTCATCACGACATCCCCGGAAATCACAGTAGCGCTATCGAAAGTGTATCTAGCAAGGAGGTACGTACCGAGATTGGGCCCTCGACCTACGGTTGACCGTTGCCTACGAGCTTGCATTATCGGGAGGAGCCGCTATGCCCGGCTTCCAGTCGAGTTTTTTTGAACGAGATGGAGTGCATTATCCTTACTATGCAGTGCCACTGTATTCGAGCGATGGAAGTCGATCCCGGCCTGCAGAGAAAGTGAAGAGACGGAAAATAGGAGTGGTAGTAGTTTTCATCCTTGGCGTTGCGAAGAGGCTTAAGTCGGGCAAAGACAACAGAGAAGGTGGAAGTGGGGCGGGAGGCGGGATGCTTGGGCTGCAGCAATTTGCAAAGTACCCGGGGGCCGGGTCCCGCATAGCCTGTACCGGCCCGGGTCTCCGAAGCGCTGTCAGTCAGTCGAGCGGGATGGTGAGCTTGTTCCCTTGCGTACGCACCGTCGCGGTTCTGTGCACCTTGGCCGACTGTCTCCTTCATTTCTATGTCTCCTCCACCGAAGCACTCCTTGTCTAGGAATCTTGAACAGAAGGCTTGTGACTACGCCTATGTGTGAGTCATCTTCTCCGGCGGGCTAACGAGATGTACAGGCTCGAGTCCATTTCCCCATTATTCTTCCCCTCGCTCTTGTCGCTTCTTCCACCCACAGAGGGTCTCCCTCTCAAGATATAACGAGTCCTCCGCGGCCATCTCACCGCTGCCATTTCCCCCTCACGTCGCGAACCCTTTATCGCAGTGCGTATCGTGCTCAACGAGCCACTGCAGTTATCCAACGTTCAGCACTTCTATGGAATCAGTGGGTCGATGTTGTCCAGTAAGCCGTCGTTCTCCCTTATCTCCGGCCGACGTTCGTTCGTATCTGCACCCCCCGAATGGACACAGCGGGCAGGTGAGTCCTTTTCATTTCATTGTTTCTATTCACGTCCTCGCCTTCTGCGTCGTCGCCGCCCAGGAAGTAAATGGCGCCCTCTCCAGACACGTCGTGGATTACTGCGTCTCAGAATGAGCATCTGACCCGGCCGTATCTACAATATGCGCTGCACTGCCAGGACTTGTCTCTTCGCGCACCAGAGATGTCGCTGCCGGGGTGGGACAGCCCCCTTCGTCCAGACTCCATATCACTCACTTTATCCACTCGCCAGCCCTGTCGCTCGCTTGCGCCCTCCTGGCACCTGCTCTTGGTTGACTCCCTGTCACTGTAGACTGTAGTCCCCGACTCCAACCCTGGCCCACATCCCGTTCTCGTGCTCTTGCCGTCGTGTTGCGACAGGAAAGAGGTCCGACTCTCCGCATCCGCGTCGGCGCGGGAGGACGGAACGCACTGCCGGTGCCAGTTGTGGTGCCGCCGATCGACGTCGATGGGACCGCGCAAGAGAGCAAGGGTGGCACGTGGAGGACTCGGAGGACGCTAGGGAGCATTGGGGGTGCGCGACCGCGACCGCGTCTGTGGCGGCATCTGGGTGGTAGGGTTGGGAAAGCGATAGTGACAAGGGGCGAGGGGTGTCCGTAGGCTCCGTAGGGAGATGTGCGCAGGGAGGTAACGGAAGGAGAGGGCGGGGATCTTTCTCAGGTTCGATGGAGGGACGAAGTGGAGTCGAAGGCGGGGACATGACGGGGAACGTGGCGCGATTGAAAACGTCACGCCGAACGGTGTAGGTGGTGAAGATCGATATCCAGAGAGGAACACCTTTATGACGAAGGAGAGCGAATGGTGTGGGTCGTTGGCGGCATGACGCCAATTGTCTGCTGCAGGCGGGAGACAAAAGAAGGCTCACAGTACAGACTAGACGATACGACGTCGGGCGTTGGTAAATCCACGGTTGAGCGACCCGGCGCAAGTTCAGGATTCACGAGATCAACGCCGTTGAATTCCTAAGGAAGGCCTGTTGAAGGCCCAGTACTGGCGCAATTTCGTTAGTGTAGACGGCCGTATGTGGAGATGAATCGTGCTCGAGTCTAGCAATTGGGGACGATGCTCACCGTTGAATCGTATAGCTGCCCTCTTTGCTGAGGTATGGGCGATTGGAAAGTAAAATAGGCGTATAATCTCTTAGGGATATAAATAAAACGATGGGGGAACAAAATAGGCTACCGGCAGGCGTGGTGAATGAGGAACTCCGTGGCGCGTTGGATCCATGAACACTGTAGCGTTGTGTCCTGGGAGCACCATGGACCCTCTACGACACCTACTTATCTGCGTGTAATGGAACGTATGCAGAAGACGAGGATATAGAAGCCAATACTCACCGTGACTGTCGACCAGGGTTAGCAAATCGCAAGCACGCACACTGAGCGTGGACTCGAAAGCTTTCCCGCGGCCTTGGTTGCCAACGTCCAGATCTTGCGAATCGCGATATATCATACAGGCATTGGAAAGGTTTGGATACTTGCAAAACTTCGTTGGCGAACACTAGCAGTGGGCGGCGACGTACCAATTGCAGTGGCATTTACTACGTCCCTCTACGCCATTTCTTTGGTTCTGGGTGGGGTTGAGCCGGAAACGGGCCATACTATCGGGGACAATGCACGAGCAGAGGTAAAGCATACTGATGTGACATGTGACAGAACATAAGGACAAGGAGAGGCAACTAAGACCTGACTGCGGCGGAGGACAAGAGAGGCCAAAGTCATTGGAAGTGGCATGCGCAATTTGAAGCTGGGCTTGAAGACGCCCACGGCTGTATGCGCGGGCCGGTTGCACTCCGCGCGCGATGCATGATGCTCAGGTTGTGATTTGACTCGGTCTCTCTCGTCTCCCCACTTTTACAAATGACATCGACGCCACCCTCGAATGCAAGGCTAAACCCGGAAAGACTTGCTGGCTGAGCGCTGATGACAACCCTCATCTGTCAGGTTACTAGTTTCCGGGTACTGCCTCCATCTTCAGTCCTATCCACTGCAGCCTGGGCACGCGCGACGCTTATAAACCACCGCACTCGGGTAAGCTCCTCTGTTGATGACAATGTTGCAAGCTCTTATGTGTCTCCAGCAACTCCATAGCGACACGAGGTCGTGGTCACCGCACCGTGCCTGCGAGCTCGAACATTCAGCTTTGGGGGGCTGTGGCGGAGTCTCCGGCACACTGTTCATAACAATCTTGCTGTGTCCGAGTCTGTGCATCTACACCAGGACGGGGAAAACTTCTGGAGCTACTTTCTTTGAATGATCGATCAGCGCGGATCCCCCGCACGGCCAGTAGTATCGCCGTAAATCTTAAAGAGGCCTTTCAAGCGATTCGATCCGCGGCCTCCGCCCTCTTGCCCCTCCACCGTGACGATACCCTCTGGCACTATACCCTCTCCCTCTCCCGACATCCTCGTCTGGCATGGGAATACGTCTCGTTAGAGCGCCAGAGCCAGAGCTACGACCGGTCTTTATCAATGACCTCGCGCTCAACACCACGCTCTTTTACGCCGAAGATCTCTCTTACACCGCCCTCGACATCGGTTTGTCAAGCGCTCTTTTCGGTGCGTCACTGGTCACCGCCTGCATCCAGACAACAATCGCGTCGATCGCTCATGAGATGACAGGCGTTTTGACCCTGCTCGTTGCAATCGCCCTGGTCTTCCTCATGCAAGTCCGACTCATTCCGTGACCACACTCCTCCGAATCTGACCTCGCCCCTCCCCGGACCCTCTCACAGCCGCAAGGGGTTCGGCCACACCCCGGCCAGGATACTCCTCCCGAGCACCCTGCTTCTGTACGGATCCACCGTGCTCTTCATGGCCTCGCTGGTGGGTCACGTCGCTAGCGTCAACCGCCTCGTCGCGCGGGCGCAGGCCGGCCTCTTCTCTGACGCGTACACCAACGCGGACCTCGACGCGTTCCAAGACGACGTTCTGAGGCACTCGTGGATGATGACCGTCGCGCTTGGCACCAATGTGCGTCGACTAGCTAGGCCTCCCGCCGAACTTCCATCGCGATGAGAGCCGCAACTGACGAAAAGACGACTCGGATCCTTTTTTGTTTTTGTTACGCAGCTGCTCATCGGCGACAGCATCGTATGGTGGCGCGTGTGCGCCGTGTGGAGGAGCCGAGTCGTGTACTGCACCGGCCCCCTCCTCATCGTGCTCGTCTTCGGTACGTCGCCCGCGTCCGCGTCCGCGTATACTGTACATCAGTCGAGTCCGAGTCTCACCGCCCGATTCTCATTCTCATCATTGACCTCACGAATTATTACTATTGTCGCCAGCGTTCGGCGCGAAGGCGCTCTGCGGCGAGCAGCGCTGCCTCGACCCGCCCCAGCAGCCCCAGACGCTCCTGCGCGCCGACGTTTTCACGAACGCGTGCGCGGTGCTGTCGCTCGCGGTCAACGCGCTCGCCACGGTGCTGATCGGGTACAAAGCATGGTGTGTGCCGCGCGCCCCGCTTCTCTTCCTACTACACAACATACGATCGCACAACTGACTCCGCGTACTGTACCGTTACGGTACTTACATATAGGGCACACAGGCGACTGCTGCGCGGACGCTTCGGCCGCGGCCGCGGCCGCCAGTGGCACTGGCAATCGCGCGGCGTGATGGACGCGCTCGCGCTGCTCGTCGAGTCCGGCACGATCTACTGCCTCCTCCTGGTGAGTTCTAGCTCTCCAGCTCTCAGACATAGTCACTGCACGTCCGCACTCCGTGCTCACGGTACTCGGATGGGGGGGGGGTATGATGCAGATCATGGTAGTCGTGTACCAGGCGACCCCGGCGCTCTTCCCCACGCCCGCGGTGCACCAGAGCGCGGTCCTGAGCGTCGTCGCGGACTACACGTACGCGTGCTTCGTCCCCGTCATCGTAAGCACTCTCTCTCCACGGACTGTGTGCACCCGCTCACGAAGCTAACCGGCGACTCGGACTGGGCGCATTGGGCGCATTGGGGATCGGGTGGGGATGTCACTGGCAGGCCATCTACCCGGTGCTCATCATCGTCATCGTCGCGCTCAACTGGTCGCCCATCGAGCACTGTGGTCTCGCAAGTGGCGCCGGCGATTGCACGCACGGCGCAGCCGACGTTGACGCGTACGAAGGGCGCTATCTCTCCACCGTGCAAACGGCGACGGCGACGCACCTGGACTTGGACGGGGACGGGGACGGGGACGGGGACGGGGTGACGATGAGCACCATCGTGCGCTCGGACTCGGACACCGTGCAGATATCGATGCAGATGCGGGGTCTTCAGCTTCAGACTCGGCCGCGGAGCACCTCGGGCGAGGACGGTGCAGTCGACGCAGAGACTCAGACAAAGCCGGCTGGTGTCGCTGTCGCTGTGCCTTGATATTCGGACTCAGGCTCGGACTCGGACTCGGAGCCGGAGCGCGGTGTCGGGTTCGACGGCAAGGACGGTTTTTCGAGTCGGCGACACGGTGTTGTAGTACTATTCCCCGGGATCCCGCAGGACAACTCGGATCATCCCTCGCGCTCTGACATGTTGTACGGTACAATTTGTGCAATTGCTGACATACATTAGATACCACGACCACCGTCCGAACGCGCAAGCAGCAGTATCAGTATGCCTTGGATACCACGTTTCTCCACCTTCTCTCGAAACTGCCATGGGCCATGAGCGAATGGCTACTAGTACCTTCCAGTCCCCGACCGAGCGACGCGGCCACATGCTGAATGACGGTGCAGGCGCACGAAGAACACGCTGCTGAGCTACTCGCGGAAAGGGCTTTTGTGCTGGCATCGCACGTGTAGGGCGAGACATAGATATAAGGCAGCTCCGAGCCCCGACGACATGCTAACCGCACCGCTCTCCCGTATCTCTCGACCTGAGATAAAGGTGCTTCCCGGGGAAGAAACGTACGTATCTTCAGACGATCTACGAAGCAGAAACAACCCTCCCGTGAAATCGTCTCGTCCACGAGAACAATCGCGGCGTGGTTCTTGAAGAAGCTCCATGTACCGGAAATGCGGAAGGGACAGCGAAACCGTCAACGAAACGAACCGAGTCTAGAACAGGGAGACAAGGTCAACGAGGATCTGGATCTGAACACATGACAGGAGACAAGAGACGACGACGGGGAAGAGAAGTGACGAATGCCCCTCGTACTCGATAACGCTGCAGCACGGAGAATCCTGCGCTGGCCTGCGCAGGCTGATCGCGAACGCATGGCGTTCGCGACGACGGTTCGGATCCCGCACTCCTGCGCGGAGTGCGAGGTGACGGTGTGGTATGAGGTCGTGCAGGGAGGACTGCACGACCCGGTTGTGTAATAAAGTCGTGCAGGTAGGACCCGCACGACTCGGTTGATAGATAGGATCGCGCAGGTAAGACTGCGCGACCGGGTTGTGAGATAGAATCGTGCAGGCAGGACCTGCACGACTCGGTTGCGTAATAAAGTCGTGCAGCGGGACTGCACGACTCGGTTGCTAGATAGGATCGTGCAGCGGGACTGCACGATCCCGTTGGGTGTTATTGAGATGCACGACGATATCGTGCACCGGAGCCCCCACGCCAACACCCGACACACCAGCGATGTGATGATGTCGCGATGGAGGGTACAAGGGCTCTAGAGGGTGTTCTCGTGCTGCTGTCACGGAAGGGGGCTAACCTCCCGCCCTCGAGAGACCGGCGAACGGCACTCGAAGATCGAGCGATAGGGCATCGCACGTACTCATTCACGACATCGCCGGAAATCGCGGTAGCGATATCGAAAGTGTATCTAGCAAGGAGGTACGAACCTAGTTTGGGTCCTGGACATACGGTTCCCTACGAGCTTGCATTGCCCGGACTGAGGACTCCGGAGGAGCCGCTACATTCAACTCGAAAATTTTTGAACGCGATGTTGCGCATTATCCTTATATGGTGCCGCCATGCTCGAGCGATGGCAGTCGATTCCAGCCTGGAGGGAAAGTGAAGAGACAGATAAGAGGAATGGTAGCGGACCTCATCGTTAGCGTTGCGAAGAGGGTCAGTCGAGGAAGACAACAGAGAAGGTGAGAGTGGGCGGCTGCAAACTTATCAAAGGGGGATCAGACGCCTGTACCGGCCCGGGTCTCCGAAGCTGCCGGAGTCGAGCGGCTGGTGAACTTCAAGTTTCCTACTACCGTGCACTCCGTCCACGGTTCTGTGTACCGTCTCTTTCAGTTCTGGGTGTCCTCGAGGACCCCGCAACTCGCTCTTGTCGCTTCTTCCACCCGCATAGTGTCTTTTTCTAAAGATATAACGCGTCTTCCGCGGCCACCTCACCGCGGCCATTTCCCCCCTCACCTCGCGAACCCTTTATCCCAGTGCGTATCGTGTTCAACGAGCCACCGCAGCTGTCCAACGTTCAACACTCCTATGGAATCAGTGCATCAATTTTGTCTAGTAAGCCATCGTTCCCCCCCAGGAATATCATGGATTACTGTCTCACAAAGGGCATCTGACCCGGCCGTATCTACGACATATACTGCATTCGTGGGACCTGTCTTTTTACGCGCCAGAGACGTCGCCGCCGACCGGGCGGGTCAGCTCCCTTTTTTCCAAGCCACACACTCCTGGTCACTACAATTCCTCCATTCTTCGCCCTCGTCGAGTTCTCGTCCTGAGTCGGCGTTGCGTTGCGACACTGAGCGAACAGGCCTGCGCATCCTTCTCATGCAGCTCTGCCAACTCCACCTGCCTAAACCCGGATTCTGCCTTCAAGGTTTCTGCAGGGCCGGTCCAGGCCAGGTCCCACATGGACTCGTCATCTCATCGAGGACGTTATGCAACTATCGAAACTGAACACCCGCGCAGGCAGAGTGCACCTTGGCCATCAAAGGCGACTTCTACCAGCTCTAGAGTACAGATACAACTCGGTGCTGTCTACAATTCTTTGTTCACGTTTATTCAGTGCGACACTGCGAGACGGCCAAAGGCATCGACCACTCGTTACTACAAGCGAAACACCGTCCCCACCAAACAGTGATCCTGCAAGCATTGTCCAGATGACGCACCCGCATACACATGTTTGGCCTTTCACGCGTCCCGAGTCCAGTCAAAGACTCCATCAAGCGAGCCCTGCCGTCTAGCAATCGCCTCGAACTCGGTCGCGCGGGTATTGTTCGCAGTCAGCATGTGGCCCGAGCCTCCTATCGGGGCGTTGCACTCCGGGCACCTCGCTTCTTGCATCGCGCCCCCGCACTGTCCCAGATCTCAGCAACACTGAACCGCAAGTCCAACATACTGGCACTCACCTCAGTAATAACAAAGGTATGTCCGTTCTCGCAGTTGTAGAAATGGCCCCGGTGCGCTTCCACCCCTGTTAGCTACCACTGACGAAGGACGCGACGGGGGTACGACAACACTCACAGAACCCGAACGCCTTGACGATCTCCTCCCGCTCCTGCAGCGTCATCGGCTGGTAGAACCCGCCCTTATCCACAAACTCCTCCAGCTTCCCGCACTCGCGCTCCCACGCCTCCACCTTCGCATGGCAGTTCTCCCTCAGCCACGCCCGCTCCCTCCTCAGGTCCTCCATCGTCTCCGATGGCCGCGCGCGCAGGTACCTCAGCTCGAGGTCCTTCACGCTCTGCGGCAGGAGACGCTTGTAGTTCCGCACGTTCCGACACAGCCGCTCGCGCTCCGCGTCGTCGAACGCGCCCGCGCGGAACAGGCTCGCGCGCTCGCACAAGACCTTCCACCGGAAACCCTCGAACGCGAACCGCAGCTTGTGGATCTCCGCGCGCGCGGCCTGGCGCGACGCCCCCGAGTTCCTCGCCATCCGCATGGCCTTCTCGCCGTCCGCCACACACGACTCGTACAGGAACGCGACGAAGCGCGTCCACAGCTCGCGGTGCGCCACCACGTCCGGATCGTTGGAGGTGGAGGTCTGCGGGAGGCCCTCGACGCGCCCTTGCGCGACCTGCGCGAGGAGCGCGCGGATCTCGAACGACAGGAAGTACGCTTCGATCTGGAACCGGACGTCCGCCTTGGGCGGCGGCTGGCCGATCTTGCGGTCGACGGCGACGAGCGCCGCCGGCTCCGGGGCATACGCGGCGGGGTGTGTGGGATCTGGATCTGGGTCGTCGGCGATCGCCTGCATCTCGAGGCGGAAGAGCGTGGCGAGCGCGGCCTCGTACGCCTTGACGTGCGCCCCCCGCGTGGTCGCGATCTTCACGACGTGCCGGTACGTGCCCACGAGGTCCTTGACGACGTGGTGCCAGGCGCGGGCCTCCTCGAGGACGAGGCCGTGCACCTTCTGCATGCCCTCCAGGTCGAGCGCGCTCGCTGGGAGGGGGCCGTTCTGCGTGAACGGGACGTCCTTCCGAGCGACGGGTCCACTACCCGAGCCGTCGGCTTCAGGCTTGGTCTCTATCGTGAGCTTCTTCGCGAGCTCTTGGTAGTCCGCAACGTTCGACGCGTACTCGGAGACGGCGGGGCTGTATTTGTCGAGGGTGGCGGACATGGTGCTCGCCACGTTCTGCTCCAAGATGTCGAGGGTGGCGCGCTTCGTGACTCTCCCGTAGCGCAGAGCCGTGATCGGGCCGCGGCAGGTCGGACAGGTCGGCGGGGTCTGGTAGTTGACCGGGGGCGACTTGATAGCGAGGAAGCGGCCCATCGGATCGATGTCGTAGTACGCTTGCATGTCGCAGTGTCCGTCGAGGGTCTCCACAGTGAAAATGTGCCCGCACGCGAGAGTGATCAGGCGGTCGCTGACGTCCGTGGACTCCGTGTCGATGTCTTCCAGGCGGCGCTGCATGATGAAGTCCACGATGTCCGCTTTCCGATCGGCTGGGAGACACCTTACGCATTTCTGGAGTGCACACGGCTCGCCGCAAACTATCAAGAATCATTGTCAGTCTCCAAAAGATTACCCAACAAGATGAGCTTCGTACCAGAGGGGCAGGGATGCCCACACTTCAACGACTTCGTGCACGCCTCGTCGCACGGCAGGCGAGAGCAGATCTAGGGGAAACGGCGGTGAGAGCTTGCCTCACAGCGAACGAATGGAGACATACCGAGCCACAAAGCACCGGGCACTTGAAGTGAGCACACGCCCACTCGCACTCCTTCATGCACGGCGCGCACGGGCTGAAGCACGGTTCCTTGCACCTGTGATGCGCGCACTGCTGCCGGCACGCCTCGCGGCACTCCGTGTTGCACTCGTGCTCCTTCGCGCAATCGCGGCCGCACTTGTGCTGGCAGTAGAGCAGCCGCTCGCACGGGTGGCCGACGTGATGCGTGCGGGAGATCCCGCGAGCCGCCGGTGCACCAGAGACAACTCCATTGGCGTGTTGGGCGGTCTGCGACTGGCAGGCCGAGCAGTGCGCTTTGCACGTCCGCGAGCAGCATTGAAGCGTTCCCCCGCAGGGCTCGAGGCAGTGCACGGTCGCTGGATCTTTGTGGCACGCCACCATGGCCGAGTGTTCACAGCCAGGCAGCTCCTTGCGTACTTGCTTCGAACACTTGACGGATGCGAGGTTCTCGAGCATGTGACTATTGGGCAAGTAAGATGATACGTCGTATGTGTTTCAAGTTTTCGTGTGACTCACCAGGGAACCTTCGGAGCTGTATGGCCACAAGGCAGGAGAACAGCGTACATCGGGAACTCGCACTTGCCACAATCGTCCGAGCACCGCTTCGAACAAGGATGCTGGCGCGGGCAGGGGGTACGGTTGCATGGTTCCATACACTTGGTGTTTCTGTGGTTGTCCAGGACTGCGTGACACTACACTGCAGAAGTTAGTCCCCGAGAGCGTCGAACAAAAGCGATACACGGACCGCAGAGGGGCAATTGTGCCCGCACGAGAGACGAGCGTTACATGGCAAAACGCAGCCGCCCCCGGGGGCATACAGCGGGAGTTCTCCCGGCTTAGAAATCAGTTGGACTTGATCAGGATGGCGGGGGCAGATGATAGGGAACGCGGGACCGATCTGGTCCCTGCTTTCCATCTCATCGAGGATCGTTGACCAGGTTGGGTTCCTTCGGAGGTTCGAGGCGTTTCCTAGCACGAATAACCCATGCTTTGCTCTCGACAGCGCAACATTGATACGATTCGGGCTCTATATCATAGTGGATTTAGCATCCCGGACGCATATATTCACATAATGTTTACCGACCTTGAGGAAACCAATAGATGCCGACTCTGTGTCGATTTGCCCCGAGTTTCGCACCAGAGAGACAATAACAATCTTCGCTTCCTGTCCTTGGAATATATCGACTGTCCCGAGGCGGATCTGTGCCGAAGCTTGAGTGAAAATACTTCCTCAACGCGATGCTTGCATGACGTACGTGTTTGGCGACGAGGACTTCCTCAAACTCGACTTCCTCGTCAAGACCTTGCCTTGCCAACTGCTCTGCGTCCCTCTCGTCGACGGAAACAGCGATCTTCAGGTCGCGCAGGGCAGCGCGAACCTTCTGCAACTGGCCGAGATACGCACAGAGCACCGCTATGTCTCCGGGCCCACTATACACCCCTTGACGCAGGAAGTACAGGACAAGATCTTTGATCAAGTTGACCTACGGCCGACAGCGGTGAGTACCGGCACAGTTTCCATGGTCAGTTGCAAGCGCTCTCACCTCGAACATGTTGAACTTCGAAACAGAGTCTTCGGCCCCGTTCTCCTTGTTGAGGTGGTTGAGGAAGAAGACATCCTTTTGCATGCCCTGGACAGGCGGATACTGGGTGACGACTGCATTATCTTCGAGCTTCGGATATAGTATCTTCCTGTACGTCCACAGTCAACTTCGTGAGCATTCGTCGGAAATCTAGATCTAGATACAGACCTAATGAAGTGCGAGATCGCTGGGCGCATACGCCGCTGCACGTTGATCTGCGACATTGGGTACCCTGCATCTGATAAACGCTCCATGAGCGACCGATCGAACTTGTACAGTTCATTTCCGATGGAGCTATCCATCGAGAGGGCTGGAATTGTAGGTGGTCAGATGGTCCTCGTTCAGTGCTTATATAGGATCAGCCTACCGAAGGTGGCCATCGTTGGTCGCAGTTGTTGAGGATCGCCGATGCAAATCAAGTGTCGAACTGACGTGGATGTTAGTTGGGCTCACAGTCAATAGTAAGCGTCACTAAACAGACTTACCGTCCGACACAAGAGAAGTAAGGATGTGAGCTTCCAGAACTTGACCGGCCTCCTCCACCATCACCACCTTCGGAGCGATGCTCTGGAAGCAAAGGGTGAACATTGAACACGCAGTCCAGACAGACAAGGCCAATGAAATCCCCAGTACTCACGCTCAAAAGCGAAGTAAGGCTTGCAGCACCTAAGGCGTGGGCGCCGGCGGAATATAAGTTCTCATATTCAACTCGTAATCGCCACAGTTACCCCCCACTTACCTGTAGTGGTACACGCAATCAAGTCCGTCTGACTGAGAAGCCGCCGTCGAACCTAATAGGGCTCGCAGTCAGGACGAGACACAGCATGGTAGATCAGAAATACTACGGACCTCGTCGCGCATATCATCGTGTTCCTGGCATGCCTCCTTATACTCCTCCTTGAGACTCTTGTAGTGGTCAAGCTGCGACGTGTACGCGAGCCTGCGAATCTTCTCTTCCCAATCGGCTGCCAGGCGCGAACGCTCCGACATCGACATCTGCCAAACGTTCGGGTCCCTCAGAAGCTCGCCAAGGGGCCTGTTCTTGCTGGGAACCGGAGGCAACCCCGCAAAGCCGAGCGTCGCGAAGAACGCACTGGGGTCGGCGAGGAGCGGGAGCGGCTGTGGCTGGATGTCTATTGGGGCTCGCGCAATCTGCTTCTCTTTTCCTTTCTGCGACGCAGCCTGAGTAGGAGGACTGGGTGCAGGCGGCTTCTGCTGGATGAAGTCGATATCGACAGCGGACCGCCAGATGCCGTACATGGTCCTCGACACCGTCTTGTCCACCGTCTTTTTGTTCTTCCCCTTGCCCTTCACCTCCTGGAACTCGCCCTCCTCGTCCTCTTCGTCCCACTTCTGGGTAGCGAGCTCGACGATCCAGAAGGGAGGGACGCGGACACGCTCGGCGTGTTCCGGGTAGTGGATGTCGAGGTACTCTTCGATCTTCTCCCAGTTGAGCAGGGGAAGCCGGATTGAGGTCATCGTCTTGGTCATCCGTTCCTCCAGCTCCTTCATCTTCGCGTACTGGCGCTTCATGGACCGGTCGAGCGTCGACGCCGCTGCGAGCTTTTCCAGCTTGTCCAAGGTGTATTCCCCGATGCGCTCATCCGAGGAGCGGGTCCCCAGACGAACTATCTTCTCGGTGATCTTGGCGTCAAGGACGGATGTCACCATGTGGTCGAGAGCGTGGTTAGTATAGGCGATGAGGACTGTGAATTACGCAAGTCAGGGAGGTGTTATTGTACGGTTTGGTGGATCTACAAAGGCACTTACCAATGGGTCGTATCTTGCTCGCAAACAGCACACGGAGTATCTGCTTCGCCGTATAGCTCTGGACATACAAATTAGACCAAGCACACTACGCCCTCGTTTCAGTCTACAAACCTTCCCTGTTCCCGGAGGTCTGTGACAGGCCTTGTTAGCAACGCACTATACATTAAGACAGGTTGACGGCGTTGCTTACCCCTTGATCAACGACACCTCTCTCACCAGCGTGTCCACAACCGCCTCCGCCTGACTCGGATCCAATATGCTTCGCCTCACAAGCTCCTCGCGCGCCCTCCTGATCGAGTTCGGGTTCGTGACGTCCAGGTCCGAAATCGTCTCTCCAGGCTTCGCCAAGCACTGCAGCTTGAACTTGAACCCCGGCGCAAGCGCATACTTCGGCGGCAAGATGCGCACATCCTCGAGCCGCCCACCCATCGCGATATACCGCGCGAACGGGATCTCCGTCGGCTCGATCGTCTGCAGCTTGTGCAGGAACGGCCGCACCGCCTCGAACATCACGCTGTTGTCCACCAGCACCGCGAACTCCCCCCTCCCGCCGCACAGCCGGTCCCCGCGCAGCGCCATGAGCTCGACGTCCGTCCCGAAGAACACGACGCGCACCTGCACGCGGCCCTGCTCGTGCTTCGCGGACTCGGCGATGTCCTTGGCGTACGACGCGACGACCCCCAGGTGCACGCGGAACGTCCGGCTCGCCCCGGACACGACGACGAGCGCGACGAGGCTCGCACCCTGCAGCCGCCGACTGTGCTCCCAGAACGCAACCCGCTTCTTCCAGTCCTTGTCGCGCGCCGTGCCGCCCGGGGGCGCGTCGAGCGTGAGCCCGACCGAGACGCCCTTGCGCGTGGCCTCTGGGGGGCGGGGGACGAACTCGACGTTCGTGTACAGCTGGAAGAAGACGCCGTCGCGCCCGGTCGTGCGGTACGCGCCGCCCTTCTTCTCGATGAGGCTCTCGAGCTGCGTCTTCTCGCCCCTCTTCCGGCCGCCCGCCCATATTTTGATCAGATCGTCTTGGAGGACCGCTAAAGATGCGCGGGTGGTCGAGCTTGGGGAACGTCAGCGAATGACGCGCGGGGTGTTGAAAACCGGACAGGACTTACATCAGCTCCTCGCGTAGCAGACGGAACAGGATGTCGAGGTGCCGCTCCATCGAGTTGGCCGGGAGGTGATGCGGAGCATCGTGGCTGAAGACAGGGAGGTATGGCTGCACGGGACAAAACAGCTCCTGGTGTGTGGGAGCAATGCGGATCTCCTCGATGTCGAGGGAGTCGTTGTCGTGCCGGGGTCCGCCCTCACGAAGCACGCCAGGAGGATCGTACGTCTGCGCGAGCCGGGCAATGCGGGCTTGGCTGCGCTGAGCCGCCGTCATCGTGGGCTTCGGGGGCCCGTTTTGGATCCGCAAGACCATGCCCGTCTCGCGCTCGACAATAGCTGTCAGCCGATTGACCTCCTCGTGAATATGGTCGATGGTGAGCCGGCGGTGGTTAGGAAGAGCGGAGGAGATGGGATCCTCGAAGCGAGGGGGCGACGAAGAGACACCATCCGCCCAAGCTTCGAACCAGCCGGAGAACTGGCGGATGAAATCGGGGACGTCAGCGTTACTCCTGATGGCATCCTTGTATCGATTGAAATATCTGGGGAAAATGCAAGTTCAGCTGCATAGTCGATAATTTGCCCAATGCACGCACTGCAAGAAGACTGTAGCCAGAGTGCGGAAAACAGTGACCCCGTCGAGATTGTTTTGCTGGGAGGCAGGGGCGCTGATGTCTTTCCAGGAACGGTTGGCGATCATTGTTGACAGGGCCGACTTGAGGATCGCGAAGATGACGTCGTGATTGTTCTTCACGACGGTATAGAGCATGCTACAACACTTTGAGTACGACAAAACGGAAAGAAGGGCGGCATTCATACTTAATATTTTTGTGTAGCGTTGACTTGAGGACGAGGTCGGACGAGAAAAACTGGAAGATAGGAAAGTATCCCTTCTGAAACGAGAGCACGCCGCCCTGGGTGTAGGAGACAGACACGAGTTCGAAGCGAAGCGCATCTCCTATGCGCAGGAGAGAATTCCCCTGCAAGGACGTTAGTCTCTCGCAGGAAATAAACGAACTCTATGGCGCGCCTTGACTACAGTCTCCAAAAATGCCTGCGCGTGCTCCGTGTTCTGTACAGGAGCCACTGGATCAGCATCGGATCACCTCGGGAGGATCGGTAGACGTACCCAACTCTTATTTCTGTCATTCACACTCGCCAGCACGCGCACGAAGCCCTGGACCTGCGCCGCGGACTCGAACCTGTAATTATCCCTGAGGAACTCCTTGAGGTGGTTGTGGACCTCGCTCGGGTTCATGCCGTGACGGTCCTCGCGCACGGACCCAGCGCCAGCTGCCAGCCCTTCCGGTGAGAAAAAGTCGACGCCGTCGTCTTCCTGCGTGCCGTCGCCGGCCTGTGCTGCGGTAGTTTCTTCAGCGGTTACAGCCTGGCCGCCCCCTCTGATATGCTGGAACGTGCAGTCGAACGCCCTATCGCACGCCCCGCTCGTCCAGTAGAACTGGCAGACGTTGCGGGGGAGGCCCTGGGGCACTGGACCACCTCCGCGACCTCTGGTAGATCGGCCGGGCGGACCGGGCGCAGAGGTTTGGGAACGGTTGCGCGAGGGCGAGGAGGATGCAGAGGGCGACGATGGGCCCCGCGATGGGGCTGAACCGGCAAGGTCGTGCGAGAACTTGCATCTGTTTCCGAAGCGGCACCCCTGGGGGGAACCATACTGGCGGCACCTGCCTGGCCGTCCTTGGGACATGGGGTCGAGGAATGCGACGGGTGTCGATAGCGAGTCGTATGCGACGTGAGAAGGATGCGGAGGTTGGAGTCGAGGATGTGAATGGAGGGGTCGAGAGGGACGGGAAGCACGGTCGAGGGCAAGGAGAGAGACGGGGGTGCTGATCGCGTTCTCGAGACCACAATCGCATGCCTCATGCCTTCATGCCCGGATCGAAGCCTGCCTTCGATTACACGCCAGAGGAGCGTCTAGGTCGGACCAACTATCCGATCATTCCACTTTGGTGGCCGCTCGTCACAGAGAGTGAACGGGGAATGGGAATACCACTTTGGAGTTCCCGTCTCGCCCTCATTATTTCAGGCAAACATGCCGTAGATAGGGCCCGGAAGCGTGCTTATACTTTCACAGCACCACAGTGGAGCAAAGAGCCGCGGAGCCGAAGATATTTGGAGGAGAAACAAGCTGAACAGAATTATTATGAGTATGCATTGTGCGCCTCTAGCTATGACGACGACTGCACCATATGGTACCCCCACCCCAATAACTAGGATCCCCGCAAAAAACCGGCCGGCATCGCGAACGCGCTCTTGAGGGTGAACATCGCAAAAACAATGCACGGTGGATCCAGGCTGCTCCCGCCGGCCGCGATCCTCTGCAAGTTGCTCCCACCCCTGCTCGTCTGTACATTTCCGAAGCGTCAGCGAGGGCAGAAATCAGCGGATACGGACGTCTCACCTACCGCGCCGGCGATGACCAAGGTCGCAACAATGGCTGCCTCCATATTGCCGTGGAGTCCACCGCGTTGAACCGTGCGACGGCGAGGACCTTGGCGGGGATCGTGAAGCCGCATATCCCGACCAGCGACGAGGAGGTTGCACAAGCGCCCCCACGAGCCACTCAACCACGCCGATGGCGAGCAACCGAAGCTCGGGGTTCTTCATCCGCTTGGAGCCTGAAACCGCTGCCCTCCCTGGGGGGACGCACTCGGTACGCTGTCACGTGAAGCTCGCGTCATACGGCGGATTGGAAAAGGCGAAGGCCATGTTTCTTTTATTCAGCCTACGACGTCTCGAGCCAGCGGGCTTACAAAAAACAGATTGTATGCCATTGAGTGGAGATGATACGTCCTCGAGCTGGGAGACAAAATATGCGAGCGGCGGGCGCGGAGTGAAAAGGACTTCATGTCGCCCTTGCCAGTGTCGCTGGATGTAAGGAGAGAATAATTACGGCTCACCATAGTCATACTTGAAAGCTGCGGATAAGGCACAGCTTATTGCTTTCCACAACGATATAAGTCCCCGTTTTGCAACTGGGTGGATGCATCTATGCCCAAGGTAGTAGGAGAAGACTCATCTTGAGGTCGAAAACAAGCAATGTGGCACGTGCGGATCCTCCTCGTCGCCATGTTGGAAATTCCTTGCCCTCGTCGCGATGAACTGTGGAGGGAGGGTCAGTCGTTACATAAAGAGGGGTTGCGTCGTGAAGGAAAAGGCGTAGTCTGAGGAGCGCAGGCTGGAGGAGAGCAAAGAGTCCCAGCCTGAGGCGACTGACAGTGTTTGAGTCGCGACAGGCCGCGACCGCAGTGGCGGGCCGGCTGTCCCGGAAGGCTTACTAATACGTATTACTATGACCGATCCCAGGCACTTCAGCTGCGCTGTCTTGAACTCGAACCGTTTCCTCCGAGCGAGCCCTCCGTCTCCTGGGCTTGTTATTACTTACCGCTTACAGCTCCGAGCCCTGCAATTTTCCTGAGACCGAGGTTGAGACGGTCCCATATCTTGTTGAAGCTATGGATGCAGCGATAGCTAACATATGGAATGCATAGATGATGTGCCGTTCCACAGTTAATACTACGCGGAGAAAGGAGACACGACACGACATCCGGGCTGTGTACAGATATCCGGACATCAAGGCCATCAACGTCGTTCAACGCCTCCTCGCCGCACCATGACCTTCCTCCGAATAATCACCCTACTTCCTCCCCACAGCAGATGCCGCCCAATTCCGTCCACGTTTAGCCCACTGCAAGCACATTCCTCCGAGCACCCAAAGCCCGAAGATGACCAAAGCCACCACACAAGGCGCGAATAATCCCATCGCGCTCAGGGCCAACGCGTGTAGCGCCCCGACCCTCTCCGTCGTCCAGCCCGCCCCCATCACGAGGCCGAGAGGCTCCGCGAACACGCTCGCGGGCGCGAGCACCAACACGGACCGGAAGATCCAGTCGAAGAACGACATGTCCGCGATCACGGTGCGCCCTCTTCCCGGCCGGGACTTGGACAGCCAGCGCGCGGCAAGGTAGACGAGGGCGAATATGACGAACGTGGCAAGCACGATGACCGCGCACCCAGCACCCATCGCCTCCAGCTCCTGCACGAAAGTACCGTCGGGGCTGAAGGTTGGCAGGGCGAGGAGAAAGACGCGCCCGATGCCCCAACCCAGGAGAGCGAGCAAGGCCGTACAGGTGAACATGAAACCCAACAGCCCGACGCCGTTCAATAAGACCGACATCACCATGTCGGAGCGGCTCATGCTGGGGAGGGCTGGGCCATCCTTCGCCGACTCGGAGTTTCCGACGCTGGCCCCGGCAGGGGCGAGGCGGGGGACAACTCGGATCCGGCCGGCTTCGATGTCTGCATCGACGTCTGGAGTGCGTCGCATGCTGACGAGCTCTACATCGCTGCCATCATCGATATGCGGGAGCGCCGTGTTGGCGCTCGACGGGCTGGGGGTGAGCGGAATGTCGACGGGCCCTTTAGGGTTCATCTGAGCCTCGCGGGATACCAAAATCGCTTGAGACATTCGACGTAGCTGTAGGTTGGGTAGCGAGGCCTCGATGTGGGGAAGTGCAGTCGGCGGCGGCGGCGGATTCGAAAGCGTACGAACCGGTTTTCTTTTAAACTGTCAAGCAGGCGGTGGGACACGGCACCACCATTAGTTTACGCCAGTAAGCGCGGCGTCTCAGCTCAGGTCAAAACAAGCAGTAGTACGGGGTGAAGAGACAAAAAACCAATTGTCCGCTGCCTGAGCAGACATGGAACGTCCTCGTGGGCGAGACGCGACAGCGATACGAACAAGGAGGGCCTTCGCGACGTCGACACTCCCCATCCATCGGGCGCAGGGAACAACAACTCATCCGCACATCGAATAGCGTGGCGGCTGTACGGCCTATTGTCTGCGAGCCCCGGTGGCACAGAAGCGAGTTTGGTATAGCAGGGTCAGGATAGACGGGAGGTCTTGTTTTTGCAAAATGGTAGAAGAATATCGATACAAACGCAAGATGGAACTCACCATTCCAGGAGTCGAAACATAGGCGCTTCAATGACCAGCCAAAAGGACCCTCCCGTCGTAAACGTTTGAAGCTTTCCTCCCCGTTCAATATAATAACGTGTCAGTGGCGCGTGTAGGGACGGCGAGTTGCTTGTAGAATGGTCGTCGTGGCGTGTGTGGCCGTCGACACCGACTGCCAGTGGGGTTTCAAGTTGTCCGTTCGTTGCATTTGTGTCGCGGCGGACGAGCCTTGCTATATGGATACAGTGTCTCCTAGGTAGGCAGGTTATCCGAGGAATGCACGATGGTGTCAAGCATAGAGCACACGAAGCGAACTGTGGACGCGGGGCTGAGGGAGAGGATAGTAGAAGAGAGAGCGCAAAGAGAGAGACGCGTCCCGACTGCCGGTGTCCGAGTCCGTTGCATGAATTGCTGCGTGGCGGGCCGGTTTGTCCGGCGACGATTTCAGAGGTACGTCGTCATCACGGTGACTCATCACCATCCACCAGCACGACCGCCTTGTGAAGCTTGGTTCGTATTCAACTTTGTGCAACAATTGTCAAGGAATTAATTGGTCCGTAGAGATATATCTCAGGTAAGAGCTCTGAACGAATGACATGCGCCGTGTCCGTAACTTCACATTCTCAGCCGACGCCCCACTATCCGCACTAATCTAGTCATCGCGGCTACGACGATCAAAGCAAACAATGCTCCCAGGAGCCACAACGATCACCAACAGCCTCATTACGGTCACAAACCAGCTCCTATTGAACCCAGACGCAGCACAAATGGGAGAGCTGACCTTGCAACCCCACCAGACACCAGTGCAACATCGACCTCAGTGTTCCCGCTGTCCACGTCCTTCCAGTTAGTCGCGATCACCCAATGTCTCCCCCGCTGACCAAGTTACCAACCCTTCCCTGCCATCTCACCACCGCCAAACTCTGCTACAACCGCACCGTAGTGCACCACAGCCACAGCACCGACAGCGGGACGAAAACCACCAGAAAAGGCACCCCGAGCCCCGTCGCGCTCCACCCCAGCGCATTCCACGCCCCGAACGTCTCCGTCGCCAGATGCGGCATCATCAGAATGCCCAACGGCATCGCCAGCACGCTCGCGAGCGCGCATACAAGCGAGAGGGCCACGATGTCCGTCGTCTGGTCGTACTCCCCGTCCCTATTCCCATCTCCGTTCCCATCCCCAGTATCCCCAGTATCCCTGCGGCGACGACCCCGCCCCCGCCCCCGACCCCGACCCCGACCTCGGCTCTGGCTCTCCTGGGCCCTCTCACGGGCCGCGCGCCTGGCTCGGAGGCGCGGCAGGCGGCACGCGACGAAGTCGACGCAGGCAAGCGCCCCAATGGCGAGCGCGACGACGGGCGCGCCCGCCATGGACGCCCGGAACGCCGCGCCCGAGTCCGCGGAGGCGTATGGGGGGACCTCGAGGCTTACGAGGATCTCCGAGCCGCAGAGCCATGCGAAGGAGCTAAAGGCGAGGGTCGCGGGGAGCCCCCCCGTGAGGAGGATGGCGAGCATCTTCAGGACGCCGGGCGCGGGCGTGTGGGTCCGGGTCCACTGGCTAGTCCGGGTCCACGCCTGGGCAAGGATGTAGTGAACTTGAGCCCTGCCTCGATATGCGGGTCTGGGGCGGGTCAGGTTAGCATCAGTATCGCGCGAGTCTGGCGGGGGAGCGTGAAAAGGAGTGAGATACTTACCCAGGGGGGACTGGGCCGTCCTCCGACTCAACGCGCACGCCGGCGCTGGAAGTGGGCTTCGGGGCACCGAGCTCAACGTCCACGTCGCTGTGGTTCCGAGTCTCTGGGTCTTCGCACCCTGGGAGCGACTCGTAACCCGTCGGGGGTCTAGCTGGAAACCAGGTAGCAGTGCTAGTGTTCGTGTTCCGAGTCGGGGACTGCGAGGGGGTGGTGCGCGGCAATACGAGGGTTTCCTGAGACATGTCAATGGGGTTCAACGTTCAACGTTTGGACTCAAGGTACGAGGGGGCGGGTTGCGGAGGGGGAAGGAAGGCCGGCGGCTTCAGACCGTCGATTATACATACCCTAGGCCCCTTTATGTGACCGTGGTGACAGATGCAAGTTAGCCTTCTACTTTCACGCTGCAGCGTCCGTGGAAACACTCAAGAGTACTCGGTACATCTGTAGTAGAGGCGGTCGCGGTGCAATGGCTACGCGTACCAGCTCGACATCGGATTCCAAGGATCCCCTAAGTGTGCGGGGTGTCATAAGCTCGCGGGGATTCTGGTGCTTCTCTGAGGACTTCTCAAGTACACAAGTACCAGTGATCGAGGCTGCAGCATCCCTTGCACCGGCAGGGTGACACCTCGCTCGGGCTGGCAGCTTGGCCTTGTGTTGGAGGAAGACTCACGGCGGCGTCGGTGCTGATGGACATGGTTGTTGTCCGATTCAAAGAAGTCCGACAGGGTCCCTACAACTTCAACTTACTACTGGCACGAGCTTTGCACACTTAATATACATGAATAGTACACGATACTTGCACTACACGTCGTACGGGCGTGAGCGAGAGAGCGACACAAGACAAGCCCTTCAAGGACATTCAAGTTGAATTTTGAAAACTCAGTCGCTTGAACCTGAGCTCCGCCGCTTATGTTTCACGGCCGCAGCCCCAAGCCCATCCACGATCAAGCTACCGCTAGGGACGGCAGTGTCGGGCATCGAATATTGATATCTCAGCAAACCCGATTGCGCGAACCGGACGCCGACGGCGACATATGTGCGAGCAAACTGACGACCGCACATAGCACGACCGCGCAAGCGACCAACGAGCCCACAGCCAAACGGTGCACTACTGTCAGCGCTGCCGCCACGCGACCCGAATTCGTCTTCAAGTTCGTGTTCGTGTCCGTTTCCGTGTTAGTGTTTGTACCAACACGGGCCAGCGCGCGAAGGACGAACACGTAGGGGACGAGAATGACAGCGCATGTGACCAGAGCGACGGCCTGAGTCGCGCTAGCGCTGGGGTTGTGCGAGGGGTCTGCCGCCGATACAAATGCGGAGACGGGGGCGGACGCTGAGGGGAGGAGAACGCCCAGGATCCAAGCACAGAGCACGCAGCTTGCGAAGAGGACGTCGAGGACCACGGCTTTTGGGAATCGCGGGTCGGGAGATCAGAGGAGAAGACGGGTTTCTGAGTCAGCGTCGCGCTCCCCGGAAGGTCGACGGAGAGCCTGAGACGGGACTCACCTGGTGCCAGCACCGCTTCGATACCCGTAGCAAATTTAAAAAAGGCGTGTAGTTCCATGTCGATATCGCTGCACATACGGCAGCTCTGCGAGCTTTCGCACGGGAGCGCCTTGGGAGGTTTGGCCGGAAACCATGCGGGTGTGCTGGCGTCCGGGGTGGGATGGGAGACGAGGGGCTCTTGCAAAACCTGAGCTTGAGACATGAGATCGGAGGAGCGAATCGTGCGATGGGGTAGAGGCTTACGGGATCGCCGTAGAGATTCGTGTGCCCTTTATAACTAAACCATGTGGCGGAGAGTCTCCTGCACGGACGACAGTGGCCCTCGCAGGACGTGCGGACAGCAGAACTCGTGTTTCCGTGTCTATAGTGGTGCATTAGCGATACGTCAAATCCCGCCGGCGCTGCAGCACGGAAGCTAGGATGCCTGCGGATGTCTGGTGGCTTCCCCTACGTATATCCAGATATCCGGATTGGACTATTTTTGGCCCCTGGGACCTGAACAAGGAGGACGGCATACTGCTTAATCGGTCTCAAAAACCAACCGTGGAAGCCTCCTCCGTTCTCCTACCTCAAAGATGCGGATATCCACGGGTCCTGGGGTTAAGATAGCCAGAAATCTTGACGGCACGAAATACAGGCTACAGCCCGAGACGTCTCCTGTTGATTACCAGACGATATGCAAATTTTGCGGGAAGTTTTAGAACACACCGAGCCTCAACATTGATGAGAAACTGATCTGCGGCAGATGGGTAGACGGCAGCGTTCTCGTAGAGGAGAGTACATGCAAGTCGATACTTACCGGCTGGACGCCTGGATTTTTCGGACTTGCTCACTTGGTCGTGAGATGGATTGAGTTGTAGGCCGTCGGCATATGTAAGGGGTGCATGAACTCGCGAGGAGCGCATAGCCCGACATGGGATAAACCAGGAGGAGAGGATGATCCGGGGCAGAAGGGCTCGAGTAAAGGAACAAGAGGGCAGATCCACTGCGGCCGGCTCCGGGTGTGTCCGGGTGGCCTTACATAACCACATGGAATTCAAGCGCCCTGCACTGCCCTGGCGCCTGCGCGCCAGTTGTTCTTGACCGTCATGTCGAGGCATACGAATGGTACTGACCTTTCCCTCTGCTGCCTCTAGTAAGGAACACCGTCATATAGATGTCAATATTGCTTGTCTGTATCTGTTGAGCACTTCCCATCTGCCACCAGGTACCGAACACGCAGTACAAAGTTCGATGCCAGCAGTGCTCCATCGACAATTGAAGGACTTGACCGCCTGCCACGGCACTCAGGTAAGCTCCTCGACTCACCATGATGATGAACTTACTTTGAAGCCTCTATTGCTCCAGGGCTCCGTACGCATCCTGGGACAAGCACTCCGTTGTTGTCAATGTGGGTCATTGCTCCGCCCCGACGGAGTTAACGGACACCGTAGACCCCGCATACAAGTACACAATGCTTAGGTGCGTGCAAGGATTTTCAGCCTTTACACCTCCGGAAGCCGTCTCTGATACGGTGATCATCACAATCACATTGTCTCTGTGCCTACAACTGGCACAGGAACTTCAGTATCCGTCTGCTTCTTCGACGGCTCGATCATCTCGGCCTGCCACAGATCCCCCGCGCGACCTGTGACCCCGGGCGTAAAAGCATGTGTGAGTGCGACTCTGCCCTGACCACTCCCTCTCGCACCTTCGTTCCACCCTCTCCTTCCTGAGACCCTCTCCTGCGCTAGGATGTCTCTCGGAGTCCTAGCCGCAGCGTCGGAGCTGCGACCGGTCGCCATCAATGACCTCGCGCTGAACACCACCCTGTACTATGCTGCCGACCTGTCCTATGTCGCGCTTGACATCGGTTTGTCATGCGCACTTTTTGGTGCGTCGCTGCCTGAACCGAGGTCGGGCCCGGGTTATCGCAAACTATGGCTCACCCGCGGCCGATGATAGGCGTCTTGACTCTGCTCGTAATCGTCGCCGCGATATTCCTGTTGTACGATCCCATCTTTCCTAAGTATGCCACATGTGCTGAATTCTGATTTTATACCCTACAGCCGCAAAGGACTCGGCTACAGGCCCGTGAAGATCCTCCTCCCCAGCACGCTTCTCTTGTACGGCTCGACGGCGCTCTACATGGCCTCGCTGGCGAGCCACGTCGGCAGCGTCAACCGCCTCGCGGCACAAGCGCAGGCCGGCCTCTTCTCCGACGCATATACTAATGCGGACGTCGACGCGTTCGAAGCCGACGTCTTGAAGCAGTCGTGGATGATGACCATCGCCCTCGGCCTCAACGTGCGTCCGGTCTCCCGCTCGCCTCGTCACGGTATCGAACATGAACTGCAACTGACACATTCATGACGATATGAAGCTCATCGTCGGCGACAGCATCGTGTGGTGGCGCGTATGCGCTGTCTGGAAGAACCGGGTCGTCTATACCGTCGGCCCGCTCCTCATCGTGCTGATCTTCGGTGCGTCGCACTACTAGCATCTACCCTTAGGATCGAAGCGATCTCACGCGCTCGCTCTCGTATGTCCTCCATATCGTTAGGGTTTGGCGTCAAAGCGCTGTCCGGCGTGCACGCATGCGTCGACCCCTGCAAACAACCACAGCTGCTCCTCCAGGACGGCTTCTTCGTGAACGCGTGCGCCGCCCTCTCGCTCGCGCTCAACCTCCTCGCGACCGCCCTCATAGGCTACAAGGCGTGGTGCGTACCCCGCTCCCTGTCGCAGTCCAGCACTCACGCGGGGCGCATATGCATAATGCGCATTGCGGACAGGGTGCACAGGCGGCTGCTCCGCGGGCACTTCGGGTGTGGGCGCCGCAAGTCGCGCGTCTTGAAGGCGCTCGCGCTGCTCGTCGAGTCCGGCACGGTCTACTGCCTCCTGCTGGTGAGTCGAGTCCCATCCCATCCTATTCCATCGCGCGCCCCCGCGGTCCCAGACCTGCACTAACTCGGCCCTCACCTCTCTTCTTTCTCATCTCTTCGCGTTTTGCGCGGGGACGGTCGCACGTAGATCATCGTGGTGGTGTACGAAGCCAGCGCCGCGCTCTTCGCCGCGCCCGACGTCCGCCAGAACGCGTTCCTCCGCACGGTCGCGGACTACACCTACGCGTGCTTCATCCCCGTCATCGTGAGCCCCCCCCCCTTTTCCAACTTCAACTTCGCGTCTATTGGACTCTCCTACTGATGCCCAGCATTCGCGCGGACAGGCGATCTACCCGGTGCTCATCATCGTGATCGTCGCGCTCAACTGGTCTCCCATCGACCATGGACTGACGCGGACGGACGGGACGCACCTCGCTGGGGAAGACGGCGCGTGTGCGCCGACGCGGGTGACGCTGAATAGGGCGACGATGAGCACCGTCGTGATCGCGGACAGCATCCAGATGCGCTGTGTTCAGGATGGCGACTCGGAGGCCGGAATGCTGGGAGCCGCGGAGACGAAGCGAAGGCCGGAGGTGATAGTCTGACCCAAGGTCGTCGAATCGGACGGGAGTTTGTGAGCGCGAGCGTGTATATCTAGGCTTCGATCCCGCGTCGGTCGTCGGGTGATATTTCCAGTCGTGTGGCGGCTCAAAATCTCGCTGTTCGACCCCTTCATGCGCTATGGCATGTATGATACGATCCGTATAATACTAACGTATATTAGATGTCTCGAGCGCCGACAGCCGTCGGAGGAGTCCCCAATCGCAATACAGCCAAGCATAGTCGGACCGCAATAGCAGAAGACCCGGAGTCCGATGCTCAACAGGGGGCCCGATGGCTCTATTCTCGGCAGCGGTACGCCTGCTTCTGTCTTCTCCATCTCCATCCGACGCAGTGTCTGATATCCAGTGTTGATATGCTACTCAACGGGGTCGTCAGCGTATACTTTTGGCAACTGAGTCAGCCACGCTTCTATCTATCTTGACCGGGCGGAGACGTCGGGCGGACACCCTCTGCGGACACCTCCCTCCGGACTTGGTCGCAGCCTGTCGTATGGGTGAGCTCATCCCTAGGATATTTCCGCATCTGTACTGACCGGACGCGTCACGATCTCTCTTCTACAATGTATAGTTTGCACTCTGGAGTCTGAATCACCCCGAAGCGTGGCTCGCCTTCCTTGCAGCTCGAGAAACTCCATGGATAGATATTCGGCGACTCAGCATGCATGTGGACGAGCCTATGTTCCCGCCACTCAGCGTTTCTGCGGCTGCGTGCTCCCAAATCTACGGAGGTCGGATCTGAGGCGGGATGGATGGTCAGTAGGTGATCATCACTTGTCTTCGTGCCAACTCGGGGCAGTGACTGTCGCGGGACCGGCTGTTCAAGTATGGAATGCGAATTCTCCTCGTAGATATTCAGATACGCACCAGTGGGTAATTTTACCTATTGGTTACGATCCGACGCGAGGCCCTGTCTTCGGATCCGGAGGAATTCGAAGGACTCGACCCTCGACTCCCGACCCCATCCAACTTGAACATACTTTGGTCTAGGTTTCCCCACGGTTTCCCCACGTTGTGTTCTTATTCTCTTCCCAATTTTACTGATCGCTCACTGTCGCACCATAGGCACGGTCTGACAGGATGTCACCAACTACCTGCACGTGAGGAGCCCCGCTTTGTGTAGCCAGTGCTACCAACTCTTCTCGATATCAGATTCTCAAGATTGCGTTCAGCCCTTTATCCGAAGATGTACGCAGTCTGTTGAAGGTATTTTAGGGTCGTTGAAGGTATTTTAGGGTCGTTGAAGGTATTTTAGGGTCGTTGAAGTTAGGGTCGTTAAAGGTACAGCTTCAATAGCCCCAAACCATCCATGCTTACACACGCCATAAATCCCCGACTCACGTACACCAAAACCGGCGAACCGCTTCACTATGACCACTTCCGACTGTCCTCCAGCGGAGGTCAATACGCTCGCATTAGAACTGACTCAATATTTTGCATATGACGCGACTACGCTCATTGTCGAGTCCTCGCTCTCGAGTCTACTTTTTGGTGAGTCGCACCCTCTAGCCTTGTGACAACTCGTACTGACGATTTTGCGTAGGTGTCCTCACAATCCTCGCTATCACAGCGACAGTTCTCCTCCTGTCAGTGCGGAATATTCATCTTTCATCCGACGCCGGGCTGAGTCCTGACGACGTCTTGATATCGTAGCCGCCGCGGATCCCTGCGCAACAAGTCAATCAGAATCCCGCTCGCGAGCACGATCATCCTCTACACATCCTCTGCCCTATACATGGCTGCCCTTGTGTGGAACCACGCAAGCGTGACTAGGCGACGGGTGGCCTCTTTTCGGAGACGTTCAACGGGATCGAGAGCCTCGCTGCCCTGGAGGCGACGGTGCTCAAACAGTCCTGGATGGCGACGGTCGCGCTCGGGATAAACGTAAGCACCTGCGTACAGCCTTTAGCGAACGGGGGGAAATGAATTCCTCGTCCGTACAGATCATACTCGGCGATGCTATCGTATGGTGGCGTGCGTGCGTGGTCTGGCAGCACAAGGCCGTCTACTTTACTGGCGCGATCCTTCTCGCCCTGACGCTGGGTACGTGCCGCAAACTATCAGGTTACTCTCCTCGCGCGGAGTGCTCACCGCTCCTGGGCCCTGGTTCCAGTTATCGGAGCTATAGGAACTCGAAAGTCGTACACAAACGACCTGACAGACATATACTTGATGTACAGCGGGTCGAGTGTGTACGCAAACACCGCTGCCGCACTGTCCCTGGTGACGAACGTCCTCGCGACCTCTTTGATCGCCTACAAGGCCTGGTGGGGCTCTTCCATAACATTTACCTCCATCGTGGTGGTTAATGACAAGCGTGTAGGGAGCACTGGCGCCTTCTGAAGAGGTATTTGGGCTCCGACGGGAGTAAAACGCGAGTCCTGAGGGTGCTTGCGTTGTTTGTAGAGTCCGGCAGTGCATACTGCGGTATCCTGGTGAGTTTCTTCCATTCTGGTTTTCAGGCAACCACGTCGCTGACGTGATAACAGATCTTCATCCTCACGTACCAATTTCACTATAAAACTCCGGGCACGTTCAGCGACGCGGGTTCTACTTCGTATACGGGTGTTTGGTACCAACTGTGGTGAGTCCCACGCACGACATGCCAGCAGGCATCCCCGGATGATACTCAATAGCTCGAATCCCGTGTCCGCTATATAGGCGATATATCCGACTTCCATTATCGTGATCACCGCGTTCGACTGCTCGCCGATCAACTGCGGGCTTTTGTCGGCCGGCTCCAAGAAGGAGTATATTCCTTCGAACGCTGTGAGACTCAGCCCTCGGTGCACGTTCTGTAGTCATGAGCCCGCAGACGGCCTCGATCCGCCCGGCAACTCGGGACGCATGAATCGTTGGCGAGCATCGCAGAGCCCTCACGGCAGGAGCGGTACTCCCTCGGGGCAGGAGTCGGGCGACTGGGAGGGCGTGAAGATCGACCGTGACTGGATAGCCATTTATCGACATCGTGCGGAACTGTTTGGTGAGGGACCTACAACGAGGTATACAGACCCAAGGGCCAATTGCCCTTGAGGGTCTCCGACCCTCCCTTGCCCTGATCCGAGACAACGCCGAGACAGAAGCGCTCGGGGATGAACTCTGAGCGCCTGCGCGAAGAGGACCCGCCATTCGTGCTCCCTCCCCTCCCTCGCTGCGCTCGAGGGTCTGCGACCCTCAAGGGCAGATGGCCCTCGGGTCTGCAGACCTCGTTGTAGTCCCTACGTTTGGTGATGTAGTTTAGGCCTTGACTCGGATGTTGCTCGCTGACTGCTCAAACAGAATTCTAGTTTTAGAAATGTAGTATGTACATGTTATTAAATATGCTCGAGCTTGAATCCGGGCCGAACCAAGCTTCTAGAGGCAAGTGTTGGATGCTACGACGCTGAAACCCTCGGGCCGCCCGCTCTTGCGGTGGATGCGGAGTGAGAGCACCGACGTAACGTATCAATACTGTGCTACCTGGGTAGGACTGGAAATATCCAGGAATCGTGAGTGCAGAAGTATTGTATCACATAACTTTAACCTTAATCTTCCGCAGCGTATCGATCAGGTTGCGCAGAGGCTCGACGCCGTGCACCGTGCGAGGATCTTCGTTATCGCGTTATCCCTGATACATGACGCAGGACATTCAGAGAGCGGGATGGAGCCGAAGGTAGCGGCGACGGGGGACGGGGAGATGGCCTCGCTTCAGGGCGGTGCACTCATTACGTTGAACGCAAACAGTGCGCGGCTCACTCACTTCCATGCCGGATCTGGACACCTGGAACCGCTCCCTGAGTACACAGAGTAGCAGAACATGGTGCGTACTGATATATTTCGTCGAATGAAGGTCCTGCATGGTGCCAACTACTTAGACCGCGGTTTTTTAAAGTTGCAGATAGTAGACCTTGGGAGAGTGTGCAATTACTGCAGCTTCGCGTCCATGAATTCAGCCTATTGTATGGGATGCGATTATAAATTGTTGACCTGGCACGAAATGTAATGGACAGCAGCGACGATTGAAACGGTTAGTACTTGACTCAAGCCTAGATGTGGAACTTTACGGGATCCGTACATTGAGCTCTGGCACTCTAACCGACAGCACCATCACGATTTCGCGATCCGGCATGAGCGCAAGGCCTAGTATTAGTGTAAAGCCGCGTCAAAGAGATGTCGGACCCCTGGTGGCAGGTGGCACCGCGGCGTCTGGGAGCGGCGGTTCAAACGTTCAGTGACCATCGTCCTGACGCTCTTTCGACTGCACCCTCCGATAAGGAGTCTACTATGACCGTGACCACAGTCAAATAAAACTACGATTCATCACGTTCGCCCACACCCTCTCTATCAGATACCGCACTCTCAATCCCGTGGTCGAAGTCTTCGCTTGCTTCGTTGCCGTGAGTCTCTGTCTCCCATGATCACATCCTCAGCGCTGACTCCGGCTTCAACGGAAGGTCGAGTGCCAAAGGAGTAACACCCGGAATCGCTACCACTATTTAAAGCATCCCGTTTTCCTATACTCGTGCGGCGCCCAACCGTCATGTCAAACTCTCTTCTGGCTCGGTACTGTCCCCGACGCATACCCTGCACCATGCGTGCGGCCGGAAAATATCGAACTTGAAGACCGGTAATGCCATTTCCTATCCAAGTCACCAGAGCAGGCAGACGCTTGACGTCTCACAGGACAGGATCCGTGATGTGCCTTCTTGCGAGGGGGCCGGGGCTATCGTTGACTCGATACAGGCTTCTCGCGCTCAGCGGTCTCCTCGCTCTGTCGAGGGCCACCACGCCCAACTCCCCCCGTTCCGTTGTCCGAGCCTGAACAATTGCACAGGCCGGGTACGTATGTTCTGGAAGCGAAGTATGAGATCTGGTACGTCTTCGTGAACACGTCCTACGTTGGTTACAAGTCGCGATTGACAATTCAACAATTGTAGATATGCTATCATGGCTCCTCCTTTCCTCATTCCCGTTCTTCCGAGCCACCTCTGTACTGTCTCGCCTTGTCAACGTCACCGTCGACGACCAGTTCGGAGATCCCACCACTGGCCTGTTTCCCGACTATTCGCCGAACGACGGGACATGGCACATCGGTTCCCGCTCTGAAGACTGCCCGTCCTGCTTCATCAATCCCTCAGTACTCAACCTCACCCAAGTCTACAACCAGACCTGGCACGACGCCACTTCTAGCCCTTCCGCTCCCCCTCCCACAATCACGGTGCGTTTCAACGGGTCCGCAGTGTACGTCTTCAACATACTCGTCAACACGCTCTCCGCCGGGACCGACTCTACATTTGTCAACATCTCCTTTTCCATTGACGGAGAGGACGTCGGTGTATTCACCCACTCTCCGAGTCCCGAACCCGGTGCGCCGAGCATCCTGTACAATCAGCTGGTGTACAACAACGCGACGCTGAATGACGGTCCCCACATCCTCGTCATGACCGCGGGCAATGATTCGCTCATCCTGTTCGACTACTTCATCTACACCACCCAAAGCACTGGCAACGACCCGATCAGCGAGTCATCACCCACCGCGCCCACTGCAACAGGCACTCCGCCTTCCAGTTCCTCACATTCCTCCGAGTCGTCTACCCATTCGGCGGTGCCGATCGGCAGGATCATTGGAGGAGTTCTCGGAGGTATCGCTTTCCTTGGCGTCGCGATCGGTGCGTTCTTCTTCAGTCGCAGGCGGGCACGTTCAGGAGCCGCGGCCGCAACTGGCACTCAGGAGGACAAGCACCGCGAGAACGGCGGCGGGGGCGTCGGACGTGAATACGGCGTCAGACAGGGCGTCCGGGCCGACCCACATGCATCCCCTTCACCCCTTCCGAGCCTGAGTACGGCAATGCCCCAATCTACTTCGTTAGACGAGGCGACGACACAGACACAAAGTCTCTTCCTATCCCACGACGCCTCCGGACCAGGCACTACCCATCTATCTGATGCCAGTGCTGTCACAGACGTTCAACAGACGATGTCCAGTCCGGGATCAACTTCGACGACGGGGTGGTCCGAGCCGAAGCGCCGCGCCGAGGAGCTCACGCAGAGGCTCGAGACACTGCAGCGCTCGAGGTCCGCGCTCTCCGAGTCGTCGGATCGGGACTCCCAGTCCGCATCTCTCCGCTCCCAATCAGAAGCCCGTGGTGCGAGTGGGACGGATGCGGCAATCCGGGGGCTGGAGGCGGAGATTGGTCGGCTTCGCGGGGTGCTCTCCACCTTGAACGAGCGGCTGGGCGATCGTGGGGATAGCGGAGTGGTTGAACCTCTCCCTAGATACGCGGAGTAAGGAGATTCTATTCGGTGCGTAATAGGCTTGGTTGCGATCGAGAGGCGTACTGATCACTGGGAACGTGCAGACTTCGACGTTCCTTGTGGTTCCGAGTCGGACCTCGGATGAGCTCGCAGTCGCTTGGGCATGTGTTGGATTTATCGTAGGAATGGTGTTCGCACTTCTCTCCGTAGTAGAAAACCGCGATATCCGCTGGAATTCCAGCTTCATGGTCGATGGAAGCCTCGGACCAGTCGTCAAAATTACCAGCGGAACTCACCTAGAGGCTCGACCCGCTGGTCCCGCAGGGCACGAGGTCTGTCCTAGATCGATAACTCAGACAGCACGAACATGAGCCCACGGCGAGGCCCGAGGCCACAGTTGTCTGAGTGACTCCAATTTTGAATTGTCACGGAGTGAACCAGAGCCAGAAGGTGTCGCAGGTTTCAACGCGACCGTTTGCGATATAGCTACCTTGATGTTCTAAATGAACACTTCGAGACCAAGCGCAGAGACGAAGTCGAGACCAAGACGAGGAACAATGTGGAAAATGCACCGGCCGGGGATGCGAGGGCGAGTCCAAGCGAAACCGGGGACACCGTGGCGGGCCGGGGGATGCGGGCTGGAATTACATAATCCAACTCAGCGGCAACAAGCGACGACGACGTCCTCCTTCACCGTCATCGGAGGAGAAGGCACTCAGACCGGTTACCACCACCACCACCACCACCACTACCAGCCTCGGCCTCAGCCTCTTTATCTTACTCTCCTTCTCTTCTTCTCTTCCTTGTCTCCATCGCCTTGTCAAGTGCTCAAGATTTGCCCTTGTTCCCGCCTGAGCACTGCCAAGTTCCAGACACCCCTATTTCCGCCATGCCGCCCACGCTTCCACCTCCACCCGCCCGCCCATCTCTGTTCGACATTGACCGGTCTTCATCACCCCCCTCTTGCGAAGAAGAGACCCCGGTCGCCTGCGAAGGGATAGAACTCACGGTCTACGGCCTTGACCAGGCCTCTCCTCGTTCGGCCGCGGACCATTTGCGGCGCATCCTCCATCAGCTCAAGCAGAGCCTCGATCGTGACACTACCCGCGATGCGCTCTACGATGCGGTGGTAGTTCGCGCAGCGGATACACAGGCACCAATGGACTACGCTTATGTTTCCCTGAGCCAGGAGCGGGTGCCGCAGCCGAGAGCGGACCTTCTTCAAGACCTCAGGAAGACGCTCCTCAACACCAACCCGTCGTTGCGAGTTCAGTGGAGGACACAGTCTGGCCCTGATCGCACCCGGCGCGTGTTCTTCACTGCAGACAGCAAAGCCCACGGAGAGAAGTTAAAGAAGACGTTGGGCGATTGGTTCCATGAAAAGGGGTACACCACTTACCAGGAGTATATTTCCAAACCACTTGGGCCTTGGCGGGTCACCTTTGACTTCCTCGACCCTGCCCGTCCCGACGCCCTCCTCGCAGCCCCGCCTGTCATCGACAACGTCAAGTACACTCCCCGACGGCCGCGCTACCTCACCCCCTCCTACGGGTATCAGGTCGCCTTGCTCAGCTGCCGCGATTGGTTCTCTGCCAAAGTCGTCCTAGACAAATGGATCCGCCACCTCTTCGGCAGTGACGCCTCCGACCCTGTCGTCTACAGCGCCATGGAACTCGATGGCGATCTATATACCGCGGTCCTTCCCACCTGGGACCACGCCGTCCATGTTGCGCGCAGCTACCACGATCTTGAGGCGTATCTTGCGGCGGACCCGGTCACCGAGCACATCAAGCCTGTCCCGCAGCCTGGTCTCCTCTATGGCCTTAACGGCGTCGGCCTTTCCGTAACCCGTCAGCCCGCTGCCGCGAGTTCCTCTCCCTCCTCCGAGTTCCTGCAGCTCCGGCGCGAGTTCGAGTATACTCGTGAGCAGGGTGTCGAGATGATGACCACGCTCTTCCGCGTGTCCGAGCAGCACACTGAGGCCCTCAAGCGACTCGGCGACCAAATGTCTACCGTGAATGCCAACTCCACCGCCCTTGCAATGTCTCAGTCCCTCAATAACCAGCTTCTCGATGTCAACATGTGCCTCGCCGATGCCCGAAGGGAGCGTGGCTTGTCCGACATGTTCCTTCTTCAGCGCGACCTTCCCTCGCACGTTTCGGAGTACCACCTTCGGCGCTCTCGCGAGTGCGACGAGAGCATTCAAGAGCATTTGACCGAGAAACGCCGTCTTCAGGGCGAGATTGCTGCGGTCCATCACACTGTGTCCGCGGCTCTCCCCAGTCCGGTCATCGCCCCTCCGCAACGGCCTCAGCCCCTCGCACCCTCCGCCTCCTCAGTCCACCCCATTGCCGCGCCCCAGCCCTCCGCTGCGCCCCCGCCAGCTGCCACACCTCCACCAGTTGCCGTGCCCCAGCCTCCTCCGCAGAGTCGGTCCTCCACCGCATCTGTCGAAATGGCCATGGAGGTCCAGGTATGCTTCCTTCCGTCCCCGTTACGTTCTTCTGCCCCTGATGGGCCTTTCTTCTCCTCTCCGCCTAGCAATGAGTCAAAAACGGCTCGGGAGGCTGCGCCTCGGAGCGCCCCCGCGACGTCTCCTCCTTCGCCGCTTTCTTTCTCCCCAGTTTCCTGTCAGCCCCGTGTGTCTGCCATTTGGTCATTGTTATTCCTGTGCCTTCTGTACTTCTTTTGCTCCTTTCCCCTTATTGCTGCCTCGTCTCCTTCTGTTTCCGCGCTGGCTCTTAATTGCAATGGCCTTGCGAATGTCGCAAAGCAATCCGCTGTTTCTAATATGATTGCGGCTCACAGCCCTCATGTATGGGTGGTTACCGAAACAAAATCTTCTGCGCTAATACAGGACCGCATTTGTGCACCACACTACCACAAGTTTGAGTCTGTGGGGCGTCCGCTTGACCATGGGCGGGGAAGCAAATGGGGTATTGTCGTTGGTGTACACAAGTCCTTTCACGCCCAACAGGTTCCCGTGGACCCCCTCCTTCAAGGCCGCATCCTCGTCGTCGACCTCATCGTCCCGACTTCTGGCGGCCATGGGTATATCCATCGCCTCATTGCAGTTTATGCTCCGTGGGATCCAGGCATCCCGGCACTCGTCCATGATTTTTGGGCGTGCGTTTCTGCCCTCTGCGCCTCTGCGCCCCATTCGTGGGCTCTCCTCGGTGATTGCAACCTTACGTTGTCGTCCTCCGAGTCCCTCGCACGTGCAGAGCCCAACCATCTCAAACGCGACGCCTATCTCGCGTGCTTGCACGCTGCTGATGGATATGATGTGTGGCAAACGCAGCTCGATGCTGACGCGCGCACCTCTTACACCTGCCGCTCGTATACGGGCCATGGCCAATCAATCATTGACCGTCTCGCCGTCTCCCGCCGGGGCACGCTCACGGCCACCTGTCTCGTGCCCCGGGATTTCATTCCTGCCACTGATCATCGGCCGGTCCTTGCTCGGATCGCCCTGTCCGTTCCTACTCACCTTGCAGGTCATTCACCGCACCTCGCTTCCTCGTATTCACCTCCGCCTTACCCTCCCCGGTTTCGGTACCCGAAGAAGACCGACACAGCGAAGTTCCAGGCTTTTGCGCAGCGCGTCGATGACGCGGTGGCTGGGGAGCGTCTTGCCGACCAACCGGTCACTGATGATGCTTCTTTCACCCGTCGCTATCTCGCGCTCACTCGTATTCTTCGTTCTTGTGGTGCTGATACCTTTGACCTTCCCCAGGCCCCACCCCCTCGTCCTCAACGGCCAACGACCCCCCACATACGGGCCATCCTCCTCGAGATCCATCACATCAACCAACTCATCGCAGCGCTCCGCCAGGGCTATCTCCAACGCCTTGTGGGTCGCCATGCCTGGGTCACCCCGTACTTGCGGGGCTTCCAGGCCCAGCCTGGTGCACCCCCTTCTTGGCATCCCGACCATTCTTCCCTATGTTTGTCTTATCTTACGTCCCTGCGCAGGACACTACAACGCCTCCGCTATCGTGCTGAGCGTAGTGAGCTGGAGCGCCGCGCGACCCGGTCCTCCCGTGCACGTGTTGACGCTGTGCTCATGGGGGCCTCGAGCAAGCGCCTCTTTGTACATGCGCATGACACTGATGGACCTCCCGCAGCGCTTCAGTCCTCCACTGACCCACAGACTTTCGTTACAGGTCCTGACGGCATCAAGGCACAGACAATAAACTACTTCACTGAGTTATTCCGCCGCGCGCCCAGGGCTCCCTCGCTCAAACCCTGGTTGGATGCTCCTTCTGTTCGCAGTATCCGCAGCCGTGTGGCCGACCACCCCTTCTCTTGGCCCCAGATCCTTACCCTGCAGGATTTGCGCTTTCTGTTGCGGAAAGGCAATCCACGTCCTGCGCCGGGACCTGACCTTTGGGAGAAGTGGTGTGTTCGTACGCTCAGCGACTCTAGTTTATCCCTAGTGCTTGACCTCGTCAACTACGAAATTACCACCTCCACCTTTCCGGAGTGTGTGAAGCCCACCCTTCTGTCCACCATCTTCAAGCGTGGACCCCGCACTGACCTCACCAATTATCGAGGCATTACATGTTCCAACCTCCTCAAAAACCTTCCTTTCGCCTGGCTCAACCACCTTCTCTCCCCGTATCTCACAGCCCAACAGATCCTCCCACAGACACAGATTGCCACTCAGCCTGGGGTTCAGGCTCGGGACCTCACCTCTTTCCTCTCTCAGGTAGAGGTGTTTTCACATCGTCATAAGCGGCCCCTCTACCTCCTGCGCCGTGACCAGCGCAAAGGCTTCGATCGTCTGGAGCCTGAAGGGTTCTATGACGCTGTCCGGGCCTATGGCCTTCCGGCCTCCCTTATCGACCTGGATCGTGCCGCGCAGGACGAGGTCCCGTATCAGGTGAAAACTGTCCATGGGCTTACCCGCCGTTTCATTGTCTCGGGCGTCACGCAGCAGGGGGACCGTTCTCCCCCTTGAAATCCACGCTCACCACTAGCATGGCAAATCACTGGCTGCACGATGTCCTCACCCCGGACCAGCAGTTTGCCTTCCAGACTCACCATGGTTCCCGTGGACTTCCTCACACGCCAGACGACCGCTTGTGCCTCCGCGCTCAGTTTGTCGAGGCAATGGATGACTCTGTCGTCCTCGCCCCCTCTCTCGATGCTGTTCGTGCGGCTGGCCTGCATGTCGAACGCTTCCAGGCAGCTTATGGCTGGGAGACCAGCTGGCCCAAGTCTCTCCTGGCCGTGCTTCATGCAGATCCCATGCCCGCAATGCTACCCATGCCTTCCGTTGATCCTTGCGATCCTGACTCCCCGCATCCTGTCTTCCATTCCGTTGCTGTTACCGCTGCCCATTGTGAGTTTCTACGGGTGCAGATCAATGATCCTGAGGCCCAATATCAGCGGATTCGCACCCTCATCGCCGATTTCGCGTTCCCCACCCTTCATGCACGTCTCCCTTTTACAGCGGTTCGCCGCATCGTTATCCAGTGCCTTGTTTCCCGTATTCGACCCTACTTGTCATATCAGCCTGTTACTCGCGCCCGCGCAGCTGAGCTCGATCGCTTCCTTGCTGCTCGCATACATGATTATTTTCGCTTCCCATTTCGCTTCCATTCTGCCCTCTTGTTTTTGCCCATCTCCCACTTTGGCTTCGGCCTCCCGTCCATCTCTCGTCTTAATGATGCTGCCGCCGTTTCTGGCCTCATACGCGACCTTAATCACCATGTTCCTGCTTTCCGGACCATGGCGCGCATCACGCTTGCAGACTGGACGTGCTTGCTCAATGGCTGTCGTAGCCCGCTAGAGGGCATCACCACGCGGTCCTTCACCCGCTCCTCTCGCCTTCTTCCCACCTCCTGGATCATTGCGCTCGATGTCCTTCGCCGCTTCAAGATCTCCATCCGGGCCTCTGACCAGTCGTACCTTTTCACCGGTGACGTTGCTTTACGCCACCTCGTACGACTTCTTCCTCACATGCCTCACACCCCATCCTCTCTCACCATTACCAACCTCGAACGTGCCCATTTCACTCATCTCTCCCAACTTGCAACTTGGACGCCGCCGACCCTTTCCCTCCCTCATCTCCAGTCCTTCCTCACGTGCCGACACTCTTCAACCCTTTTCCGCCGCACGCGATTGGCCCGCTGTCGACTATTGGCTTCGCACCCTCACCCTCGCAGCCCTTGTCGATGCCAGCGTGGGCCTTACCCATCACAACCTGTCCTCGAGTCGTTTACCTGGGAGTTCTGGTGGCAACGTCGCCACTCGTGCCTCGCCCGTTGCCGTTTCCACTCCTGCCTGCCAGGAGCCGAGCGGCCACAGCAATGGGAGTCTCGGTGGTGATTGCACCACCCGTGTGCCTGGGAGTTCTGGCAGGGAGTCCTCGGATGACGGGAGGTCTGGTGGCCGCTTCGCCACCCGTGGGCTGAGCTCAGACGACTCTTCAACCTTGTGCGGTGAGCGCGCCCCTCATCTCCTCAACGACAGCTCCTGGCTGCTAGCTCTTCCCCCTTCACTTCGTCAGCACATGGCGGAGTCTGCTATCCTAGCCGCGGCCAGGCTGTCTCCGGGCCCTCCCCTAGCGCATCCCCACATCCTTGCATCCGACGCATCAGCAGTCGACACCCCTCAACCCCATGTCACCTTTGCTGCCGCTACGCACCACTCCTCTCTAGTACTCGCCATATCTCCCTGCGACCGGCTTGTCTCCAGCCTTCATGGCGAAGTTTTTGCCCTTGTAGCTGCTGCCCTCCTCCACCTACATCAGCCCGTCCTCCCGCCACCTGCCCACCCTCCTCTCTACACCGATCACCTAAACTCCGTCCGCTTCCTCCAAACCTATCCAACACCATTTCCGTTCTCATCACCGCCCCTCAACCCCGCCTTGCCGCTCTACGACTGGCTTCTCGACATCCTCCGCCGCACACCCAACCCTCCCGACCTCACCTACACGCCTGCCCACACCTCCGCCACCTCTCCTCAAGCACAAGCAAACCACCTCGTCGACCGCCTCGCCTCTTCCGCGCATTCTGCCACCTCGCCTGTCCTCTCTCTCCCGTTACCTACATTTGCATTCCCTCCTTACGTACTCCATGTTCCCTCCTATGGTTATGCGCTTCTTTCCTCAGTGCCCTCCGTCCTCGACAATCTCACCACACGTTCCCAACTCTCCGATGCATCCGCACGACCCAATTCGGTCCTGTTCCGCTCTCTCTACGACACCCACTCCCCACCTCTCCATCCATATACTCGTGCTTCTTCTGCTTACTCCGCTCTTGTCCAGCTCTACGTGCGCTCCTCTCAGCTCGATGACGCCTTCACCCGTTGCCGCCGCTTTCGCGATGCATCCCCCGCATGCCACTTCGGCTGCGATGTCCTGGAGACACCCCACCACATATTCGTACACTGCCCCCAATTTGCCGCCGTCCGGGAAGAGGCCCTCAGCGCAGTCATCACGGAAACGTCCTCGCTCCTCGACAGAGCACCTGAAACCCTGCCCTCGTCGGACGTTATCCTCCACGCAGCGCGCTCCCTCTTCTCCGACGACCCTGTCATCTGGCCACAAACCCTCTCACACTACTTCTACGGCACGGTACCCCCTCTTCCTGCCGTTTCGGCCGCCCTTGGGGCTCACCCACCAGTCCGGCGTCTCCTCTCCCGAATTGCCGCGGCATGGCACTCTGCGTCCATCCGGTTGGTAGCTCGCATCTGGGGTTCCTACAAGCGCATACTTTACCCTCTTCCATCCCGTGCTCCGTCTCCGTTAGTCCTTCCTCCTCACATCGCGCACCTTCTGTAGCCATCTGTAGCCTCTCATTCTCCCCAACTTCTTTCTCACGATCCCATTGGGCCGGCGAGGTACCTACCTTACGTTAGCTTACCTGAGCTATTTGTCATAGCGTAGTCGGTTCTATCAACTCAGTTCTCAGTCATCGCCATGAAAATCCTATGGACCTCCTCCTCATTGCCCTCTGGTGGATGCCGAAATCTGGCCAGTGTCTATTTGTTCTCCGCACGTACCTGATCTTGCAGGTATCGAAAATCGCTTCATCTCGGCCTCTCGCCCGCGCGCGACCTCCCAAAAGTATGCGTGAGTCCGAATCTGCCCTGGCCCGGGCCATACCCTCTACCCTATCTGTGCCACGCTCCTCTTCACGATGTCTCTCGGAAACTCGGTCGCAGCTCTGGCGCTGCGACCGGTCGACATCAATGACCTCGTGCTTAGTACTACCTTGTACTATGCCGCCGGTCTATCTTGACATCGGTTTGTCAAGCGCTCTTTTTGGTGTGTCGCTTGCCTTGACCGAGGTCAAGGGATTATCGCAAACCGTGGCTCGCCCGCAGCCGATGATAGTCGTCTTGACCCTGCTCGTAATCGTCGCAGGGATATTGCTGTTGTATGATTCTATGTTTCCTATGCCTGTGTGATAAATTCTCACTTTTTCCTTCTCTGCAGCCGGAAAGGACTCGGATATTGGCCCATGAAGATCCTCCTCCCGAGCACCCTTCTGTTGTAGGCTCAACGGCGCTCTACATAACCTCGCTAGCCAGCCGTGTCGCCAGCATCGACCGCCTCGCGTCACCCGCGCAAGCTGGCCTCTTCTCCGACGCATACACAAAGGCGGATATTAACACGTTCGAAACCGACGTCTTGAAGCAGCTGTGGATGATGACCATCGCCCTCGGCATCAACGTGCATCCAGTCTCCCGCTCGTCCCCTCCCACCGCCCGCTGCCCGCCTCGTACTGAACAGGGACTCTAACTGACGCGAGCATGACGATGCGAAGCTCATCGTCGGCGACAGCATCGTGTGGTGGCGCGTATGGGTGGTCTGGAAACACCGGGTCGTGTATAGCGTCGGCCCGCTCCTGATCGCACTCATCTTTGGTACGTCGCACCCCCGGGCGTAGCACCATCATCTACGCTTAGGGTCGAAGCGATCTCACGAGCTCGCTCTCGTATGTCCTCCGCGTCGCCAGGGTTTGGCGTCAAGGTGCTGCTCGGCGTGCATGCAGGCGTCGACCCGTGCAGACAGCCGCAGATGCTCCTCTAGGACGGCTTCTTCGTGAATGCGTGCACCGCCCTGCCGCTAGCTCTTAACTATAGTTGCGACGGAGCTCACAGGCTACAAGTCATGGCGCGTCACTCGAAGACGAGCTTCCCCCGACGCCGTCTAACGTACAATCGTAAGTGCTGACATCGAGCGTGTATATGCACACACTATCTATCGACGGGCTGCACAGACGGCTGCTGGGCGGGCACTTCGGGCCTAGCCGCTGGCAGTCGCGAGCAATGAAGGGGCTCGCATTGCTTGTCGCGTAAGGCACCGTCTATTACATTGTCGACGTCTTGGTCAGTTGACTTCTACCCATCATCGCGCGTGCTCCCAAACCTGCATGAACTCGGCGCTCACTGTGTTCTGCTTTTTGCTTGCTTGTGCGCGGCCCCGGCGACGGGTAGATCATCGTAGTCGCTCACGAAGCTAGCTCCACGCCCTTCTCTACGCACGATATGCACCAGAATGCGTTCCTCTTGCTATAGGCGTCATCGGAATGGGAGGTATATGGGGAGATGGTCCAGCATCGGACCGTGAACGTGCAGCTCGTTGATGGCCAAGACAGATGTCAACACCTCGAACCACTCCTGAGTACACGGAGTAGCGAGATACGGCAGTGCGTGCCGATATCGTGAGCTCAATACCTGCGTGCTTACTACTCGGACTACAGCAATTTAAAGCCCTGGGTGAACCTTGAGCGAGCCTTCTGCGGCTTCGTGTACGTGATTGAGGCCTATTGTAGAAGGGGAATGATTGATTAGACCTCCTTGATCCAAGAAACGTAATGGACGGCAGCAACGATTGAAGGCGTCTGTATATATATATATATGTACATTGCAGCGACCGCCTGACGTTCTCAATGCAACTAATCTTGACTCTTCCTCGCATCCTGAATGTAAGCTCAAGTGTCACGTAGTCGCCATGGACCTTTAGAGGACGTTTTCCTGTGCCCTTGAGGCACTCTGGCAATACCAATTCCTCTTCTGGTGTGGCACTGGGCGTACCATGGGGTCCGCCTTCTCCACGATCGAGGGTTTGGCAGATCATCGAGGAGAAGGCGAGTACCGCCATCCTGATCCATCGGAGTAGGCTGACACTTTATATGTCACATAGCAAGCTCTGTCACTTCTTTGTTGCTACCGTTGCCACCAAGGCTCCCGTTATTGTTATATACACGGTTCTCGGCGAGCCAGAGCTATTCTTCCCTTGTCAAAGGGCACAACTCCCCACCTGGCCTCGTTGAACGCTGGCACGTCGGCCTGACCAAATATCTCCTCGTATCTAAGTCTGCAAACTGGTGCGTCTTTAACGAACACTTTCTATCCCGCTTGGAAGTTGCCACTGACAAGGGAACGGTACTAGAGATGCTATCCGGGCCATGGCTCCTCCTGCTTTCCCTTTCCTTGCTCCCACTCTTCACTTCCGTCAGAGCTCGCCTTGTCAACATCACTGTCGACGACCAACTCGGAGATCCCGTCACTGCCCTCCTTCCGGAGTATTCACCAGACAAGTCATGGCACAGAGGATCCGCCTCTGAGAACTGCGCAAGTTGCTCGATCAAACCGTGGATGTTAGACCTCAGCCAGATTTACAAAAAGACCTGGACCGACGGCACCTTCTTCGAACCCCCCAGTCTCCCTCCGGTGATAACTGTCAGCTTCAATGGCTCTGCGGTGTACGTCTTCAACATTATTCCGAACACGCTCCCCCCAGCATTTACGCTTGCCAACATCTCCTTCTCCATTGATGGAGAGACAGTCGGTGCATTCTTTCACGCTCCGGATGCAAGCAGCACTATTCTGTACAACCAACTGGTGTACAGTAACGTGTCGCTGAACGATGGCCCCCATACCCTTACTATGGCTCCCGTCGGTAATAATTCGCTCATTTTATTCGACTATCTCGTCTACACCACTCAAAGCGACGATACAACGCCCACCAGTAGCTCGATTAACGTCCATATAACCTCGTCGTCCAATACATCTACCCAGACTTCCGACGGCACCGTGCAGTCCTCGTCCTCACACACACCAGCTCCAGTTGGCGCCATTGCTGGTGCGGTATTTGGAGGCATTGCGCTGCTCGGGGTCGTCATCGGGGGATTGCTTCTCTACCGCAGGCATGCGCGTTCGGGAGCCACACCCTCGATTATTTTCCACACCAAACAAAGCCGGTATGGAAGCCCAACCGAAGATGGATGTCGAGCAGAGAGGGATCGCTGGCACGCACCCCCTGGCCTCTCACCCCCTCGAGCTCGGGAGTCCGCAACACCCCCCTCGAGCTCTCTCATCCCCGAACCCATCTCACCCTGCGGAGCGACAGTGCCAGACACCCTTCTCCTACCATCCGACGTCTCTAGATCTGAAATGGAGAGGTATCCACCGGCCATGGGCATTGGCATTGTTGCAGACCCCAGCCAAGACCAGTTATTGACTCGTGCTCCCCAATGGTCGTCGGCTCAGACTTCAAAGCGTCGTGCAGAGCTTACCCGGAGGCTCGAGGCCCTGAACCGCACCAGGTCGATCCTCTCGTCGGGACAGACCCTCTCCTCGGGCCGCCGTTCGCATTCGGAGGTCAGCAGCGGGGCCGAGAGTCATGGGACGGAGGCGGCGATGCGGGCCCTCGAGACGGAGATTGCTATGCTCCGCGGCGTTCTGGCTACCATGAACATACGGTTCGTCGAGGGGCATGTCGGGCATATGGGCGACGGCGACAGCGAGGAACCGCTGCCTGGGTACGCGGAGTAGTAGGATATCGATAGGCTGGTACGTCCTCCCTCTTTTTGCGCCAGTTCGAGAGATGTTTGCTGATCGCCCGTCGGACTTCGTCTTCGAACTCGAACTCTAGACTCGGGGGGATTAGAGTTAAATCAGACTTTATATACCGTGCGTTGTGGGTTTCAGGCTTTTCTGAAATCTTGGTGAGCTTGCAGTTGCTTCGGCACCTTGTAAGAAACGGAGCTTATCATTTATTCGTGCTCAAATTGGGGGATAGACCTTGACGTAGTCCTGCTTTGGTGGAGACGATGACGCTCGGGGTCCTGCAGATCCTCAGTCGGAGAAGGAGGGCTCAATCTCGCGCCTTTAGCGGAATAGGGGATGGAAATAGTTTTTAAATACCCGGTTATCGCGAAGGGGGCTTCGCCTCTGACCGCAGGTTCGCTGGACGCGGTAGTGGCTGGTGCCGAGCGGAGCGACATGCTTGAGGTGAATTCCTAGAATTCCATGAAATGTGATCAGCTTAGATATGACAGGATCTATATCGAGCTATTGAACCCCAGGGATGCGAGGTTAGTTGTGCCAATCTGACGGCAAGCCCGAGAGAGGTGGGACGGCGACGGATTCCCGAGCCGAGGATTCGAAAACGCACAGTCGTTGGAAACAACGTTTTACCCTGTTAGAAAATGTTCGCTCCCATTTGAGATTGACACGGTTATGGGAGTCGAACACTAGGGAACTCGAGGATCGGATGGAGCTTAGGTGAAAACCACGTTCAAGGACTGTGGCAATCCCGACCGGTGCTAGTCGGGGGCTCGGCCCGGACCTTACGTAATCAAATCCGAACCCGCACGACGACAGCCGCCGTGTGCTGTTCTCTGCTGTTCTGGACCGTCATCACCATGCATCGAATGCTATTGACCTCTCCCTCTACGACCTCTAGTGTGACCGATATCTTCTCAATGTCAACCCATATGTCTTCAGGAATCAGAAAAACCGGATCTGCTAGTTGCGACCGTGACCATCCCTGAAAATCTCCGAGGAAAATGGCTATGCCTGCTACGGCCCATGGGACAGAGGTACCGGTGAGTAACCTTACTAGGCTTAGTATTCGACGCAGTTTGATTCTCAGACGATTCTGGTATGCTTTCAGGTTCGTCTTGGTCATCTTTGGAAGGAGTTTACCCGCCACGACGGAGCTTAAGGCAGTGGTCGACCTTGTCCCGCCCGTTCATGTTGTTCAGGTGTGTACGATAGGTTTCAGCTGTATGAAAAGGTTTAGAGGCCGCCTCCGACCCATGAAAGACCACAATTCAGGGGTGTCCCTACGTCTATGACTGTGCGAAGACATCCCGTATCCGTTTGCTCCATTGAAGCATCTACCTCCCCGCCTGAACGATTCGCCCGTAGTCGCCAGAAGTCGAGAGTGACGACGATCACTCGTCCAGTCCAACACCATCCACCGCATGCTTCAGGTTAGTTCTGTCCATTGTGTTCGCGCGCATACATGGACCTTGTGTGACGTATCATGTTCGCGCTCAAGTCTAGATCACCTTGGCCAGCGTCGCTCCCTTCGCTGCTCCCATGAATCAAAACGCCTTTCCTCCCATGGCCGAGGACCTCATCTACCTGCTCCTTGTCTCCGTCGTTGTGAGCGTTGTGCACGGGCTTCTGAATCGGTAATCTGATTGACGCTGCCCGCGCAGACGGGAGTGGTATCGGTCAGAGCTATATGTCTTCATATGAGTGAGTGCACCTATTCCCAAGATTCTTCCTTTGGCTCTCGATACTCACCTACCCTGATATGGCATGCAATGACCTGCAGCGATTTTGCGCCCATAGCGGATGTTTTAAACGTCGAATCGGTCAGCAGTCCTGTAACTCCGAAAGCTCGGACTTCGAAGTTGCTCTGGAGACGCTTGAAGATCTAAGTAGAAGAGGATAGGGCTGTGTTTGCTCGCGCGTCTATGGGTCCCGGCTACGTATCGCGGAGAGATGGGATCCGGATCGACGCGATTGAAGGCGCATTGGGCCCGTCCGAGGACTGAGGATCGTAGCGTCTCGTACCGTGTCCAGAGCCGTCCGTATATCTTTGACCCTCGTCACCTCGAGCCCCGTCCAGGCAGTGATCGTGGCATCAACGGTGCGTTCGCAATATATTTAAAATCATTGATTGTGCTTTAAGATACGCCCAGGTCGGCATTTCTCAGGCTGTCAATGGACCGCGATCGCGATGCAATCGCCCTTTTTGGGATACCTGTGTGCAGAGTGTTCGCGCGTAAGTCGTGTAGCTCGAGAGTGCGTTGTTCTGCTCATGTCCGTCGCCAGCTCACTAGCACTGTTACATCGTAGATGGACCGGCGGGCCCTCGTGGTTTACGTGAATCATTTACCGGACTGTGCGTAGTCGAAGATGTTCTCAACATCAAGTTCTGAAGATGGAGTTCTGCGCCGAGAGCTGGCGCTGTTCCGAGAACAGAGGGAGTGCTGTTCGAACTGTCAATTGTGGTCAGTTGAATGAACGTGCGACTTGCATGGTCCCGACCCGCCCATGTCCATACCCACCCTATCACTTCAGCCTCACCTTTCCGGGCTAAATCAACTTCTACCGCCGTCCTACGACCGTAGCTGAGCATGTCCCGCGATCTCTGGCTGATTCTTCCGATTCGGCGGACTCTCACGCTTGACGTCCGATCGCGTGGACTGTGCGGCCGTTAATGGTATATACTGGGCTGTTCGACGATCCGACGATCCCCGCCTCTTGTCGAGGCTTACAACTCGATCCACAGTCGCTGGTTCTCGCAACTCGTCATGGCTCTGTCCGGGAAGTCTTCGTATCGCACTCTGCGATTTAGTTTTGGTGCGCCTTTACTGAACCCTTCCGACGCTCATTGCAGCTGACAAGGGGACGGTAGGTATGGGGCCCATCCTCTTGCTTTCCTCGTCCCTCTTCTTCGCCTTTGCCAATTCTCGCCTCGTCAACATCACCGTCGACGATACGTTCGGCGATTCTACCACTGGCCTGTTCCCGGAGTATCTGCCGAACAATGGAACATGGAACGCCGGTTCCTCCACCGAAGACTGTCCATCTTGCTACATCGGCCCATCGACGTTCAACCTCACCCAGATCCACAACGGTACCTGGCACGATACTACATATCTCCCTTGGGAGACCCCCGCAACAATCACAGTGCGTTTCAGTGGGTCCGCAGTGTACGTCTTCAACATCCTCCCAAATACGCTCCCCTCGACCATCACGCTCGCCAACATCACCTTCTCCATCGACGGAGAGGACGTCGGCCGCTTCATTCGTTCTCCAGACTCTAGCTCTACCATCCTGTACGACCAGCTCGTATACCACAACGCGACGCTGAACGACGGCCCCCATTCCCTCGCCATGACTGCCGGCGACAACTCGCTCGTCCTGTTCGACTACCTCCTCTATACGACGCAAAGCGATGACAGTACCACTGGAACCACCTCCGAGAAGTCCTCATCCTCTAGTGCGCCGGCGAGTGCTATCGTCGGAGCAGTCATCGGGGGCGTCGTCCTCCTCGGAGCGGCGATCGGAGGACTCTTCTTCTACAGAAAGCACAAGCGTTCGACCGCCACGCTGACGGTGGTTCACGCATACATGGAAGACAGTACGAGCGGGGACAACGAAGGCAAGTTTCAGTGTCCAGTCGGAGAGGATCACCCGTACTTCCCACCGCCTCCGACCCCCATGACCCCTACCTCTCCTGCTGAACCCATCACTGGCATGCCATCGCTCGGCGCACCGATCGCGCGCAACCTATCTGACCTGGCATCCGACGACGTTTCCGGTCCCGATACACGATCATCGCGGTCGCTCGTCGTCGCAGGAACTTCATCGCCATCGACGACGGACTGGCCTTCGCGACGCCGTGCCGAGCTCACCCAGAGGCTGGAGGCCCTCCAGCGCACGAGGTCTGTCCTCTCATCTCATGTCCCCTCCAGCACCTCCCGTTTGGATACCAGCAGCACTAGCGAGAATAGGACGGAGGCCGCGATCCGAGAGCTGGAGGCGGAGATGTCCCAGCTCCGTGGGGTGCTCTCGACTTTAAACGCGCGGTTAGCCGACGGGCACGGCGGATATCTCGACCCGCTTCCTGAGTACGAGGAATAGCGAATGTGCGTAATCTCTGTCGTTAAGTTCAAGCGATGCTGGCTGATTACGGGCTTCATCTTCAAATTCTAGGCTTCGGTTGACTGACCTGTATGACACGATGACCACTTGAAGTTGGTCAGTATGTAAACAGTGCCGAGATATACTATCATATCGTCCTTCTGGTGTTGAGTCTAATTCTCTTTGGTCGTCGTGTATTTCGTCCCCGCATGACACCCAATGTGCGCGCTTGACTCCCTAGAACCACTCTACAAAATATCCAAGAGTCGTATAGTGTTCCTTGCGAACGGAGGATACCAACACGAATACGCTGACATCGAACGGAGCTTGTTTTGAGCGCTACGACGGCATGGGCTTCGGTACACAACTTAGTTTCATGACCTAAGGTGTTCGTACGGAATAGCTCACGGTTGTACCCAGATGTAGGCCTCCACGAGCGCCCGAAGTCAGGCGATAACATTGTATATCCTCTGTCACACTTCGTGTACCACTCCTTTCACTTTGAAATCACCCAGCTGTAGACTGTCGACGCGTCGTGCCGGTGGATTCTTCATGCCTGTCCACTCCGCGGGGACTTTACGACATTACATCTCCAGGCACGCTGCCCGTCGAATTGTGCGTTTAGCATCTTCTTGGTATTGTTCCAGCGTTGGAGGGTGTTGACGAAATCAGGCGGAAACGATTGGTTGGCCGACGTTGACAGCCAAACTGAGAGGGACAAAGGCTCCGCGGTCAATTGATTGTACAGAACAATGATCCCTAAGTATCCATACGTCCGTGGCTGGAGAAACAGCCACAGCTGCGGTCTGTCCGTCACTAAGACGGCGCTTGCTTTGTGTGGCGGCGTCGGCAGCATGGAGAGCAAGCTTGTGGGGAGCGGTCCCGCGACGAGTCGAGTCCTGCCGTATCTTTACGGCCTCTTTTACCCCACTACTAGTAGTACCGGTGTCTTCATAATTTTCTCAACCAAGGGACCAAACTTCAGTATCCCCATCGCCGATGAGAGCCTGAATCTTGCAAAGTCCTTGGGCTGAGGATACAACAGGACCTGACGCCGGCAGCTTCAGTACAGTAATTCCCACGAAATCTGGAAGTCTGAAGCTCTGACGCTGACGGGCGCCTGGCAGCCTAAAACGACATATCAACCTACAGCGAACTGGCTACCCCTCGCGGTGACCCAAATTGATCACCAAATGCTTACCATAGACAACATAGATGGCCTGGGAAGCCCGCGATACCTACGCACATCGAGCACGAGGGTCAGAAGCTCACACAAAGGTGCGTATCCGAGCACACTCTCGCCATCGTTGCTGGCGATGCCGGCGGCTGTGCACTGGTTTTAGAGTCGGCGGGCTATTTAGGGAAATGTTCGAGTCGTATGCGGGGGTTGTGGACACCACAGGTACACGGTAAGAGACAGTCAGAGAAATGTGGGACAGGAGGCTCGGAATGTCTGACCTCTGAAGCTCTGACGCGTCTGAAAACGTCTGAAAGGCGTCTGAATGGGTCTGAAACGTCTGAATCAGAGCTGTCAGATTTCCAATAAATTACTGATAGGCTGACTGGCAAGTCCAAGAAAGGTGGGACGGCGACGGACTTGGACTCAGCTGAGGCTAGAGGGTTCGAAAACGCACAGTCGTTGTCAAGAAACAACGTTTCACCCTGCGGCCCGCACTCATGACCTGGTAATTCAACTGCTTTTCCTGGGGTTCGCATCTACACCCTCAGCGTCCATAGCTCATCTGACTTTCTACATTGACGTCTGAGATCATGATGCTGATACATCTCGTTGTCCGTCACCGGGGTGAACCTTAAATGGGTAGGAGCCTTTCCCATTACACGCTACCTCTCGTCCTCGCTGTGCCTACTGTTCACAGTTACAACCTACACCACATATTTCCCTCTCACAAACAAGGCTTACTCGGGGTATTCTGGTGTTGTATAGTGCCGGAATAGAATGCGACTCAGTAAGCATTTTCCGTGCGATGTTTTGCGTCACAGGTAGCTGATACTATGAAGGTGGAGGTCTCAAGCTTGAGCTCTTGCCTTTATTCTCCCTCTTCTTCGCCCCTGTTTTTTCTGAGCTTAGGAACATTACCGTCGATGACCAATTTGGAGATTCCGTCACAGGCTTGGTTCCAGAATACCTACCCGATGGAGTGTGGAACGTCGGTTCGCCCACTGAAAACTGCGAACCCTGCAACGTCAAACCGGGCATAGTAGACCTCGACCAGATCTACAATAAGACCTGGCACGACGCCACACCTTTGAATTCACCTACACCTACGACAATTACTGTCCGCTTCACCGGATCCGCGGTGTACGTGTTCAATATCATCCCAAACATGCTTCCCAACGAGACCATCACACTTGTCAACATCACGTTTTCCATCGACGGGATCAGCCCCTCCACATTCATCCACCAACCCGACCCCAATACGAGTACAATTCTGTACAATCAGCTCGTATACAAAAACACAGCCTTGGACTATGGCCCCCATACCCTTACAATGACTGGCGGTCATTATGCAATCCTCCTCTTCGACTACCTCACTTACACTACGCAAACCAATGATTCAGACACCGGCACACTAGCTGCCACCGGAAGTGGCGCGACCTCTACTTCAACCAACGCCGGCCAGTCGTCTTCCCATTCCAATACACCAACGTCTGATCCGTCCTCACCTTCCAGCACGCCCATCGGTGCCATCGCGGGAGCAACAGTAGGGGGCGTCATTCTTCTCTTCGGCGTGGCACTCGGGGCATTCCTTTGGGGAAGAAGACGCACGCGCTCAAACTACGCACGAGCCGACGGAGGTCCCGATACAACCCTGCTTTCCACTGCGCACCCAGTCACACCATGGCTCTACGGCGCAGATGCATCCGACACCTCCGGAGAAGTTCCACAACGACCGTCACGGTCTCCCGTCGCTGTCGAGGGCGCGTCGAATACGCGATGGACATCGAAGCGTCGTAGAGAGCTCGCCAGGAGGCTCGAGACTCTGCAGCGCACGAGGACCGTCCTCTCATCTGAGGCCACCACCAGCAACCCTCCGACAGAATTAGTTGGTGATGGTGGGACGGTCGTAGCGATGCGAGAGCTGGAAATGGAGATTTCTCAGCTCCGAAACGTGCTCGCCACCTGGAACGCCGTGCGGTTGGCTGACCGTGGCCATGACGGGCACCTTGAACCTCTCCCCCAGTACGCAGAGTAGCAGAATTTGGTGCGTGTTCTGCATGTTTGGTTTACGATATTCTCTCTTATGATTGGAACTTTATCTTTCTTTCGGGCTCCAGACTCGAGTGGACCGCCGTGGAAATATTATGACCCTACATTTTATTCAAATCTTCACGCTTCGCTTCAGGATCCGAACGCATAGACCTGAATGCATAATAAAGACGACTCAAAGTTGGCCATACAACATAGAGTGGGAACACCTCGTATTGACCAAGAGCCCTTCCTATTTCCTACAAACCTGCCTACCTCCGAGACACCACCTCCAACGCAAACATGACCGAGAGCCCCGCGACGAGCACGCCGAACCCCGTCGCGCTCACCGCCAGCCCGTTCCACACCCCGAACGTCTCCGTGACCAGACGCGGCATCATCAGCAAGCCCACTGGCATCGCGAACACGCTCAGCGGCGCGCATATCGAGGAAATGGCGACCGCGTCGTCCGCAGCGTCGTATTCGTACGCACGCGTCGTCCTTGTGTCCCTGCCTTGACGTAGATGATCCGCCCCGGGGCGGCTCGCCTGCCGCAGGTTCGGCAGCCGGCGCAGGACCAAGTCGACGAGGGCGAGCGCGCCTACAATGAGGGAGACGACCGGAGCCCCAGCCATGGTCGCCCAGAACGTCCCGTTGACGTCCATGGTGTCGTATGGGGGGAGCCTGGCCAACGCGCAGAGGACGATGCCGCCGATGATCCATGAGTACGCGCCGAAGAAGAGCGTCGCGGGGAGTCCGGCGATCAGGTGGATGGCTACCGTCCCTGCGACGCCGCGCATCATCATCGTGCACGGCGCGCTGGGACCATCTGTCGAAGAGCCCTCAATTTTGCGGGACCCGGAAGCGGGGAGGGGCCTTGTGGTTGGGCTGGCTTCGATGTCCGAAGCGGGCTTGAGGGCCCAATGCTCTGTGTCGACGTCGCTGTCTTCGCCCGGTTCTTCGTATGGGAGTGCCTCGTAGCCGCTGGGACGCCTGGCCGGGAACCAGGAAATGGCGGACTTGTGTGCATCCGAGAGACTGCTTTGCGTCACGAGGGTCTCTTGAGACATGAGAGGCGAGAGGGAGAGATAGATGCGAGCGAGCTGAGTGGCGAGGGGCGTGAGGGGCGTTGGGTGAGCACAAAGTGTATCGGTGCTATCCATTTATACGGTTTGGTACACAGCGTGCCTATCGCCACGCGCTATTTGTTTGCCAGTTGGAAAATACGCCTCCAAGCGGGTGTGTGATGGCCTGCAGCTAGAGGCGTAATAGAAAGAATAACATCCATATCGTCAAGACAGTGCCCCGCTTCTTTTGCCTCTAGGCTCAAGCGAGATAATATTGATTCATCAACAGGATTGCGAACTTCATTGAGTGGGTTTGTGCGCACAATAGGTAGCTCTGACTTTTGATTAGGGACTCTTTTTTACGCAGGCCTGTATCATACTGACGGAGATTGCGCAATTGACACAAAAGAATGGAGCGCTCGCCACACGCGTATCCGCCGAAGCCCTTCCTATTGACTCAGAAGCGGGGTCGTTCCAAGTACAACTAGACCCTCGACTCAGGGTCGCCAGTCATCCGAAGCAGCTTCCTGATCACGAGCATCACTAACAAGACTACGGGAAAAACATCCCACAAGGCTTGTACGAGAACAGACAAGCCCGCTGCCACAGCTCCCTCTTTCAGGCTGCGAATGGCAAACCCCAAACCAGGAACGCTCGAAAAGAGAGCCACATTGTACGCGAATAAGTACGCGAGCTCCACCTTCAAGCCTGACTGCCCGGTGCGCGCCGCGGCCGATTTCCACCGGCGGAGTGTCTCGGCGGACCAGTACTAGTGTTTCTCGACGCACAAGAAGAGGGAGGCAGCGGTCCCGACGCACCCAACGCCGATGGAGTATTCTATCGCTCTGGTGCCCCACGCGTTCGTTGCAGCGACATCCAAGAAGTAGAGGGGAAGGTTGAGGACGAATGTTGTGAAGGCCGCGATGGGGAGCGAGAGCATGGGAGAGAGGCTGGAAAGCCGGCCCTCATCTCGCACAACCGGACGCTCCACCAAGCGTAAAGCCTCCATGGTGCGGCCGCGGGGAGTAGGGGGAGGATAGTCAGGCAGCCCCGCTCCGCCCCTGGAGCGGTCCGAGTGCACACTGGTCGGAAATGGGATTCGAGAATTGTCCGACCAGTTCCTATTCCCCGGGCTCGAGATGGACTCACGGTCGCGGGACATTGGGCCGGATGAGGGCGAGGGCGAAGGGGTTTGAACGAGGTGGAACGAATGGAACATCCGGGGTGCTCAGATGCGGTGAGCTCCCGGCGAACCTACATCCTCGAGTGTGCCCTTAAGTACGCTTTATGATCAGCCTCATGGGCGGCGCGGTCGCCACACCAGTTCTACGTTTCAGCATCCTGCACGCAATTAAGAATATAGGCAGCCCAAAACGTTGCGGGGACAACCTGACAGAATACACCACAAACAAAATCGAGCGCGGGGATCCCAACAACAACCGTACCCAAGCTCCCCGCGGCGAGCTCTTGAACCGCGCTCACGCCCTCCAGCGCCCTCTCGGTGGCACAACAACGATCCCCATAGCCGCCCCATTCGCGCTGTCCACGAGCACCCAGCGCGAGCATGCCCCAGCGCACGACCTCCGCCGGGTCGTCTCCACGCCTCCTCTCAACAAAAACAGGGAGAACGAGCGCGAGGAATAGGAACGCAGCGGTCATGAGCGCGCACCCGCCGTCGAACACGAAGCGCGCGTACGCAGCCGTGACGCCAATATGGTACATTCAAACCATGCTGAGGCGCATATACGCGCACGGGCCTTTCATATATCCCACTCCCAAAATTCGTCGTGGACACGCCGACAAAGAAAACAACAAGGTAAAAAGGAATAAAGAACGTACCGCAGATATTGGACAGTCTTCCGGCACCATGCTTGCATAGGTGCAACTAGAATGCATGAGCTTCGTCGAAAGACCATTCACCAGAAGGGAAGAAAAGGATACAAAACAGAGGCTGTCGGCGGTTGTGGAGGGGCCGCGGACACGACGCGCACATACAGCTATGCAGGCTCGCTAGCTCTGAGTCGATCCTGACTGTCATTTTGGAGAAGAGAGAGAACAAATGAGATGGGTCGGACGTGGATTGCTTCCAATAGCTCTATGTGTCCTTATATGCGCCTCAGCGACGTTCCCCGAAAATGAAGCTTAAGTGGGTGGCACGACCGTCACCAATCCAGCGTTTCAACAAGCTGCATACACTCAATAACACCAAAAATCGTCAGAAGACGACCAAACCCAACACGACAACACGCCCAACACAAAAACCGGGATCCCAACCACGACCGTCCCCAAGCTCCCCGCCGCGAGCGCATGCCCCACGCTCAGCCCCTCCGGCGCCCGCTCCGGCGGCAGCACAACAATACCCAGGCTCGCAGCGGCCGCGCTGTCCACGAGCATGCCCAGCGCGAGCGTGCCCCAGCACGCGGCCTCCGCGGCGTCGTCCCCACGCCCCTTCTCAACAAGGACGGTCACGGCGGGCGCGACGAGCAGGAGCGCCACGTTCACAATCGCGCACCCGGCGAACGCGGCGCGCGCGTACGCGGGGGTGACGACGGCGTGGCTGAAGAGCGTGCGGATGGGGGTGGCGTAGTGGAGGATGCGCCCGCCGGCGTACGTCGAGAGGACGTTCAGCCCGAAGCTGATGAGCACCCCGAGCGCGAGCGCGAGCGCGACGAGGCCCGCGACGCAGAACGCCGTCGCGATGGTCTCTAGGTCCATGCGCGACTGGAGGGACGTGAATTTCCGCCATGCTCTGCGGGGGAGACTGGGTCGCGCGGGCTCCGCCTCTTTGTGGGGGCCCGACTCGACGTCGAGGGAGGCAGGATCGTCGAGGAGGGGGCTTGTGGAGCGTGGAGTCGGGACTGAGGAATAGTCGACGGCGTGTGCACTGAGGCTTGGGGAGAGGTGTGTTTGGGATGGGAAGGAAGGCATTTGGACTGAGCTATTGTGGCGCAAGCGGTAGCTAGACAGAGAGGGAGAGTCGCAAGATGTTTCGACGTCCACCTGCCAGCGCCTTATAAACGTAGGTATATGCGAGAGGCGCTAGAGGACGGAAGCAGGGTGCACAGCCCGGCCAGTTGCAGGACAAGGGAAAGTTGGAGAAAAGCAGTATCCGCCGTCTTATTTCTTGCTCATACTCGACTGAGTCAACACGAGCGGCAAGACAGCTTCGACATCACAAACACGAGTCGGTAGGTGGCGTAAAGAAGCACGACCACGGCCAGGCAGGCAGCGCATCCGGTGCCGCTCGCTGCTAGTGCCTGCACTGCTGTAAGGGCGGAAGAGTGTGTGCGATATCGCTGGAGCACCAGCACTCCAACTGGAAAGGCGAATGCACTGGCAAGCGTGAAGCCCACCATGATCACTACCACGATAACCGTGCGTGTCATGCTGAGCTCGAGCGCAACCCACGCAGCTACGATGCCAGCAGGTAGCCCAAGAATAGGGCCTCCTACGAGTATGGGCACGACGTTGAGCCGTGTATTGGATGGGGAGAGATATCCAGGGAAGAGCTGTCCAAGGATGAGACCTCCAACAACAGCGAAAATGGACCCAGATCCTATGGAGCAGACGCAGGCGCACGCGACCAGTCCGACCAGGTATGCGACGTACTCTCCGCGAGGGTGTCCTTTGCGAGGAGTAGATATGGATCTGGATGGCAGGCTTGTGTCTTTCGCAGGCAGCGAATAGATGGAGAACGTGGATTTCAGAGGGGAGAGGGGAATTGTGGTGAGGGTAGGCGACAAGGGTGCTGACATCGCGAGGCTGTGTTGAGAAGCCGACGAAGGTGCACTGGAGCCTGGGGCGTTGAAGAGAGGGAGTGCTCTTCGCAGCATCCGACGGCACATCTATATGCATAGACAGCGCACACACGTCTTGCACGCCTCTCTAGATCCTTTTGTCGCAGTTGTGGCAACGGGAAGGTATGTAACAATTCAACAAGAGTCGAGAGAACTCACCGGCACCGCGCCCAAAAACCGCTTCGTCCCACTCTCATCTCGACAGCATTCTTGTATGTACGACAACTCCTTTCTTGACCATCCTATGTAAGGTTCTCTTCAGCGTGCAAGGGAAGGATAAAAAGTAGAGGCAAGACTAGGCAAGATGGACTTTGGAGACGGCCCAGGTGATGCAGGTGACAGAAAGGCACAAATTTGTCGGCGCTTTTCCGGCGCTTATTATCTCATAGCCTGAATGCACGTGACCCGCCACCAGGACTCGGAGGAGAAACTCTTGAAATTCGGGACCAAGGTCATGGATCGCGGCTTAACTGTGTGCTTGAAGAATTTGAAACAATGGGTGAGAATAGGAATGTGTATAACCCATCTCGTACACGATTGATACTAACACTTGAATACAAAGCTACATTTTTCTACATATGCCAAGTTCGGATCCTACATCATCATGGACACGGAGAACAACTACACGGGATTCGTCAATTCATCGCCTTGAGAAAATACCGAACACTCTGGTCAAAGCTGATGGCGTTGTGGGTGTCACAGGCTGCTGTGAAGTCTCGTTATCTACATCGGCGGGCCCCTTGGGAGCCCACCGAGCGGACACGGACAAGGGCGAAGAGATCTTCCAACCGCGCAGACTTTTCGTCAAGGTGGGGGTGCGCGGGTACGTATCAGAGATGGCAAAGTGCTCCCCTGAGATCTTTCCTCTCGTCTCGGCGGTATCCACCGTACCAGCTCGCGATACCGGAGGGCTTTCGAAGATAGTACCACCAAGGACGGCCGCCGTTGAGCCGAACTCGTCCTGCGTTGCTATAAGGCCCAGTCAGACTTATACACATTCCTTCACAACATCGTGAGCACACTCACGTGTCGTCGCTTCGTCGCCCGCGTACGGGCTAGTATGCTTCCGGGACCAAAACATTTTGGAGTTGGCTCGGCTCGACGAGTGCGTATCGATGGTGCCGGCGTCGAAAATGAGCGATGTAGCTCCAACGTCATAAATCCTCTGCTTCCGGAGGCCGTTGTCCGCCTTCCAAGGAAGGTGAATTCGTCTAGCCTGTTCCCGAGACCCTGCGATATGCATTCAGTATTGCGTTGGTCGGCAATACGGTACAGCCCGAACTCTAAACGCACCCTTCCTCAGCGGATCGGTGGTGGATAGACTATACTGGCTCATCGTTGCGCGAGGAAAAACAAGTACGATGGAGCGAGCGTGAGGGGGTTTTGAAGCCCGCCCGCCGCGATGATCGATTTATATCTTCTGAGGACTATTCTTTCCCGTTCCACTGGTGGCCATGGTATTGTCTCTGGTCATCCAGATTGCGGCAAAGACAGATACCTGGGCTCTCGGTTGCTACTTCCAAGTGACCCCGTGAAAGGAGATAAGCCGTGAGAGGAGCACCGAAAGTTCTGGCCATGCACAAGGAGCTACGAGGCTGTCCCCGAAGCACTAGTGTCTCTGTGTGTGGCACAAGGGACGCTTCGTCCTGATAGCCGTGACTGCGTATGCTACGACAATAACATCCCGAAAACAAGGTTGACTCACAAATAAGGGGCAAGCCAAAGTTTGAGCGGTTTTACTACGAGCACGGCTATACAGCCGGTCGAGAGACGAATTCACGGGAACAGATTCGAGCAGGCGAGAGTCCACACCACCCAATGTGATATGTTCACGGAACCGCGCTCGTCAACACAAAGACCTGAGAACGTGCCAAGATGTAAAAAGATGAATCAGAATGCAGCACAACGTCGAGGGGTTGTACTTACGGCGTCGCGTGGTGTCCTGCTTGTTTGTTCGAAGCGCATTCTCATGCACCCATAAATCAGGACGGCGGTTGCCGCCATGAGCGGTCAGGCCAGAAGCATCGGCATCACAAAGGAGAAACATGCGGCCGAATGCACTGGAGAACAAAAGATATTGTGAGAGATCAGTCCGCTTGGCCTAAAGTCTAAATGATAGACTGGGAAGGAAGTCTGGCACGGACGGCATGTTAGCCTCGTGATAATCTTGGTGAACAGCAAGGCAACTCACCTCATGTAGAACAACCATGCAGCCTCCATCGCCACGGCCTGCAGAAAGGTTGTGACAGGTTCTCTTTCTCGCAGGACACTCAGGGCACGGTTCGCGTCGGTAGACTGCATTGGGAGTCGCACGATAGACGAGCCGCCCCCCAGGTCGGGCCATCGAGGTCGAAGTCAAAACTGTGCCTAGATATACAACAACACATAGTTCACTGTGGGGGCTATCACCGCAGACATTAAGTAAGTACATAACACCGCACAAGTAATACGCATAATAACCATAACCATAACCATAACACTCACAGCGACCAAAGCTCTCCCCATCTCTCATCCTACGACCCCGCCCCCCAACGCCCGCAAGCACCCTGAACACCGTCTCCTGCCTCTCCCTAAACGCCCTCAGCCCCGTCATACCCAACGCCAGCGCATTGATCCGGTTCGCAAACGCGACCGCCCGCCCCTCCGTGCTCGTCCTCCTCCTCCGCAGCGCCTCCCCGTCCTCCCCGTCCCCCGCCCGCCCCACATCGCTCTCCCTTCTCGCATGCCCCACCCCGCGCTCCAGGATCTCCCGCACGCGCTCGTGCCTTGGAACGGGCAGCGCCTCGTCGCCCCGCTGCAGCGCGCGCACCGTCGCCTCCGAGTCCTCCTCCTCCATCGCGTGCAGCGCCGTCCCCACCGCGCACAGCTCCGCCATGAACGGCCGCAGCGCCGCCGGGCACTCGCTCAGCGCGAGCGTCTGCCCCAGCACCCCGCGTATCACCGGGCCCTCCCCGCTCCCGGGGCTGGGGGGGAGGCCCTCGCGTTGGGGGTCGGGACGTGTCGCGGACGACGAGGCGACGTCGAGGATTGCGAGCGCGACGGCGGCGAAATATGCCCGTGCGGGGTCGGTGCGGAGCAGCTGCCGGAGGGCGGCGCGGCGCTCGAGGACGTCCGCGAGCGCGGCGTAGAGGGTTTCGCGAATGAACTCGATCCCCGGGATGTCTTCCGCGAGGATCGTTGGAGAGAACACTTCGGACTGTGTGGAGGGGGAGTGCGAGCGGGAGCTCGTGGCGGAAGAGATGGACGCGCTCGGGGAGTGTGTGCGCCGTGCGGAGCGGCTGGGGGAGGTGGGGACAGTGAGCGTCGACGCGGACGCGGCTGGCGAAGAGGGTAGAGGGAGCCGGGAAGGGGATACAGGCGGGGTCGAGGACGGTGTCAGCCCCGCGGGAGCCGGAGCCGGAGCTGGAGCCAGAGCGGGCGAAGGGGGCGCATCGTAGCTCGGCGGAGGGACGAAGCTCGCCTTGAGCGCCCTTCCGCCAGGGGACCGGACAGTCCCGGTATCGAGCGCGACCTGCAGGTCGCCGGCGTACTTCTCCTGGAACGTCCGGCGCATGCTGATCTCGATGGCCACTGCGCGGAGGTCGGCCGCGATGCCGTTCAGACGAGGGTTGAGCGGGGTGGCCTGTGGCTCGAGCCCACAGATAACCCGCGCGAGGTCGTGCTGGTGCTCGGGCGTGAGGGCCTGGATGGACGGCACGAGCTGCGACCAGACGATAAGGAACTGGCGAAAGGCGGGAGGGCAGTTCTTCAGGGAGAGGTCGGTAGGGGGTAGATTGGAGCCGCTCTTGGCGCGGCGGGGGAGTGGGACGGATGGGGGACTGGTGGTGGATCGGAGCGCGGCAAAGTAGAGACAGAGTGCGGGCCCTGCGCGACCGCATGAAGATGTTGCAGAGACGAGGGGTACAATGAGACGCACCAGTTATCATGAGATCGGCCTCCGCACTCGCCAGTGCGCTTTCATCCAAGAGCCCTTCGACCTTGGCATGGGTTAAAGAGGACTTGAGATACGAGTGGAAGCATTCTTGGACGAAGTCCTCAGCAAGAGTGGGTTCTGTGCTGTCGACGGCCTGTCTGATATTCGACATCGAGGCAGTATAGAGGGATGTTCCGTGATGTGAGCTGTGAGGTCGGTGGCCGTTGAACGTTGACTTTTAGCCCGGGCAACGCTCGCCACTGACGCCAGGTCTCCCCACCGTCGGAGCGCCAAAAGTACGGAGTCACGTGGGTAGCACAGCATACACAGCCATTGAGAGCGGCGGCGGGGAGAATACTGCGGCTACTTACACTGCGGGCGAACTTGAATGTGTATGTGTACCGCCGCAAGAAACAAGGTCGGTTGGTGGAAGCGACCGGAGAGCTGGGACGATGACGTCAAACATGGAGGGCGCCTTGTTCGTAGCAATGCACAGCCAAGGGTTCGAAGCTCGGACGGTCTTGGGCCGCCGGGCACACCAAACACCGGAGGTGGATTGGAAGTTTGGGATGAACGCTAGCAATGAGACTCGTCGCAGGCCGACAGTGTTGTAAAACTCAAGTCAGGAACCTGAGAGTACGAGGGGAAAGGATTAGGCACAAGACGACCTGGACAGGGCAGTTGAAAATAATACCATGGTCGAGGCAGCACGTAGAGGTTGGTTAGTGATCAGTTCCCTTGAAAGTGTCGAGAAGATGTCCAGATTCCGAGCAAAAATAGCAGAATACCTGTAGTGCAGAATTCGGGAGGAGAGCGGGTAGGCATGAGAGAATGGAACCCTCCAAGGTCCTCCGAGATTGATCAGGATTTAGAATATGTTATTCATAGTTGGAAAAAAGTTTCCGTGGCAGGATCTCCAACTGACCATGTTGCTGAGAAGAGAGGACATGTTAGTCGACGTCTCTAAGTATTACTGATGCATATGCCAGCTGGGGAACGGTTACCAGTAACATGTACTTTGGTCGCTCACAATTTTTGGACCCCGATCGGGGGAGATGCATATATCAAGGTAAACGACAAGGGAAAGGCCGGGTTATGCCAAGCGTAAGAGTGGTCGTGGTGCATTGCAGAGTTCGTGCGCCTGCAGTCTGTCCGCCACAGACGTAGATGCCTGTGAAAGCGCGTCTCGTCACGAAACGTCACATCATAGTCACGTGGGCCTGACACCTGCAGTCGCGTCTTTCGCCCGAGTTGGCCAGTTCGTCCCGCTGCAAGTGTCTTGTCTCCATCCCCCTGGCTTTTGGGCTCCTTCCGTTCCCGTCTCTGTCTCCTTCCTAGCCTCATCAAAGATGTCTGAGCCCGCGACTCCTCGACGGTCCCGCCGTGGCCAACCAGTCGTCGTCGACGACAGATTTGCGTCACCCCCACCCACCGCCTGCGCAGATGTCGTCCCCTCCCACCTCCTCCACTCACGTCCATCCCAGCCCTCGGATCTCCTCTATAGCGAGGACCCGGACACTACTCCGATAGACACTTATCGCACCCACTTCTACCACTCCTTCTCCCGCAAGTCTGGCCGTTCAACCACCCGCGCGCCCACCAGGACGTACGGCAAGGTCGCTCGCCCACCCAGAAGCGACCCGGAGGCCTCAGATATCTTCAGCATTGGCGACACTGTACTCATCAGAGCCAGTGCCACCACCAAGATCCCGAGCGTGGCTGTCATCATAGCCATATGGAGACTCGAAGGCGATGACCTCCCGCCAAACGCACCTCTCCGCGTCCTCGTCCATTGGTTCGTCCGTCCCAATGAGCTACCCAAGCATAGAGTGCAAAGAGACTTCTGCGAGGTATGTCCTTCCGTCCTCTTCGCCTATCGTCGTTTCCCCGTCTCGGAACCAAACGTTCCAGTATATGCCCGTAAATGAAGACGGAGAGATAGAGAGAATGTAGGGGGCGCGTCCTTATGTCTGGTGGAACTCATGTGGAACGATGAGACTGCCGGTGCGCATATACCCAGTTTGTATTAAAGAGGGTCGACACCACAGGGGGTGTCATTAGGGAGGACTGCCCTGAAGAGCTTGTGCAGTACATCCTGTTGACCATGGTATCTCCACTCGCACAAGAACTTGCTTCCGCTCCAGCCTCGTATTCTCTGTCCAATATGCTCACCCACTCCTAGAACGAAGTCCTCTACCACCTCTCCGGCACAGGCGTCCTCTCCACCAACTTCATCCTCGCCCCATGCACCGTCTCCTCGTCCTCGTCCTCCGCAGTCCGCTCCTCCGCCATCGTCTCCTCCGTCGCGAAGGTCTCCCACACCGCCTTCTTCTGCCGCACCGCCGTCAACCCCCAGCGCGGCCTCTACTACGAGCTCAACTGGGACGCGTTCCGCGACAGCGCGATCCAGGTTGCACCGAGCGACGACAACGTCCTCGATCGCGAGGCCAGCACGACCGCCGTATGGCCAAACGAAGACATCTGGACGGTCAAGCCCGCACAGGAGGCCACGCGGAGACGCATATATGCGGAGTCCGACGACGAGGACGCAGAGAGACGGACAACCAAGACCAAAGGTCGAGGGACCCCGCGAAAACGCCGCCGCCTCGAGTCCGATTTAGACGCGGACTCGGGCGACGAGTTCCACGCGCCTGTCGCCTCGGATGCCGAAGACGAGGACGGCAGCGAAGGCGCGCCCTCCGAGGACGACGCCGCCTCCCACCGCGACCCCGACGACGACGACGGCGGAGAAGATGGACCCGCCCCATCCACACTCCCACAAACCCCCTCCAGGCGCGCCCGCGGCAAGCGCAAACGCGCCGTCCCCCGACCCCGCGCACGCCCAAGACCCCGCGCCGCCCGCGCGCCCGCACAGACAGGGCGCAGCCGACGCCGCACTCGAAGACCGCGCTGCGCAGGCGCAAGAAGACCGCGCTCGCGGTGCGCCCGCCGCCGCCCGCGGAGGGCACGCTCGAGCGCGAGCTGGCGCAGGGGCTCGGGGGCGACGCGTGGCTGCGCGCGATGCACGTGCTGCACGTCGCGGCGCGCCCGGGGGCGCTGCCGTGCCGCGAGGAGGAGTACGGGCGGGTGCTGCGGGCGGTGGAGGAGCTGCTGGAGGAGGGGAGCGGGGGGTGTATCTGTGCGTGCTTCGTTTTGTTCCTGCGCTCGCTCGCTCGCTTTCTGGTGCTGACTGGGACTGCAGACATTTCGGGGGTACCGGGGACGGGGAAGACGGCGACGGTGCACGCGGTCGTGCGCGAGCTGAAGCGTATGGCGGAGCAGAATGTGCGTATACGCGCGCGCTGCCCTCATGTCTGTCCTTCCCTGATATTTATATTATGCGCAGGAAGCGAACCCGTTCGCGTACGTCGAGATCAACGGCTTGAAGATCCCCGAACCGGCGGCGGCGTACGGGCTGCTCTGGGAGGCAGTCTCCGGCCACGATACCGCGCGCGACGGGCACATGAAGGTCAGCGCGAAGGAGGCCCTTCGAAATCTCTCCAAGCACTTCGCGAGCGCGGGTCGCGAGCAGCTGGGTCCCACAGGAGGCCACGCTTGGTATAGTTGTGGTTATCCGCCATTTGCCATTAGAACGCATGCTGACTTCGACACACGCAGTGTGGTGCTGATGGACGAGCTCGACCAGCTGATGACGACGAAGCAGGACGTGGTGTACAACTTCTTCAACTGGCCCACGCTCGCTGGCTCGAAGCTCGTCGTGCTCGCTGTCGCAAATACGATGGACCTCCCCGAGCGCGTGATGAGCGGGCGGGTGCGCAGTCGCCTTGGTGCGTCGGTTATCTTCTGCTGCTCTCTGTCCCCCGTCTCTTACTCTCCACGCCTTGCACGCACCTAGGCATGGTCCGCATCAACTTCCAGCCCTACACGACGCCCCAGCTCGAAGCCATCGTCAAAGCGCGCCTGCTCGCCGCGCGGAACGCGCACCCGCCCCTCCCCGCGTCCGCCCCCGACGTGATCGCGCGCGACGCGCTCAAGTTCGCCGCGATGAAGGTCGCGTCGATCAGCGGCGACGCGCGGCGCGTGCTCGACGTGTGCCGGCGCACCGTCGAGCTCGTGCACGCGCGCCGCAAGCCCGCGCGCACGGACGACGTGAAGGCGGTCATCAAGGACATGCAGAACAGTCCCACGGCGGCGTTCCTGCGCGAGCTCGGCTTCCACGAGCGCCTCGTGCTCGCCGCGCTCGTCAAGTGCGTGCGCAAGGAGGGCGTCGAGGAGATCAAGTGGGCCGAGGTGCGCGTTTTTTTTCTTTTGTTGTTCTCATGTCGCTGCTGTGCGAGCTGCTGGGTGTGTTGCTGACGAGAAGGTTGCAGGTACAGAACCAGCACAGGATATACCTGAACCTCCTCGCGGAGGACGAGCCTGGGCGCAGGCCGTCGGCGGACGAGCTCGTGCTTGTCTTGGATGCGCTGCTCGCGTCGCATGCGTTGATCGCGGAGGAGGGTGCGGCTGTTGTGCGACGGCCGGAGGGCGAGCGGCGCGTCGCGCTCAACCTCGAGTATGCAGAGGTTGAGCGCGTGCTGGGCGAGGTGGGCGGGGCGAAGTGGCGGAACGCGCTGAATGTGTGAGTGGGGCACGTCGTTGGTGGGTGGTTTGTGGGTGCGTCATATATCCGAGTCACGTCATACCAGACTATACACTATACTACATCGCACAGCAGGGATTCCTTTCTTATGCATCACGTTACAATCATCCACTTCTCTGATCCCTTCTTTCAGTGAGCCAGAGATCATTGACAATGAAGCCAGGGCACGAGGTGGCTGCTCTCCCGAACCCTCTTGCCCAAGCTGGGAGTCCTCACGATAAGAGTTCTGGTCGTCGCATGAGCTGATGCGCAACAGCAGCCGTGCACACGACTCACCGTCAATACGCTCCATGGACTCGAAGTCCGCCTCCTCAAGGAACCTCTGCACAGCCCTCCCCTTCTCCGGTGTGAGGGGCTGCAACTCCGTTTTCCTCCTCCCTTCTTCGAAGCTCTGCTCGACCCGCCACCACTGCAGTGTCTTGGTCTTCTTGGCGTGCCACTCGGGTTGGTACTCGTATTCATCCGCCCCGCCCCCGTAACGCTCGCCCGCACTTCCCCAGTCGAGATTGCACACGGCGCCGTCTAGGTCCAATTCATATTCATTGTCGTGTTCGTCGTCCCAGCAGGGGTCCTCGTCAGAAACCGCGATATATTTCAGGGTCCGTATAGCGTCCGCACAGCGGAGCGGGAGCTTCTTCCTTGTTTCTGCCCCTACGCTGTACGTATCCACAATTTCTTCGCGCGAGAGGAGGGCGTAGTATACCTCCTCGCTGTCATCGTGGAGTTTGCGGAGATAGATGGATCGAGGTATCTTCGTGAAGTGCAGGCGTATGGCAGCGCCTAGCGCACTCGGCATCTCATCCTGGAAATATGCGCAGTGCGCTCCAGTCGGCATTGGGGGATAACGCTAAAGAGAGGAAGGCGAAAGGCCCTTACATACCAGCAAGCATCGGACGTCTTCAGCGTCCCGCGCTCCATAGAGAGCTTGGAACATGTCGAGCTTGAGCTCCAAGAAGCGCAGGCGTGGAGCGACCTCTGCCATATGTTCCCACATGCACAAAGGCCCGATTCCCATTTCCACCCAGAGCTGGGCCCAGACTGGGGACACCGCTTTCAGGATGTCCAGCAGAAGGGTCGTCGTTTCAGATGCATACGATCCGTCAGGCAGGAGTATAGCACGGGCTGGAAAGGGGACCTGTAGGTGAAAAGCGGTACCCAGAAGGGCGTGTGGGATACACATGTATACGTATGCCTTGGAGGCGAGGATGAGGGAATGAACCGAGTCCCAACACGGACGCAGTGCCCTCGGTGTGAGGGTATACGAGTAGTTCTGCCATTCCAGATCAAAGTAGCCTTCATCATGGGCGCAGATGCTGATCAGAGAGACATTGGGGCATAGGTGAACAAGGTCGAGACCGCGCGGCGAAGTGTCTGCCAAAAAGAGCCTTTTGATGGAGGGGAATGATGTGGTGCCGACAGTCATGAGCACGTCGTCCAGCCTCTGGACCAACGATTGTAGAGGATGGAATGAAACGAGCCTGAGAGTGACGAGCTGTGGAAATGCTGCGATCGTTCTGAGCAGGTGGGTATCGAGGTGGTCTTTGCCATGCAGGTAGGAGCAAAAGCTGATAGACAGGATGGTGAGATGCCATCCACTAACTTGGAGGAAGCGCAGACTAGGCTCAGAATTATATTCCTCGTCGAAGAATTCGAAGTCCTGATACTTAGTCCGGTTGGACGTTGAAAAGTTCAAGTTTAGAAAGCCGACGCAAGGCTGTCATCGCCGCGACAACACCAGGGTCGGAGGCGCAGAGGGTGTCGAAGGATTCGATGGTTAAGCAGCGGATGTTGCAGGCGATGCGCAATAGATCGACGATGAGGGGGGCAACAGGCGACTCCAAAACCTCTCGCTCATCCCACTGTTCATCGTCCGAACCGTACAGCTCTTCGGGTGGAAAGACTGACCCACGTACTATGAGCTTCTGAATGTGTTTTGCTCGCTCGGGGTTGTCGTAAAACAGAGTCCTATGCATGGCCCACAGCCTGAGCTTGTCGCGGTCCTTGCATTCGATGAGCGCAGAGACGCCATGGATGGCGAGGTCGTAGACATGTTTGGAAGTGAGGGAGAAGGATAAGGCATCTTTGCCGAGTAAGTGCTCTGCGACTTGGCGGAGGACATCGTCATTCAAGGCAAGGATCGAAGGAGGCGTACTAGTGGTGAGGACGAGGCCGGTGAAGGCGCAAGGACACACTCTGCCGCAGCACCGTTGGTTTTTTAGCTTCCTGTTAACGCCCATTTCCCAACCTCACTACATAATACCAGTGGTGGCCGTGCGCCGTCACAAGCTGAAGTTTTCTAAACTTGACAATGAGTAGAGCGCGGTATGGATACGAATACAAGTTGCCATATGGCAGGACAGCAACAATTCTAGAGCCGATGCGATACAACGGACGATTATGAGCAAGACAGAAAGAGATAGTACCACAGATCGGAGCGACGGCGCGGAGGCAAAGCAAGACGGGCACGGGTATAGTACACACATACACACATGAGGGCAGAGCTGCAGCGTAAGGATGGAGTACGAGGAGAATTTAGAGGCCAGGATGGGTGCTAGAGTAAGTATAACAGGCTTGAGTCGTGGACCACCGGATCGTCATGTCGTGTCAGCTTCATTATCTTCACGAACCGCTAGGTTCTTGCGCATTCCTCCCCTTCACCTCCAGCCCTCCGCACGCCCTGCCTCCGAGCTTCACCGTTGAGCCGGCCCCGGCCCCGGAGGCGGCGGCGGACCAGCAGCCCCAGGATGGTTGTGCATCCCGCTGACATTGTTGATGTACGTCCCCCAGTCGTCCCACCTGCACAAGCACACAAAATCGCGTCAGCTCCCCGCGTCCCCATACCCCCATACAACGAAAAAAACTCACTCGAAGGACGACGGCGCGTTCGACCACATCGCCAGCGTATTATCCGCGAACGCCATCTCCTCCGACGACAACGGCGGGCCCTGCGCCGCCCCCGCTGCAGGCCCCGCCCCCATCGACACCTCGGGGCCCGCCTGCGTGAACGCCGACGGCTCCTGCATCGACGCGCCGAACATCTCGTTGAACGACGGAGGCTGCAGCGCGTACAGGCCCATCATCCGCGGGTCGAACGGCGGCGGCGCCGCTCCCGCCTGTGGTTGGGGCTGGGGCGGTTGCTGCGAAGGCTGCCACTCGCCCGAGTACCCGACGTTGAACCCAGGGTGGACCGGCAGCCGCCCGAGCTCGTCCGTGTGCACGGGCAGCGCGAAGCTCGGGGGCGCCGCGCCTCCCCCGCTGCCCTTCGCGGCCACCTGCTTCTCCGAGTCGGAGGACGCGGGGTTCGGGTGGGTGGACAGCGGGCGCGGGAGCGGCTGCGCGAATGTCGCCGCGGCGAGGGATGGGGGCGTCCTTCATGTTCGCGCCTTCGCGCTCCTTTGTCACGCGTCGGTTGCCGGCGAAGGCGCGGTAGCTGTCCGTGACGCCGCTGCCTCGCGGCGAGTCGGAGGCGATGGAGACTGCGCCGGACGAGACGGGGCTGTCCGAGTCGCGTTCGCGTTTGTTGCTTGGGGCAGGGGACAGATGGGGCAGTGGAAGGTCGCCGACGGACGCCAGCTCGTATAGAATATCCCTGGGGATGATATGATAAGCTTTGCGGCTTGGAGGCGGACGCTTGAGCTTCGCTTACCACAACCTCCCGGCAGTATGCCATCTGTACAAGTCGCGTGCGGGTCAGTCAAGCGCTTCAACCCCGCAACAACAAAATTAATAACGCACCGGGGCTCCAATGTTCTAAGCATCTTCATGCACTTATGCACGTCCGCCATCTCCTTCGCCGGGTCCGTCGACAGCCCAGAGCGCTTCCCGCCCCAGATGTTCAGCAGCAGCACGATCCCCGCCGTAAACAGCGCCATCTACATACCTCATCAGCACTCCCAACCACACCAAACCACAAACAACCACAAAACCCATCACGCACCTGGTTGGAATACAGCGGCACCCCGGCGCGGTTGTACTGCACGTCGAGGACGTGTATGCAGCTGCGCGCGGCGTTGGTGCAGATCGCGAGCGACGGGAACGAGAGCGGCGACGGCTTGCGCGGCGACGGGATGAACGGCCGGTGCACCGCGATCTGCAGCTGGTAGTAGTTCGCGTGCAGGTTCGCCGACTGGTTCAGGAACAGCAGGTTCTCCCGCGTCGGGTCCCACCGCACTGCGAGCAACAGGAGTGAGAACGCCAGACGGCGAGTGCGACGGGCACAGACACAGCGACGGAGAAGGGAGGGACGCACGGTGGTCGGGGACGGAGTCTATCCACTTGTTGAGCGCCGAGTCGAGCTCCGCGACGATGTGCTGCTCCCACTGCTGGCCGACGAACCCGAGCAGCGCCTTGCTCTTGTTGATCGAGTACTGCCCCCCACCCCCCGTCAGCCCCCGCCCCGACACGTTTTACCACACGAATACACAAGAGGGGGGACGCACGATGGTGCGCATGGCGAACGCGAGGATCTGGTGGAGGCGCACGAAGCAGTTGAAGAACGCGACCTTGGACGGGCGCCCGGGCGGCTGCTTGAACGCGAGCTCGGCGTCCGCGTGCGCCCAGTGCTCGTCGTCGCACTCCGTCGGCAGGTCGATGTCGAAGCTACGCACAAACACAGGCGCGAGCGGATGCACGGGACCGCACAGGGATGTCAGCACAAGCACGACCCACAACCGCGCGAGGGCCAGCGGCGCAAGGGGCGGACTTACTCTTCGTCCTGGATCGCGCACGGCCGCCCGAGCGCGAAGCTCGTTGCTCGGTCCATCGCCACGAGGACCCTGCGAGTGCGAACCACCGAGAGACCGAGCCACCGAGCCACCGAGCGAGCCATCCGGGTGGGTGGTACGAGCGCGGGTGTGAATGTGACCGTCGCAGGGCAGCGGGGCATGACCAAGAATAGCGATGGTGGGAAAGGTGGGGAGGAAGACGAAGACGAAGAGGAAAGAAAGAACGGATGGTTAACACATGCCACGCCCGAGCGTTCCCGTTCCCGTTCCCATCCAGCGGGGAGGGGGGGTCACGGGAGAGAGAGAAGAGAGAAGAAGCGGAAGGAGACGCACCAGAACGCACGTCGCCAGAGCTCCTCCTCGATCGTCGGCGACGCGCTGTAGACCTTCTTGCGGTGCGCGCCGACGTCCTGCGCCATGCGGATGCCGACGCCGATGATCGTCCAGCACGCCTGCGGGGCGGACGTCCCGTGCAGGAACTCCGCCGTGAGCTGCACCCCGCATCCCGTAAGCGTATCCCGAGCGGCAATAAGAACCCGGGAAGGAAGAGGGATGAGGGAAGAGAGCAGGAGCACCGCGGTCGAGGAAGACACGGCCGACAGAGCGTGCGTATCCCGACCGGAGATGACAGAGCGAGCGAGCAGGTAACGGAGCGCATTAGCAATGGCTCGAACGCCGGCCCCGGAAGAAGGGCCACGAAGATACACCAAAAAGAAAAAGAAAAAGTGAGGACAAGGAGGACGTACGGCGTAGATCTGGAGGTCGTACAGGCGGGGCGGGGCGAGGAGGGACTTGCGGACCATCTGCACCTGCTGGAACCACCTCCAGCCCGCGCTCTGCGGGATCGGGTTCTCGTCGAGGAGGACGCGCGCGTCGTCGGTGAAGCGCGCGCCGTTGGCGCACACGAGGAGCACGGTCGACCCGAAGCCCTCGTCGTGCAGGTGCAGGCCCTCCTTGACGCCCTGCTGGAACGTCGGGCGGTGGAGGAGCGGCATGTAGTCGTTCATGTTGTCGAAGTAGAGGTCGACGAGCGTCGCGAGCAGGTCCGGCGGCGGGAAGTCCTTGTGCGGCTGGTGCTCGTCTTGCACGTTCGACGTCAACCACTGGTTCCCAAAAACAACACGGCGCGCACGAAGCAAAGAAAAAAAGGAAGAAGAAAAATACGCAAATGCGTGCGCAGGGAGGGGGTTGCGTGGAGCCATGCGTGCATGCATGCAAATGCAAATGCGACGGGGGGGAAGGGGAGAGAGAGAAAGAAATCAGTCAAGACCCGCACCAGTATGTATCTGAGCATAATCCGGGCCGCGTACGGGGTGCAAGCTCCAGTATTGCTGCCTCCGCTTGAGCAGCATGCAGTGCGTCTCCTGCAGCTCGACCGCCTGGGGCAGCTCGAGCCCCGCGTACTCCTGCTTGAGGTCCATCGCGGTCTGGATGAAGAGCAGGCTCGACGACTTGCCGTGGTAGCGCATGCTGCTCGGGTTCATCGACATCTTGCGCAGGCTCTGCACGATGTTCCGCTGCGCGACGATCTCGTCGTCGCTCGGGTCCAGGTCCTCCGACTCGACCTGCGCCGCCGCGGACGCGGACGCGGGCAGCGTCGGCGGGGACCCGATGCCCGGGCCCGGCTGCTGCCCGGGCGTGGCGGGGATCGCGTAGGCGGGCGTGGAGAGGGTGGCGCTCGAGGGCTCGCCGTTGCGGTCGGTGAGCCATGCGTCCTTGTCGAACGAGCCTCCGAGCTCCTTGGTGAAGTCGGCATCTGGGCAGAGCTGGTGGCGGGGGCCTGTTGCGGCGCTTGTTTGCATGGGCGGGAGGGGGTGGAGAGACGCACCTTATTCAGCAGCTTTTCCATTTTCTCTAAGCGAGTCTCGAGAGACTCGACGTAACTGGACGGGCGGGGTACGAATTGGAAGATCGCTCAGACAACGATGAGAAAGATAGAAGGATAACGCACCCCTTTGGAGGTCCGCGCTTCTACACAGAGGGCTGAGGAGTGCTCACGGTTGCGGCAAACGACCGAGGACGCACCTTAGCAGCCTCGACATATGTGCACTCTAGACGATAGGATACGCAGTTTGAACATCGGTTGTTGGGCATTTGTGCGCCGTCGCCTAGTGGGAACGGTAGGAGGCGCGTGAACACGGCTTGCAGGGGTGGTACGAGCGGGGAGCATGTTCAGGATCGGGGCTGGACGGGCGAAGATACTCACATCGGACTGGGTACGCAAAGGGGGGTACATAACGGGGAGTTAGGCAGTCAAATCGACGAAAGCGGCGAGTGGGCCGACGCACTTTTCTTGCGCCTGCACATGTCGCAGGCGCGCTGAATTCTGCGCTTCTTCGCGTTCTGTCCTGTGTCGCCGTCGATGTAATCTTCCTCGGGGGACGACATGCCGGGCAAGTGGGGGCGTGGGGACGACGAGGGGCAGGAGAGAGAGCAGAGCGAGCGGGGAGCCGAGTATGGGTATGGGGGCAGGCGGGCAGGAGTGGCAAGAATGGGACCCGTGGCAATCGGACTTGTGGTCCGCGGCAAGTACAAGTACTGGGAAGAGAGATAGAGACGGTGCCAAGACTGACGCGTTCCACTTGCCGCGCCTCCCAGACCCGCGCCGAGCTCGACGGAGTTATTAGGAATACATGTCCGGCCCTCTCCCTTTTATGGCCAACCACATTCTCATTCTCAGCCACTGGTGCGACCGTTTCAGCCACCGTGCATGTCTCGCCAGCTCCAGCCACCCTGATATTAGTGCCGCGTAGGTCCACGTTAGCATTCCACTCCGAGAGCGCAGCCCGAGTCACACGGGAACCACATCGCAGCCGGAGCTGTGCTACTCTCGATCAACCTGCCATCCACCCAATCGCAGCGCGCCGTCCCCGCTGTCTGATTGCCCAGATCCTATGAAATTGGCAATCCCACATACCCGCACGGCGATCCTTTTCTCGACGACTCCAATAAGTAGTAGTAACCCGAGGCTAAACATAATAGCACCCTCCGAGTCCGCCTGAAGTCGTGCGTTCAGTCCTCGAAAATATTCCAGCTGCCCTGGTGCTCGACCGAGTCACAGCATTAATTAAAGCACGAACCGTAACTGGAGTTACTCGGACCCGCAGCCTGCCGCCGAAACGCCAGGTAAGCCCTCGGCACGCCTAGCTTCGCTTTGTCAGTAGAAAACACCTGCCTGTGCCGCTGGCCAACCTACTAGTACTGTATCTCGCTGCCGACTGTACGTGCACCGCTGCTTCCCCTGACTCCGATGAATGCGCGCAGTACGAGCCGGTGTCAACCCCAGGGACTAACCTTCGCGTTATTGCCAATGCTAGAACACTCGAACCTTCGACTTCGACCGTTGCCCAGTACTTGCGTGGAGAATTCACGAGATGCCCGCTCGAGCTCCTTCGCGCTTCCCACCGTACGTGGAGGGATTGTGTTCAATTCAATCAGAACGTTCGAGCGTCGTACCATTCAAATACAAATACACACAATACGCGATCCACAGATGGCCGTAAGTAGTGCGGCTCGAGAAGCCCGTCTCATTGTTCGAATCCGTACACAGCACAGCACGAACACCTTCTCCCCAAAACATCACCTATAACATGTGCCAAACACCTTGCCCCAAAACATCGCCAAAAACATATGCCAAATCGCCAACACAGCCACGCATGCAGAAGGGCCCATCGACGTCGATATCTATACAACACACCCTGCACCCAAGACCCAAGCCCCGAGGAAGTCCCGTAACCTTTTAAACCGGCAGAGCTCAGGACAATACCATTAACGAGCAGCGACTATACGCAGGCGTATGTACCACGGCGCAGAGAGAGCGACACCGGCACCAGTACCAGTACAGAATATATACACGCGATGTAGCACCTATGTACAGTGTGAGAGTATCAGTACTTAATCAGTATACGACACCGTACAACTCCACGTATCCGAGCCCACCGCGACGGCCGCGCACATCGGTCGGCCATGGCCACCATCCATCCTTGGTGCGCATACGCATACGTAAATGCAGATGATAGATTGGCCGGCGCCGACGTCCCTGGAGGCCCGGGGGATACGAGTCCGAGTCCGATGACGGCACGATAGGGCCAAGGATAGTTTGGGGAGGATGAACGTGTCGGACGATGAGCGTAAGTACGTATTAGGGATCGGATGCAGGTTCGAGTTCGAAAACACATGGGTCGTCTTGCCGTTAACGTTAACGCTCCGTCGTTCGGGTGCAGGTCGTGGCCGCGAGCCTCGCGCCGACTATCGTCGGCTCGAGTTTGGGTTTGGGTTCATGGTCGGGGCGGTGGGTAGGGGGCGTAGGGTGTCGACGTCGGGGTGTGGGGTTGCGGAGAGAGGAAGGGGAAGGGGAGGAGGGGAGGGCGGAATGCAGCGTGGACGTGGACTCGTACACGAGGGGTGGCGATAACGGCAATAATTACGGGCGAGTGCCAGGTGAGTGGGACGACGATGACGATGACGATGGATGCCGATGGACGATGGATAAGTAGACCGATGAGATGTAGATGCACGATGGGCGATGGGCGATGGGCGATGGAGGAGGATTGCGAATCGAGATGATGCGATGTGCGAATGCGACCGGTACTCGACAATTTCAAAAGACGACAAGGGCCCGCGGAATGTCCGCGGGGAACGTGCGAGCAAACGAGCAGAATATGCACTGAACGGCGACAGGGGGAGGGGGTTAACAAGCGACGGGCAGGGGAAGGGGGACGGGGGGAGGAAATAAGGGGCGAAAGGCGTACGATAGAGGGGGAAGAATTGAGGTAGAGTACAAGGCTGCATGCGTACGTGCGATGGAGTCGATGGCCAGATGCGAGCGGAGGAAGCATGAGATGCGGATACGGATATGGCGGGCGGGACGGGGAATGGGAAGGGGAATATTAATATTATGGGATGCGAATGGGATGATGGACGAGGTTATGTGATGTGAGCGAGACGAGACGAGACGAGCATGGAGAGAGTAGCCAGAGAGTCGTGAGCACGTCCCCTTGGACGGAGCGCCACTGCGCTGCGCCGTCGCAGGCGGGACGTGCGGGAAAGCAAAGCACGATGGATGATAGTACACGAGCGAGAGAGATAGAGAGAGAGACCAGAGAAACGGAAACGCGAAACACAAAACAATGTACACCACCCCCAACCGCAACCCCACAACGCGAACGAGCAACAGGCTCACCAACCTGAATAGTGATACTCGTCCGCCCAGCTCCTATTCCGGGCCATCGCCCGCCGCCGCTTCTCCTCCTTGTCGTCGGGCCCCTCCTGCCCCGACCCCTGCCCCGACCCCTGCGTCTGCTGCTGCTGTTGCGCCGCGGGGTCCCCATTCACCGCCGTCATCGGCCTCAGCCCACCACCCAGGCCCCCCGCGCGCCGCCCCGTCAGATTCACCCTGCTCACCTGCCTCTCCCACAGCAAGTTCCTCCTCAAGCTCTCCGACAGCTCCGTCTGCAGCATCTGCCGCCTCGTCGCCCGCGGCGTCATCGGCGGCGCCGGCGCCGGCAGGTTGTACGGGTGGCTCAGCGGGATCGGCGCCGTCGCGACGCTCTGCAGCTGCGGCCGCCCCTCCCCCATCCCCGCCTGCCGCTGGCGCTGGAGCTGGAGCTGGAGCTGGAGCTGGCTGGGGGGCAGCGCGCGGTCCGAGTGGCGGCGGCGGTTCGGGTCCGCGAGCGCCGCGAGCTTCTGCTGCGCGACGCTCCGCGACACCTGGATCGTGTCGTCCGGGTTCTCGTCGTCGTCGCTCGAGAACTCCATCTCCTCCGGCCGCCCCGCCTTCTTGTACCCGCTGCCCTGCTGTCCCTGTCCCTGCCCCTGCCCCTTCCCGGATGCTGCTGGGGGAGCGGGCGCGGGAGAGGGCGCCTGCGCCGTGACCTGCACCTGCGCCGCAAGGGGGACCGCAGCGGTGCTCTTCCGCATCTGCATCTGCAGCGCCGACGCGGGTGCGCGCGCGAGCTGCGTCATGTCCTGCGTCGAGCGGATCGAGCGGTAGGGGTGGTTCGGCGGGAACATGTTCGGGTCGGGGTTGAGGAGCTGCGAGAGCAGCCCGGACTGAACGCGCCCGAGGTTCGAGTACGACCGTATCGGCACCTTGGCGAACATGTCGCGCTGCCTTTGCGCCTCCTCGGCCGCCTCGAGCAGGCGCGCGTCCTCCGCCGCCTGCGCCTTCGCCTTGCGCCCCTTGTCCTTGTCCTTGTCCTTGGCCTTGTCCTTCGCGCGGTCCTCGCTGCTGTCCTCCGACGCCCAGTCCGAGTCGTCGTCGTCCGTGTCCGTCGTCTCGTACTCGGACGACGTCGAGATCACGATCCCGCGCCGCGGCTGCGACGGGCCCGCGCCGTTCGCCTTCGTCTTCGCCGTTGTCGTCGTTGTCGCCGTTGTGGTCATCGCGGGCGCAGCAGCGGTCGCGGGTATGTGCGGCGTCGACGCAGACTTCTTCGGCGGGTTCGGCGCGGGACTCAACGAATGCCTCGTCCTGCTCGAGCTCCCCTCGCGCCGCCGCTCTCTGCTCCCCTTCTCCTTCTCCTTCTCCTTCTCTCGCCCCTTCCCTTTCTCCTTCTCCTTCGTCTCTTTCGTCTCCTTCGTCGCTTTCGCCTTCTCCACCTCCACCTCCACCTCCACCTCCACCGCCTTGCTCGACTTCCCCCCACCCGACCCGTTCGACGACACCGAGCCGATATTGAACGTCGTCCTCCTCGCGTCCGCCGTATGCGGCACCTGCCTCTCCTTCTCCTTCTCCTTCTCCTGTCTCTCCTTCTCTTTCTCCTGCTGACCCTGCCGCTCCCCTCCCTGCTGACCGGCGCCCTGTTGACCAGCGCCCTTCTTCGCCGACGTCGTCCGCAGCCCGTGCGAGTGCAGCCGCTGCAGCGCAGCGGGGCGCGCCGGCGCGTGGCGCTCCTTGTTCTTCCGCGCCTGCACCTGCCTCTTCTTCCCTCCTCCTCCTCCCCCTCCTCCCCCTCCTACCCCATGTCCGTGTCCATGTCCGTGTCCATGTGCAGCACCCGCACCCGCGGCAGTTGTGGGGCTCCTGAGCTGGCTCGACGTAGCGCTGCTCGGGCTGAGCCCATGCTCAAGTTCGTGTTCGCGCTCGGGCGCCTGTTCCTGGAGCTGCTGATCGCGCTCCGAAGCTTCCTTGACGTCTGCGTCTGCCTCTGACTCGTCCCCATCCCGTTCGTGTTCATGTTCCGCGCTCGGAGCAGGGGACACGGGCGACAGCACCGCATCAGACGTCGTCGTCGCGGATTGGGGGCGCTCGGGCGACGACGGCGACCCGCCACTGCTCGGGAGGAAGAAGCGGCGGTCCGACGCCGACGCCGACGCCGACGCCTTGAGGGTGTCCTGCCTTGGCCGCGGGCGCGCGTCGGCCGTGGGTAGGCTCGGGATGCCGTCGTGCGAATGCGAATGCGAACCCGAACCCGAACCCTGACCCTGACCCTGACCCGCGCAAGAAGAGGAAGAAGACGGCTGCTGCTTCGACGTTAGCGAGCAAGAAGCCCCCTCCTGCTGCAGCTCGCGCGCGAGCTCTCCCGATTTAGCGGTAGAGCCAGCATGTTTGGACGAGACTGCTAGTCTGGGGGGCGATGGCGGCTTGAGGTGCAGGTGCTGGTGCTGGTGTTTGGGCGCCGTCGCCGAGATGAGGGAGCGCGCGAGGGGCGGGGGCGACAACAGGTGCGATGCCGATGCCGATGATGATGATGTCGACGGCCGGGCGACACCGGGTGTCTGATGATGGGGCGGATGAGCTATGCTCGGGGTCGCGGGCGGCGTCGGGTGCGGTGTGGGGTTGACGACCACAACGCGGGGAAACGACAGCGACGCGCGCTCGGGCTGTGGGGGCGTTGCGGGCAGCTGCATGGTCGGGAGCGCCGCGACCACGGGGCGCGGCTGGGCGATCTGCGGCACCGTTGCTGTCGCTGGTGCTGGTGTTGATGTTGCTACCGATGCTGACGGGGCCCGCGCGGCCTTCTCCTTCTCGCTGCTCACGTCGAGCTTGCCGGGGAGGATGTCGAGGATCATTTTGCCGACGCCTACGGCGCTGTGTGATTTGCGGCGCTCCATGGGTGCGCTTGCCGTGCTCAGGCGGCGGCCGGCCGTGATGACGGTGTTCGCAGAGTTCTGCGCGTGCCACGAGTGCGCCGTCGACACGTCGGATGCCGGCGTGAGGGACGGGCAAGGCAGCGGAACTAGTACTGTGCGCGATAAGTCAAGTCAGTCCGGGCGTCCGTTTAACCGCTAATACCAATACCGCGGATGAAAATCCGGGACGTCAAGGGCGGGTGATGCGCACCTTCTTGGCTGAGGTGCCCGTCCTCGGATACGGGGGTGATGGGCGAGGGGCTGCGCTTCTCGGAAAACGGGGGGGAGAGCGAGCCGGGCGATGAGGAAGGCGTGCATTGGGCCGCGGCGAGTTCGCGGTACCACAAGCGCCACGAGATGTTCTCGAGGCGGCGGCCGTCCTTCAAAGACTCTTTGCACTTTGTGAATACTTTGTGGGGGGCACGGCTTCAGCACGGAAGGGGCGAGGGAGAAAGAGAGAAAGAACACGCACGAGCCCAGAGACTACACAAGGCGTCTTCGCCTTCAAGGTCCTTGACTACATCCGCCGCGACGGACAAGATCGGGGACGGAAAAGCAGAAATCATGGTATCGAGGAGCTCCAGGGTGAAAGCAGTAGTAGTACAGATATGAAACGAGCGAGCAAGACGGTGCGAAAGAAAGACGGCCTAGGATTTACAGGGGGGGCCCGCGAGAGTCAGGTCTGAACCGTCGGAGAGATGGGGCCCGAGGTGGGGACGGATAGACAGGCCGACGGTAGGGGCGAGATGGGGTGCCGGATACGCGACGACAAAAGGCGTCGAGAGGCAGAGCCGCGGTCGTCGTCCACAGCGGGACTATTGGGTGTGGGCGGAGGGGAGGGAGGAAGGGGGATGGTGGGGGAGCGGGAGAGAGAGGGACGGAGGGAGGATGGGCGATTGAGGAGGGCTTGTGGGAGGGCGGGTCGGACGGAGAATCGCCTGCGCTCGACAGAGGAGGCGCCGGGGAGGACCAGAGGGGACGGGCCGGGGTCCGCGCGAGCTTCCTTTCTGGGGTAATGCCACCCGATGGCGTTTATCCGACCCTCCTCGCGACCGCCTCGCCGCGTCACATGTGCCCCTCGTTCCCTCTCCTCCCGCACATCAGTTCCCTCATCGCATACACCCGTGACCCCGTCGTCCGACTCTCCCCGCCCCCTCCCCACCGCCCATCACCACCAGTCTGAGTCTTGTGGGCGACGGCGCCTGCCCCGCAGCCCTTGTCTCTCGCTCAGATTGTCGTCGTCTTGTCTGTTCGCAGCCTTCAAACAACCGCGCCGCGGCCAGTCGGACGTCGAATCGCATGTCGAATGAACGGACTCCTCTCATCAGGCCTGAGTCCATTTCCCCACACCCAAGCCCCTGGAGCCAATCCGACCCCCTCCTGCCCAGCGGTGCGCCCTGGCCCTGTCTGCCCCTTAACAGCCCTTAACCCGCTTCGATTTCGCCGCCTACAAGTCGCCGTCCAGGGCATGTGCGACTCGAGCTTGACGCTTGACGCTTGACTCACGGCCCACCGCCCTTCTCGTCGCCGGTCGGACGTGGAATTTCGAAAAGTCTCGAAGGGTCCCACCGGTCAGAGTCAATCTCAACTCAACTCTCCTCCAATCATCGTTTCGAGCACAGCTTTCCCCGCCGAGCTCTCGTCTCTCACAAAGTTCAGATCCTTCTTGTCCGCTGCCAGTCGGACGCAGTCCGTCCGTCCGACGGTGCCTATACTCGAGCTCCAGGCTTGCGCAGGTGCGGATTCAGATTCAGAAGCTCATAATTGACCCCCTATGCATCTTGTACGATATCCCCGGCCCATGTGAATCCGTCTTGTGTGCATCCAGGCCCGCGTTGTTAATGCTTGTCTTCTTCATGCTCCGGCTCGTCGTCGCACCAGCTGTTTTCCCCATTCACTTCCGTGCCCGTCCGACTCCACGCCTGATGGGCCGGCGCCGCACGTGGCCCGCCTCCCGTTCTTCCGTCACGACCAACTTTATCTTTTATCCTTTTTACTTGCAAGACAAGCCCAGGCAAACCAAACCCTTTCTGAAATCTCAATCTCCTGCATGCATGTGATGGGTGCGAGGGCCGCCGACTGTGGCCACACCTCGCAGCAGGTCGCAGCGGGCTTCCACCTCGATGGACCTGAATCCGGCATGCCCACTCCCGTCCGAAGGCTCCCGGCCACCTGAGCACGCCACAAGGAGTCGTCTCTGTTTCATCCTCCAACGTGACCAATCATCGGCGGGATCGCCGCAATCGCAAAAAAAACATCACACCTTCAAGCTTCAGGCCGTGCTCCTCGGCGACGGACTCTATTGAAGCAGCTTCCAAGTCCACCTAGCGTGTCTCCTGAATCATAATGCATGTTTCTGCCCGCCAAAGGTAAGGTCCTGTGGACCAACGTGGGTCATGCGCCGTCGCTCGCAGACTTAAGTACAACGTAAGTTACGTATGCGCCCGAGTATTTGTCTCGGGCGATCCTTGTCTAGCCGTCGGATAGGCCTCAGACCAACGTTAGTCGGTCAATGAGCCAAGGCTCCTTATCTTCGCGCCATCCCTAGGCCTTGGATCCTCGCGCCATGTCTTACCCAGGTCTTACCATTCTCCTCTCCACCTCTAGCGACAATCGTCGTTGAGTCTGCGGCCGGACATCTCGGTCGGGAGAGGTACGCGTATACGTGCCTTCTCCACGATGATGACGCATCGTTCCCCAGCCTCCAGGCCGAAGAAGCGCGAGATACGACGCGATATGGGCAGATATTCATCCGGGACATATGATGATCATCCGAGTGCACTAGAAGCCCGTCTATGCGCTCTTCCGAGCGTTGATTGCCATCGAGTACGGCATGGTAGCTAGAAACCAAATCTTGCGACTAAAACAAAACAATCGTTCCCTCGCCCCTGGCGGCGAATCGCAGCACCCCCAGCGTCCACGTTCGATGCCCAGCGACCTCCTCGGGCTCGAGCAACGAGGGACTCAAGGGATCCATGCAAGTACGTCGCGAATTTTCACCGCTAACCAGCTCCAGCTGCTAGAAGTACTAGTACGTATATACTGTAGGCGGTGGCGTCATCGTGGGCGCGCATACATCCAGTGACACCACGAGGATACCTGCCAGCCTTCTCCCGTCCTTCCAGCTGTACATGCCCAGGCCGATCTCGTACTTACGGAATTCGAACCAACCAGGCCCTCTCGTAACGACCCCACCCCTCGCGGGACGTAAAAGCGCACACCTCCCACCCCCAGACTCCCAGCACCTCCCACTGGACGCCAATCCGTCCTCCCTCGCCGCCGCGGCCAGTCAGCTCGCCCCTATCAATAATCCTGTATACGTATACGACGATCCCACTCGTCACCGACTCGCCGTGGGCGCTGTGATTTCCTGGCCGACGCGAGTCGGCAATCGGCATTCAGACGGTATTCTCGCGACTCGCGACTCGAGCGCGCCACTGGCACAAGCGAGTGTTGTGGGTCCGTTTCTAGAACCCGGGATCGCGACGGAACACCGCGCCCGCCCCATTCCCCATCCTCCAGCCGCATGTCATACCCCGCCATGAGAACGATGACGACATGACGACACGATGCACGATGCGTGATGAGCTGGGCGCGGTCTCCGACGTTCGTATGTACCGTGACGGCAGCTGGCTTTCTCCTGCGGGCCTGCATCCGCCCCCGGTGAGAGCAGGCGTGGGCTCACGAGCACGACGCGTAAGTCGTCGTCGTTGTCGTCATCTCGGCGGCCGGGGCTCTGGGTCTGATAACTTATTTCCCCGTGCCTGGTCCTGCAGGGCCACGGCTCGCGTCAGGCTCTCAGATCTCAGATCTCAGCCCTCAGCCGCAATTGATGCATGCGCACGTCCAGAGGCCTCCCCGCAATTCACAGGTACTGCGAAACGCGGCTGCAGCTGCCAGCTGGAGCCTGGCGGGGAACATTTATAATGCGATTGTTGTCCGTCGCGCCGTCGCGGTTCGCGGAGGCAAACTATTTCGGTGGTCGCGACGGGCCCCACTTGGTGATGCATCGATATCGAACAGAACAACGTCGTCCTGACGTCGTCTTTCTTGAAGCACTACTGGAGCTGGAGAATCGTACTGCCTGAACGTTTCTGCGAGACGCGACGCGTCAAAGCAGTGGATTCTTGAACATGTCCGACGTCGACGCGGGCTCGCCATATGGCCCATCCCATGGCCAGCCTGCACGACACCGTTATTCTCGACATGGCGAAGACGGGTCCTTGTCAAGGAAGGTGCGTGCGCAGCCATGTCCTACACTGTCCTACTTACAGTACTTATGTGTACACGTGGCTTAAATGTGCGAGGCCCGCACCCTCGGCGCTCGCCCTCCAGCTTGCACCCAGGTGACCATGCGAGCCGAGCACGATGCAAGAGGACATCACGATCGTACTTATTTATTTGCCGACCACGATCGAAAACGTGAACCTGGAAGGTGCTTCCGAGCCCGGGGACATGGTACCTTTCTCCCTACCTTCACAGTCGCGACATTGCCCTGAGTGACCCTCTGACTCCCGACTTCGCAGTGCACGACTGGTCACTGTCAGTGTCAGTACTGTGTCACTGGCCGACAGCTGTCGAACGACTCTGCCGTCGAAATGAGCATTAATGTGCCTCGGGTCAACTCCGATAGACCCTTGGGACACGCGGAATGCGGAGCACGCTGCGCTGCGGCCTGTGCGAGGCGCTGTACTGCTGGCGGTCCTGGAACTCGAGGCGGGGGCTCTGCGCGCGGCGTGCCTGCATGAGATGGAATTTGAAAGCCGATGGACACGTTCCCTCAGGAGAGATCTAGGCCTCGAAGTCGCGGTGGGTACAACTCTCGTGCCCGTGGCCATTTCTTTCCGAGAGAAATGCTGCAGGGACACGCGGCGCCTGCCTCGTTGAAATCGGATCCCGTGTAAGTCCGTCACGAACACTCACAAACCCTGTGGCACCAAGACTGACCATGACCATGACATGTACGACGGCCCGCTCAGACGTCCGCGAACAAGCCTACCTGCATGTCCATTGCCAATCACACGCGCGTAACAAAGACTATGTACTAGTCCCAATCAGCACTCGCTACTCAACGCACATGGATGTACCTGAAGCTAAGTCAAGTCCACCCAGCCGAGGATCATTATTCGATTCTCGCTTATTGGAACGATCGAGAGGATACTTAGATGCAAAGGCTCCTCGTCATGGGGACGTCGACGTCGTAGACTGGCACTAAGTCCAATTGGCTAGGACCAGTGGGCCTTCACGTTGTAAGTAGAGCAACGCGAGTTGCGACTCGTGACTGATGGTCCATCTCCAGTCTTCTGTGAAACTTGAATGGACCCTGTTTCAGGGCTAAGGCGAACACAGGGTCTGAATGCAGGTGCGTGAGTGTACTATTGTGTTAATGCCAGGTTGGTTATGCAGTTACTGCCATCCACGAACATCGACGGTGGCCCTTTCGAAGTCCAAGTACTAGTATGCTGCGAGTTGTCCCCCACGGAATAACAATCATATTGCTTAGGTTGGGTGTACTACACGTGCACACGAAGCTGAGCCTGGAGTCCCTTCCCTCCGAAACCGGTACCTTTCCAGCCATCTCGTGCTTGACAACGGTGACCCGTGGCCGAAACCTATCGACAGGAAGTGTTACGGGCTGCGCTCAAGTTCCAAGGATATCAGACCCGCAGCAAACCTCCGAGTCAGGCTGACGACGAGAACAAAGCCTTGCAGTTGAACGGAACGAAGTTAACGTTTGAACTACCGCCGTTGCTGGGATCATCGCCCAGCTGCCGGCCCCTTCCATTCCTTCCCCACACCGCTCCCCATGTCATCTCAGGCGCAGAAAAGTTCAAGAACGTCTATCCCCGATGATGCACGGCGAGATGATACTGCGGGGTACCTGGGCGTCCGGAGAACAGGGCCAAGAGAATCCGGACGTGCCTTTACTTAGTAGTAGTACTTACAGTCTCGTGGAGAGGCTGGCGAGTCGCTCGGTGCCGCCACGGGTACTGTGCGATTGGCACCGTCACGGAGGTCCGAGGCACGGAGGGTTAGACAGCTCCCGTCAGAGTCAGTCGCGGGTGCGGTTTCGGATAGCGTTCGTCCTGGCGTTCAGGATATGCAACTTCCTGATTCGAAAGGCCCTCCGCAGTCTGTCGTGACTCGGGTGGCTTGAATGGTTTATTAGTGGAAGCTCGCCTCCCCTCATGACGTCTTCCGTAATCCGACGACCGTGACAAGAGAATTAACCACACATTCTTATCAAGCTGTGCGTAACTGTTTCATTAATGTTACAGGTATGATGACGTGTTCCTAACTCAACGGGATGCAATATTGCGCCATGGGGATCGGGAGATGGCTGTAGTACTAGTGCATGCATGACAGTGTCAAAGTCCGGTCCGACAGGGCTTCGTGCAGCAGAAAACGAGCGACAGCTTGTTATTATACACGTCCGGTAGACCACGAGCTCCCGACTAAGTATAGGTAGGTAATTACACCGACAGTAGAGCACTACCGAGTCTAAACATACACAACGGAAAGCGATACATATACAGTACACACCCAAATTACAACGGCCAGACACCCCGCAGAATTATGTACATGCGCGATACATACTAGCTAGTACTTCCATCCGATACTTTTCTTTTACTTTTGCTTTTTACATGTCCACGCCCATGTTTACACTCACTGCACCCCGGCCAGTCTCGGGATGCTGACTCCTCGTCCAAGGCAAGGCGCGCGTAGGCGGACGACTTCGAGACCGCGGTACGCGGAGCCCCGCGTCCGAGTCTGAGCCAGCGAGTCATTGTCGGCCCACCCGCCCGCACGTCCGCATCCGCACCCGTATCCGTATAACCGCAGAATGGAAAGAGAGAGGGGGGGCGCATTAACGCCGAGCCCAGAAAAAAAGAAAGGAAAACCGTGCGCCGCTCCTAAGTATTGAGTCATGGGGCATGGTCGTGAACATTAGTGATTAAGGACGAGAGAGCGCTGGACGCTGAACGTTGCAATCTTGAGACGCAGACGGGGTGGTCGGGGAAGGGGGGAGACGTTTCGCCTCTAAGCCCGAACCTCCGCAGGCCCCGCACTGCTCGCCGCGTCGTCAGCGTCAGCTACACCACCAGATGGGGGCATCGAGTCCGGCCCCGTCTCTAGTGTTGTCGCCATCGTTGCCGCCGCCGGGACGACACTGGCCGAGCGAGACGCGACGACAGAACTCGGACTGGAGGGGGGCAGCGGATCGCGCGCGCGCGCGTCCGCGTTTGTGCACGTCCCCTTTTCGAGGTGGTACTTGAGCCCGTTCGGGTTCAGGTACGACTGGCGGGCGGGAACGCAAACCGTGTCATCTGCATCAGCAGCCGCGTCGGAGGCAGGGAAGCACTGGGCAGGAAGGGAGGAAGGGAGGGAAAGGGAGGAAGGGAGGAGGGAAGGGAGGGGGGCGTCATGTGGGAACGGAACTGGAACTGGAACGCACCTTTGTGCACCCGGTGTGCTGCAGAGCGGAGCGCGGGGTAAGGTTGAGGTTGGGAGGTAGAGTTCGGGTAGATGGTGCGGGTGTTGAGTTGAGGCGAGGCGAGGCGAGGTCGTGGCGTCCGATGGCGCGTGGACGTGGTGCGGATGCGGCGAACATACGGATGTCGAGTGTTCAGTGTTGGCGCGTTCGTGAATGCGCGGTGGCGTCGGAGGTCCAGCGGGCGACGCGTTCATGCGGTCAGTGCAACAGCCCAGAGCCAAGCGGCGGCCGCGGTTACACGAGAGTAAGTTTGAGGGCGGACGGCGCAGGGATGTCGCGGGTTGTAGTCGCGGTGGCGCGAGGTGGAGGATGTGACGACATATGCGAATGGGAAAAAAAGCGAAGTTGATCAGCACCTGCATCATCTCGAACCGAAAACATAACCGATATGTCATAAATCGTGTCCCCGAGACCGTGGAGTCGACGTCAACGCAGACACAGCTGAACGACTTGTGCGCGAGCCGACTCACATGACGAGCAAGTGCCCGTCTATGGTGGCGCACGCACACGCAACACCACCACGCACACGCGCATATAGCCACCTCTGAGCCCGACCCCACAGCGCCCCAGCTTCCCGGCTATGATCAGCGTCCGCGTCACACCGTATCGTAGGGCGCCTGAGGACGGTCCAGTAGCGCGCGCCAGAGCAGGGCGAATGCACACGTACAGCTGTGCACCCGTCCGCGAAGCTCAGTGCTCACGCCAGACAGCGTTCGCTATCGCGTCCACTCGTCCCCCTTGCCCCCGATGCCGACTAACGCCGGTCGATCCCGACACCCACATCCCGCATATCTGAATGGGGAAGATGCGTAGGGCGAGGGCAAGAAGCGGCGAGCGTGGAGAGCCCGGGAAGCGGACACGGCAAACCGCGCGTCCTGGAGGTGAGGTGTGGGGGCAACACCAACTCAACTCAGCCATTTGAGACTCGATGACCGAATCTCGAATCTCGGGGGTACACCGTACCCGCGTCGTCTCCTCCCCGCCATGAGACCGCGCAACGGCGAGAGAACAGCACAGAACTCGCGCAAGTACTCACCGGACACTTGAACGCCTTCTCGCGCCCGTCTCTTCGCTTCGGCGACGACGGTGCGCGCTCGCTCGGGCTCCTCCGCGCCGCGGCGAAGGGCTCCATGCGCGCGGCCGAGGTCTTGTTCTTCACGCGTCGGTGTGGCCCAGCGGTGTTTCCGGATACGGATGATGTGGGTGTTGGAGCCGACCGTGTGCGCGGCGGCGTGTCCTCGAAGCCCCCGTCAGCTCCGGTTGAGCCTTCTTCGTCGGAGTCGTACATGTCAACGTCCTCGTCCGTGTCAGACGTCGCGTGGCCTCGCGGGCGATCGCGGAGGCCGCGCGAGCGCGAGGAGGTTGCGTTAGGCTGGAAAGAGAAAAGCGCCGGGGGCAGGCACAGAGGCTCGCCGGGCTCAGGAGAGGAGTGCGCGGACGTCGCGCTCGAGGTGGTTGGGCTGGGCGAGAGCGGCGTGTGCGTGAGGTCCGGGATAGCGACGGGTGGGATCTCGCTGAACTGGAGGCTCGGCAGGACCCCGCGCGGCGTTGGGGAGGCGGGGATAGAATGGGGGGCAGCGGGGGTGTGGAGCGGGGGATCAGGCTGGGGGTAGCTCAGGATGTAGGAGGTGCAGGAGCCGGAGCGGGGCTGGGCGTAGACGGGGCTCGAGAAGAGCGGGCGGGCGTCGGAGGGCAGCGGGAGGACGTGGTCTTCTTCGAAGTGCTCGAGGAGGCGGTGGAGGTCTGGGAGCGCCTGGCCGCAGCACGCGAAGTCGGAACACTGCGAGGCGGAGGTGATTAGGTGAAGTGCGCGAGTGCGGGTGGTCATGGGGGTCGCGGGTAGTACTCACGAAGGACTGATCGACGCACGAGGAGTCGATGTACGAGTCGAAGAGCGCGTCGTGGTACGGGTCTGGGGCGTCGATGTGAGCATCGGAGAGGTGGCCTGTGGACGCAAAGCTGCATGTATGCGCGTCAGGACTCAGCAAGCGTTCATAGTTGATAGGGGGCGCGAGGGTGGGGTCAATGGCTACGCACTCGAAGAGCTCGTGCGAGAACATGAGGCACGTCTATGCAGTAGCGAACGAAGTGGCTCTCGGCGAGCAAACTGCAGGTGAGCGGGGAAGGAGAGAAAGGAGAGAAAGGAGGGGGTGAAGTAGAGAGAAGGACGAGGGCGACGGAGGAAGAGGACGGATGGAAGATATTAAGGACGAGGTTGGCGGAGTATAGTTAGCGTCGAGCTTGTCAGATTACAGATAGGGAACCGCGGTCGCTGACGGGCTGCAAGTCTTGGGAGAAAGCTGACGGGAGTGGCTACGAGCAGCGATCATGTGTGTTCGAGGCAGGGGTTCCATCCCCGAGGTATCCCACATCCCCACCTACCGCTACCCTTGTGCGGGTCCCGCCTAGCTCGGCTGCGAGTATGAACGTCCAGGTGGGTACTGAGAAGACTGACGGACTCGGAGAAGGTGGAACCTGGACAGATATGCTACCCGTGAGCTTCATCTCCTGGAGCCTGGCGGGAGCCGACCCTTGTGAGGAGGAGCGACCAGATGCTAGCGGGGCGTCGCTTCTCATCGACATCAACCTAAGACATTGCAATGCTCATGCGTCGGGCCCTCGCGACACGAAGAGAAGCAGGAAAAAGAAAGCGAGCGGCGTACCCCGTACCTGGGTTGACTACGTCCTGGATGGATCCACTTTGATCGTACGCCTCGGGCCCACTTAAGCAACCTCGATTGCCGTTTTCGACGCCTTGATCGCAACGTTAGCCTCAGGATCGATCGACTCCATGTTTCAAGACGACCCCACCGGCCTTGAGCGCATGGTCGATACCCTTCGATACCCCGCACAAAGACGAGGGGGCAGACGAGAAGCGGGAATCCAAAGCGGGAAGGACGGCTAATTACAGGTTTCTCCGGGGCGTCCTGCACGTCGATGCTCGGTGGCACATAGCACGGCGATGGGAGGGAGGGAAGCGACTGGAATTGCATCCCCATGGTCACAAGCTCGCAGCGAAAATAGGGGGATTTGCCATGGTGCACCGATGAGATGCCTCGTTCGGTTTGTTACATCGCAGGTGCCTGCAGAGCGACTGCCTTGTCTACGGGGATAGGAGTGATGTCGTACGCACCATCTGTACGGGAGAGGTGTGAAAGGGTACACGGTTGTGACGGGATGTGGCGTCGCAGACAGAGACCACGATCAGCTCGAGCTCAGCTCGAGCAAGACGGACGAGACGAGCGCTTGCGAGACGGCACCGCCACGGTCCGTGGCAGCCCCCTACTTCTGGAACGCCGCAGTTTGCTTTCACCTTCCTCCCGACGAGCCGGCTTTTCTTAGTCGACATTCGCACATACACCTGATCACCACCGTTCTCTCCAGTTTCTCAATCGACCCTCAGCTTGCTACCACGGCACATCCAAACGCGTGCTACCGCCGGTTCGTGTCCGATGGAGAGCACTTCGTCCAGTCGATGCCGGACTACCTTGTCGAGCAAAACGCCATCGCGAAGTGCACAATCGCGATTATCGGCAAGTTCTCCGTCAACCTTGTACAGGGGACCCGGTAAGTCGCTCACGACGCGTCCGGATGCGGCTACATGTCTTATGCGCTTTGTATGCGAGGCTCCTGATCATCCCGCTACGAGGGTGCCAGTGAGAGAAAACGCGGGCGAGATAGGAACCCCAGCAGCCCTTCAACCTCGCGGTTGAGATGGAGCCCCGGCGAGTGCTCCTATTACCCCTGCACCGTCTACCTCCGCCCCCTCTCCGGTTGCACCCGCTCTTCACCCCAGCCGTCAGCCAGCCCAGACCGACCGCGCCGACCGTGCTCCTGCGATCTGCCCCATCGAGAGCCTCAGCTCGTACCAAAGCCGCTGCACGATCAAGCTCGAGGCTCGCGCTACGAACAAGTCTGACATTCGACGGAGCCGTCAGACATATTACGGGCCGGGATCCCAGTCCCAGCACACAAAATGGCGGTGGCGTGTCCTGCCAGGACAGTCCCGAGCACGGAGCACAAGGTACATGCTGTCTCGCTCCCCATATCCCGTCTACTTATACTCACCCGGTCCCCAGCTTCTCGCACGCACGGACCCAGCATCGCCATACGTCCCGTTCCTCGCCTACCAGCGGCCACCAATAACCATCCCATCTCCACCGGGTTGCCCGTGCCCGGCCAAGCCTTCCGTCCGTCTCACGCATTCACGACCCTTGTCCGTAATATGCCATCTATCATCCCCGCTCTTGTTTTCCGCCGCATACGGTGTTTACGAAGCCGCAAAAGGGTAAGTAGAGCAGGCGGCGATGGCGCTCCGTGTCGTGCGACCTCGTCCGGCAACGGTTCGGGGCTCTCTATTCGCCGTTGATTCCAGCTGACTCCTGCTCCTTTGCAGAGTCCGCTCGGTCATCCGTGCGCTTAGCAGACAAGCGGCACGCAGTCGAACTTTCCGAAGCCATTCCCGTACCAACAACCATGCATTTCCAAATCGCCGTCTTAAGCGCGGCTGAGAATCCGTCGCGTCGCGCTGAGGGCGGCCGCTCTCGCCTACCTTGGTGAGTGACGCAAAAGAGCATGACCGTTGATCCACGAAAATTGGGCGCTGATTGACTCGGCCCGCAGCCTCGCAACTTGAACATTTGAATTCGAACCTTCACCCGTTCCCTGCATCCGAGTCTGCCTCGGCCCGACGTGCCCTCCTCCTGTCGGCCACCTGGCCGTGGCGAC
>AYKW01000038.1:0-119835 GCA_002760635.1 Ganoderma sinense ZZ0214-1
AACGTCGTCGTGTAATGCGGTCTAACCCAAACCCTAACCGTACGTTTAATCCCCGCTAATCCGGGACCTAATACACTTACGTTGGTTGTTATTACAGCTAACCTAACCCTAACCGAACCCTAAACCGAGTCCAAGGCTCTAACGCAAGGTAATCGTTAGCCGGTCACGTGCCTAACAGCACTGACCGGTCAGCACGTGACTTAAGCGCTCGCTAAGTTAGTCTTCGGGACACGTGACCCACTCCACTGGCGCTACGAGCGCTCGGCTATCGCCGAGCGAAGGCGCTAGATAGATGCGAACAAGGAGTGCACGTGTCTAGGCACGTGCTTGAACACGCGACGCGTACAAGCACGTGAGCAACTGGGCGTTAGGACCAATGGCCAAGGCTCATTATGGCGTAATCGCCGTAATGAGTCAGCCGTGCGCGCGCGACGCGCACGGCCGTAAGTGTAAGAGTGTTTAAGTAAGAAATCCCGATCGGCGTACTTAGTCAACGCTGTCGCGGGCTTTCTAACAGTCACCTGGCGTGATTACTAAGGCCCTGATGAGTCTGCATAAGACGAAATGGTGCTGCGGTAGGAGGATTCTCTCCACCGCCCATTGGCCACCTTCGCCCAGTCGCTCACACGCTCGCTTCGCTCGCGTGTTCGCTCCTCCCTAACCCTAACCCTAACCCTAACACTGGCGACCGTATCGCAAAGCAAAGAACCATTTAGAACGAATTCCTTGGATATCTCACCATCCCGTCGACGTAAAGCGCGGGACATTTATAGGAGAGATGTCACGTTTAGCAACGTTAAGTAGCACGCTCGCCGTCTACTTGGAGGCGGTGCGGGAGCTGGTATCCCTGTACTGCAAACGCGGTTATCCGCAAGACCTTGTTAACGCTTGGGTGAGGAAACATCTTACCGAACGGTGGGAAAAGCGTCTCGTTGAGAATGACGCAAAGGAAGACGGAAACGTTTTGGTCCTCAAAACCGAGTACAACTCGGCCTGGAATTGGTTCAACGCTACAGAGTTAGCGGACACTATCCTCGGTTACTGGAAAGATTGGCACAAGTTGTGCGATCAGGGCCACCCGATCCATGGCATAGACCTGGCGGTGTGGCCGCGGCCGTCCGAGGCTACGCGTAATGCGGGCCTCTTGGACGTCCGGACGGAATATCTAACGACTGTTTCGACTGGCGTTCCCGGTGTGACTATGGACATACCGGACGTCCGTAAAATCGGATTAACCGACCGTCGAATGATCGTGTCGCGGAAACGCACGCGAAACATGTTCGACTTAACAAACCTTTGGAAAAAGGAAGTGTTCGCAAAGTTAGACGAAGCGATACTCTCAGAAAGAGACGAAATGGATCTCGATAGGGATCCAGGAGTATCGCACTCTACGACGACTGCTACGGGCTCACTGCCCCCTGCGACCAACCACGCAGCGGGTGACTCAGATGATGACGTAATTTACATAAATTACACACCCGCCGGTCGTCGTTCGCCTGGTCTCAGTAGAGGCTACTTCGGTTAACGAATGTAAATTTGTACGGATCCGGACTCAGGAGCATTAACAAGTCCTGAGCGGTTACTACGAGAATGGGAGGTGCCCGTGCGGATGCCTGCGCACCGCTTACCATTCACTGAAAGATCGACGCCGCGCGTATCGGAAAGACTCCGGACGCGCGCGCCTACGTTCATACGGTTTGGCACCGTATGCTTGTCCCCTGCGGGCGAGGTATTCCATCGAGTCAAGCTCACTGGTATATCCATCCGCGGTCAAAGGCTAAGGCCTTCAATTTGAAATCGGGGTTTAGGGGGAAAAAACCCCTAAACCCTGTCAAGACCCTGCACTGGTCGGTGCCGGGCCGACGACTTCATCTTGTTGGAGTAAGAAGCCTTACGAATATCGTGGTGGTCGTGTGGTCAAACCCTCGACCGCCCCAAGTGGCACGCGTATCCGTACTCGTCACTGCGATCCGCTCGGCGGAGGCGCACACGAAGCAAGTCGAGCCGCGCAGCAGCGGTTCAAGGCACGATAAACGTGGAAGACCCTGAGTCCCTTTGTGGATTCGGGTGGAGAAAAGTGGTCGGATCGCCCCGGACGTATGCACCGGTGGTCTTTCTGGCTACCGTGCGGACAGCGGATGAGTCGTATATCGTTCGAACTGCATTGGTCCACGCTATAACCCGACCGGGTCCTCTGAACCGGTCTGTGTAAGTCGCCGGAGACTTGCTACGACGCGCCCGAGTTGGGCGTGTTTCGCTTAGAAAGAAGTAGGGGTATCGTTAGTACCTTGGCGCTGTCCTCGCGGACGAATGCGGCACGTAAGGCGGATATGGGCGCCATGTGCTGTGCTTATGCTTCTCCCAATCATATCGTTAACTCGACCCAAGATGTAACTCTACTAACTTGCTCTGTAGAGACTTATCTTCAACACTAGATTTAATCGTACGGCGACTCTCAACGTCGTCGTGTAATGCGGTCTAACCCAAACCCTAACCGTACGTTTAATCCCCGCTAATCCGGGACATAATACACTTACGTTGGTTGTTATTACAGCTAACCTAACCCTAACCGAACCCTAACCGAGTCCAAGGCTCTAACGCAAGGTAATCGTTAGCCGGTCACGTGCCTAACAGCACTGACCGGTCAGCACGTGACTTAAGCGCTCGCTAAGTTAGTCTTCGGGACACGTGACCCACTCCACTGGCGCTACGAGCGCTCGGCTATCGCCGAGCGAAGGCGCTAGATAGATGCGAACGAGGAGTGCACGTGTCTAGGCACGTGCTTGAACACGCGACGCGTGCAAGCACGTGAGCAACTGGGCGTTAGGACCAATGGCCAAGGCTCATTATGGCGCAATCGCCGTAGTGAGTCAGCCGCGCGCGCCCGACGCGCGCGGCCGTAAGAGTAAAAGTGTTTAAGTAAGTAATCCCGATCGGCGTACTTAGTCAACGCTGTCGCGGGCTTACTAACAGTCACCTGGCGTGATTACTAAGGCCCTGATGAGTCTGTATAAGACGAAATGGTGCTGCGGTAGGAGGATTCTCTCCACCGCCCATTGGCCACCTTCGCCCAGTCGCTCACACGCTCGCTTCGCTCGCGTGTTCGCTCCTCCCTAACCCTAAGACGAGGTGACGGGCCGCATGGGTCGCTTTAGCAGACGTTTTGGAGGGCTGAGCGGGCAGAAGTCGGACATGGACTGGGTGGACGAGGCAACAGGGGAGACTGCGGCCGCTGACGCGAAGTCCAAGTCGGGATGAGCGTTGCGACCCTCGCGCATTACACAAACCCATACCGTAGCTACCTGGTACGTCCTTCACGTCTCCTCCTCGAAATTTGCCCTAACGCACTTCTAGTCCCCCTATTAATTCACCATAGACATATTGCGCGCTGTCTCATATGCGTACTATGCCAACTGCGCAAGTACTCCTTGCCCTGACTTGCGGAATTGTACGCTTCAACATAAATGCGTTACCTCAGGCAAGTAGGTTAAATCGTCCGCGACGCTCCTCGTCAAACACCTACGCCACTCTGCACGCGTCGCCCAGTGCTCACTACCCGGTGCGCATAGTGTGCAATGCGCACAAGTCGCGACTACAAAGGCGAAGCGCATACAAGCAGCCCCTTTAAGTCCAGATTGCATTATCCACTGACAAGGACTCTACTATTACTATTATAATAGCAACGCACCCGAAGAATGCCTTCGCTCGTTCATGCCGGGACGCCGTCTACGAGCGAGATGACATGGGAGCTGAAGGTATGTGTTTGGGATAGGATGGGATGGGATGGGATGGGATGGTGTATGCAGCACGTTATAGTCGAGGTCTGGTAGGACGAATGCGGAGTGGGGAAGTAGAATGGTCCTCGGAGTCGGATGTGCAGCACGGAGGAGAGGGAGGCGAAGGCGGGCCGGAAGAGAGAGATTCGGGAGGCGCCCAGGGAGAGGCACGTGTCGGGGCGATTGAAGCGTCGGAATCCTCGACTTGGATGCGGCGTCCATGAAAAGTCCCCAGCTTGTCTTCGTCCCAGCATGTCCGACGTTGTAGTCCCCCCCGAGGTCACCGCCGAGGTCACCCAGACTCCTCTCCAACCTCGTCCTCGGCGACAACCAAATCCGCTCCAGGTCCGTGCCACCCCCACATCGATCGCACCCACTCACCCTCCATCTTCGCTTTCCAGCGCAGAAAAGGCCGTCGATGAACGCCTCGCACAGACCCCGGAGCTCTACCTCCTCGCCATCGCTCAGTTTGCCACCTCCGCGGACACCGAACTGGTGAGTACTCTCCTCCGATCCGTCCTCCCTCTTCTCCGACATCCGTCTCCCCAAGATGCGCTCCTTCTCCCTCGTCCTCCTCCGTCGCCTCCTCTTCCGCCCATCCACCACCCAACGCGTCGCTCTCTACGACCACCTCGCCTCTCAAGCCATCGAAACCCTCCATCGCATCCTCCTCCACTCCCTCCTCCACGAGCCCGCGCCCGTCGTCCGTCGCAAGACCGTCGACACCGTCACCGACCTCTCGAACAACGCCTCAAAACGCGGCTACCCATGGAACGCACTCCGCTCCCAAGTGTTCGCCATGGCCGACAGCGCCGACGTCCTCACCCGCGAGGCCGCCTTCCGTGTCTTCGCCGGCTGCCCCAACCTGCGGACGTGAGTGAGGCCACGTTCGCGAAGGTACGTGGTCGTGATGTCGAGCGCTGTTTCGTTCGCAGCAGGGCACGGTCGTGGGCACGAGCGGGCGAGCGGGCGCGCGGGCGAGGAGATCAGGTGTCGGCAGGTGAGCTCGGCCGGTGATCCGCGTTGTTTGCACTCAGGGACGGGCGAAGCGGGGGCGAGCAGCCAGAGAAACAAACACGGACTCGGGGAGAGTGGTGGAATGGTAGTTTGGTGGTGGATGGGTAGCTGGGGTGGTAGTTGGGTGGTGGATGGGTGTTTTTGGTCGTGGTCGGGGTGCTGGGATGGTACCCGGGTGGAGGACGATGTTTCGCACATAGAGACATGTACAGTAGCTAACAAAATATATTTCGTACGTCCGGACTGAGCTACGTACATCCAAACTGCTTCGCAACGAGTCCGAGTCCGAGCGCATACCCACTATCGCGCAAAACGTACCTGAACTCCCCGAGCGACCGCGCCGGATCACAGTCTCCGCCGGAACGAGATAAGACGGCGCGAAGCAGAGAATACGAACAAGGTTTACACTTACCGCCGCTGCCGGACCCTCGTCCTTCGCACCGCAGTGTCAGGCCCCGTCTGCCAGCCGCTGCCGGATGACCCGCTGTCGCAAGGGTATGCGAGGAGTGGGTGTGCGCACTCCCGCCGTGCGGTGGAAACCGCGGATCAGAAGGGAAACATGGCGGGGAGCCGGACGTCGATCCAGACGGTCGCCGCAGCGCGCGATTCCCCCAATGAAGCGCGTGAGAGCTGAGACGCAAAACGTACTAATCGAGGGTCGCAGCGACGGAATTCTGGAAGCATCGTCGGTCAAGCCCACACGACGCTTGAAGTTCGCGATGGCCTCGGGCCGTGAGCGAGAGCGACGGACCCCACACGGTAAGTACATACACCATGCTCATCTACTCCGAATCCACTCCGTTTAGACCGCGCACCAGGATTTCCGTGGCCGGGTGACCCGCGGCGACAAGGCCCCGCCAGTCTCCGCATGCCGGCCCATCCGCATAACATCATGTAAGGAAACACGTACCTGTGGTGAGCGTGCCGAGGGACGCAACGCTTGAAGTTCGCAACGACCTCAGGTGGTGAGGCGAGCAGTGGCGGTTGGCGACCGGCGTGCGGGTGAGTACACTGCAAGATGCTCGTGTGCTACAGAGGAAGTGTACTCACCATCGTGACGACGATGCCCGGTCGTCGGGGCCGCGTATCTAGACAATCGCTGCCGGATGGCCCGTCGCGAGCGAACCGTGTCCTCCCAGCGCGAGATCTCAAGAAAACACGTACCAATCGTAGAACGCGGTCGCGGTCCTCGCCGCTGTCCTCGTGAACACTGTGGCCGGGCGCTGAGGCACAGTGGCACACGGCCGTCAAACCTTGAAGCTTGAAGCTTGAAGTTCGCGACGACCTCGGGTGGCGAGGCCCTATCAGGCGATCAGATCCTCTCAAGGGGGGCTGAAATGAGCGGGAGATATGCTTACCGTAAGCACTCAGCCTGCCGGACAGCCTGTGGGACTTGAAGACGGTCGTCGCGATGGGGGAAGCCGCGATCCGACTTGGCCGGACGACCCGCTTGGTCCTCAACACACGGCACAGCCGTCGAGGATACGCGAGATCCAGGTACGCTGTACACACAGATTTAGAGACGATTCCCAAGCGAAAAGCCGACTCTACTCACCACCGGTGTCCTCTGACCGTCCTGCCGGGCATCCCGTTGCCGTATGAGCTGACCTCCGAGTCGCCGCCATGAAACTGTCGCAGATGCGTCTGCAACCGCGCAGGAAGGACGGTCAGCATGAACGCGTGCCCGATACAGGAATGGGACGCACCGTGTACCTTTGTCCGCCTCTCCTTCGTCCACGGTACTGCCCGAGAGGAACTTCGGCAACGGGGCCTTTCTGTGCACCACCACGTTAGCTAATCCGTTGAATGCATAGTACAGCGGACTCACGTTGGTCTCCCTCTCGTTTTCGGGCCAGGCGGTCTGAGTCAGGTGATGCGTGCAAGAGTCGGGTGATGGAGGGAGGGGAAAGGGAGCGACAGAGCACAGCGGACGAGGGTGCTGGAGCTAGGCTCTTCTGAGTCGGGTCAAGGACGAGGGGCGGGGATTCGAAAGGCCGCAACTTAGCGAGACGTGGCTGTTAAATGAAGGGTTGTTAGAGAGGGAAGCGAGACGGTAAACGTAATCATCCGCCGCCGATTGAACGCACCTTGACTGTTGTATTCCGATTTCCCGAGGGCTGTGCCCCGGGCCCCAATGCTTACGATCGCACCATTTCCTCTCGCGTACGGCATGGCCGGGCGCCCCGTACAGGGCCCGTGGAAGACGTTAACGTTTAACCGTCGTCTGGGGAGAAACGAATATTGCACGTTAATGACACAACAGAAGTCTAGAAACAGGACTGCGCATGGGTACTGTAAACTCTGTACCGATTGGACCCTCGCTCGCCGCTTTCTCCCATTCCGAGCACTCGCCAAGGCAAAGCTGGGTTTGAGACCCGGAGTTCGGGAGGGTTCCATGCACCACGGTCCCAGACATTGACAAACGCGGTAAGCGGTTGCTGCCGCAAGTACATGCAGAGTAAAAATCCGAGGAGGCTGGCCATGGTACATCCCGTTCGCCAATCTCAGCGACATCAAGGGCGGCGTTGCCCCTCTCCGCCTCCTCCGGGACCTCTGGCGCAACGGCACGCTCAGGTTCATTCCCGCCCCGCCCGACGTCCACGAGCGCGCTCTCCGCGACCCTCAGCGTCCTCCCGCACGTCTTGGCCACGGCCAAGCTCCCCGCTCTTCCGCTCACAATCAAGGGTCCGAAATGGACCGCCTCGCGCTTCGAGGACTTCACTCCACGCTCCACATCCGACACCTCCGCCCTCGTCTCGCGCACCCGCACCCGCACCGTCTCCGCGGACTCTACGCCTCGTCCTGCCACCACCGAGGAGACCGTCCTCGATCCGGACAACCTCGAGCCCATCCTCTCCCAGCCCATCCGTCTAGACGCATCCCCTCAAGCACGCGAGCGTCGCCATCGCTCCGACGTGAACAAGGCACGCCACCGCCCTGTCTCGAACCCGGAAAACAAGCCGTCGCGCGCACAGAGCCGCAAGGTGGGCGCACTCACCTCCAACTTCGTGCTCGACCGGCCACGAGGCCCGGCGGCCACGTCGGCGTCCGGGAGCAGGGTCCTGAAGCCGCTGTCGGAGCTTCGCATGCCGGTCTTGACAAACGACTCGGACGACCTTGGCGGTTACGGCGCGGCGGGAACGGGCGGGGACGGAGACCGCGGCGAGGAGGACATAGAGTCGTTTTCGGAGTCGGAGGACGAGGCTGATAGGCGGCGAGGGCCCAAGCGTCGACGTTTCCTGTAGCCGGCTGGTGTTTTTTCCCGTAGTGCATTTACGGCTGCGGAATCATAGAGATTAGAACATACATCGACTGACCCTTGTCCCAGTGCCCAAGGCCGTCGCCGCGGCCACGGCCGAGTGCAAAGCGGTCGAGGGCCGAAACGCTCCCCTTGTTATTCTTACAATCACCGGGCTCCCGAGCACCGAGTTTTTCGAACTGATGGCGTAGCCGAAACGTGGCACATCCTCCCACAACTCACGCCTCGTCCCACGGGGGATCGTGCACCGCCCTGCCGTCGCCGAGCTCGAGGAGGGCACCCTCCTTCTGGTCCGAACCCTTCTCGCTGCGCGTACAGGCTCCAACAATAAATCGAGCGCGCAGTAGTCATGGCCGGGATAAGAACAAGAGGACGCGCAAGACCCCCACTTCGATTCCCAAGGGGAGACGGTCGTGCCCCGGAAAATCGGTGCACTCACCTCGCAGTCCGGCGAGCAGCGGCCGAGTGCCCTCAACGTCGCTCCGACATCCGCTCTCAGCGCAATGCGCCGGCATGGGCCAATTACACGATGGAAAAGGCGACGGCGGGATAGAAAGAACTGAGTCGGTCTCCGTGACCCCAGCCGATGCGGGCAGCTCCGATACGCGCCGCGGAGCGGACATCTTGTAGTGTCGGGTAGCGCACAGTGTTGCGGTCGCATGGTCGCTGGCCAGAACGTAGAATAACGCCGATATATTGAGCTAGGCGAGGCGGCCGTCGTGGGCATGGTGGCGGTTGAACGCAAGGGGAGTCGAGCGCCCGGAGCCCTTGGCGGCACTGCCATATCCGGAACCGACGGCGGGCTCGGCGCGCGCCTGCGCTGTCCGCCCCTCGCTCTTCCTCCCTCGTTCCTCCATCCGCCCCTGGGCTCTCCTGCCGCCACGGTCGCGAGCATAACGCAATGAGGTACAGTAGCACCTGGCTATCAAGGTAAGCATATTTGACTTCGTTATTCAGCCGGTACGGGCACCGGTACTCTTCGAATCTGGCGACGTGGCGTGTTCGCAAACGCCGTCGCCAGCACCCTCGACTGCGGCTCTCGCTCTTCGTTTTACATATCGGGTCTGCCGTGCTCGCGCTGTCTGGCTCTTGGTCTGCTACTGGTCCTGTCTCTGTGTCTCGAATGTGTGCGTGCTGCGTCGAGCTTGCCAGGTAACTCAAGCTTCGTCGTTCATGTCCTCTTGAGCCCTGCTCCTCCTCGTGTCCCTCGGCGACGTTCTATCGGCTTGATTCGAGTACTAGTACTGGCAGACGCCTGGGTGTGGTCTACGGCTGGACAATCAAATTCTGCACACGGCAGAAAGGTCAGTCTAATTTTCAGGGGTCTACACGACGGGCATCGTTGCCCATTTGAACTGACTTTGTGTGCCTCAATGTTTACGCGTTCACACTTCGGCTAGGCTACGTCTATCCCCGCCGGCGCAGTAGCGCAATATCAGTCAGCACATTTCGCTAATCCTCCTGAGCGTCCGAGGGCGGACTTGGCACTCACCTTACCCTGCATACCGTGAGTACACAACGACGTCGAGGACTCGAGCTAAATACAGGTAGTAAGGATTGAAGCCTGCGCAAGATGAGCATGGCAGCGTGAGCGAGCTCCTGGCAAGTTGTATCAGCGAGGCTGACTCTCCCGCAGACAGGGAGCTGACTGATGTCGGAATTGAGCCCAAAGGAGTTGGATCGGCCAGCGGTGAGGCACATCCAGTATCCGGTAGCGATGGGAAGAACTCGAGCCGGAAAAATCACGCCAGCGCTGCTAGTCCAACACCAAACAGCCAATCAAAGTCCCCAAGGGATGCAGGCGGGACACGGATGCTTCGTTTTGTCCTGCACGGACCGTAGCCCGGGCTTGCCGTGGCTTGTGCGGAGCGTGTAATGAGACGGCGTTGGAGGCCGTGGCCCGTGCCAGGGCCCATGACTTGTGAACCTCGCTCCTAGTAGTACCGACTGGCCTGGAAGTGGCACGTAGAGACCGCGTAGCATGTAGGCAGGCGTGCTCGCCGGTTCACGGCTTGACAGCAGATGCATATACCATATGCATCATTTCGTGTCTTAGCGGCCTGTCGAATCTGGATGGCGGAGATGCCAAAGTGGTTTCCGACTGCCATCCTTACGAGCAGACAAACACACACCGCAGGTTACTCTAAACACTTACGACGCCCACAATGGTGAACCGCGGTCTTGGGGTATCTGACCTGCGGCTTCCGTACGGACGGCCCACCCGTACTCAGACGTGAAATTGACTATGCGACCGGTAACGCTGCATGTCCGAGCAACGGTAGAGCCGCGTCATCTGGAACGCTCCTCCCGCTTGGGTGGTTCTGTTGCCAAGTTTCCGAGTCAGCGGCGCCGGCGACTCCGCGTGCACGCCGCTTTTGGGTTCATGCACTTACCGAGCTAATTTCCTCCGCGTGAGCGCATGGCTCGTGCAATGAACGACCCTGGATGGCTGCTGTCCATGGTTTATCCCATGGACAGCTGACTGCGCTACATCCCGGCGGACAGAGAGCGATGGGTTACAGACCGTCACGTCGTTTAGCACGGCGGCCGTAAACTCAGGGCACGCACACGCACCAATATTCTCCCAACTTTTGTGCCTGCGGCGACCTGATCTCCGCGCCGAACCACCGTGGATGGTTTCTGTCTATCCCATCCGGGATAGTCGAGCCGTCATCGCGTCATCCACATCGCAGGGCTCTCGGCGCTCCGTTGGTCGCCATGCCTTACGCGGACTCGGACAGGATATGACGCGGCACTCGACTGCACGTCCGGTAGCGGCGCGGGTCGGGCAGAAAATCGGCTGGTGCAACCTGTGAATGCAATGATTGAGTAACGAAAGCCTCGACCGCGCGCATGGAAAGCACTGGGCGGCGACTTGAAGCCGGACCAAATGACATCCCTGTGAACAGTCTGAGCATGATCGGTTGGGCCGCAGTACGACGGTCGGGTCCCCGAGCCCCGCGCGCAGGTCCAGTACTTACGGCTGCTGAGCACCACTGGTGATCCGCAGCGAGGTCGATTCAAAGACTGGTCTTGATGCCTTGCCCTCGAAGCCTGCGTAAGATGACCACGAGCAAGCTCGCAGCAAAACGAACGAATTGACCAGGCATATTCACCCCGGACCCGCAGACAAGGAGCCCATGGACATTGGAATTGAACCCAAATGTGCTTGCGCGGGCTCGTCGGATGGCTCGGGTGTCTCGAAGACCCAGGCAGGCCTGCTCGTCTCGACACCCTTTCGTCGCCGCCGCCCCGCAACGCGATTCCGAATTCAGGTACATAGATCAGCTGCAGACGGCAGAAAACATAAGTATACTTGGCTCATCAGAGCAGCAATTTCGGGAAACTATCCGGTGGTCGGAAATGTGTGCGTGCGACGGGCACGGCGGGCACACCACGACCAGCAGGAAGCCCGCTCGCTGTGCCCGAGGGCCGAGATGCACAGTCAATGCTGTTTGCTGTTCACAGAACAGACGGCACAGTACACGGACGTACCTGCCGGTAGCCATGAAACACGAAAGCGCCTGCATACCAAAATGGATAGACTCGGACGGACGGCGATTTTTATTCGCCGTAAACCATATACAGAGATTCAGTACGTACGGACCTGCAGGGACGCACGACGAGCGGGCTGTCAGATGCCCGAGTTCAGACATCGGAATCGAGCCCAAACCGGCTCACCTGTGGCTGACGCAGAGATACTTACTCACTCGACCATGGCCGTGGATCGTGGCGCACGTAGCGCGCTCCGTTCGGAATCGTCAGCGAGGACCGTGACGATCGACGGCTCAGCGAGCACCGCACGGCGCAAGACGTCCGCCTTCGACCGGCTCCGCGTGTTGATATTTCCGCCGTTCAGGCACTCACCGAACAGTACGTGGCTCCGCGGGACAGGCCTGGATCCACTTGGCAATGGCACTCGTGCAGTGTGCTGTGCCATCGAGCGCGTCGAGGATGGGATGCATGAGCTGTGGTCGCATCCAAATCGACCCGTCCGAGTCGACGGTGAAACAGCCCAACGAGAATGAGCGACGGGTGTCCGCATATGGCACCAACAATCGGTGGCTTCAAGACCAGTTCACCGAAGTTGTAGGTCTTGAGCTTGAACGTTTGAACGTTTGAACGCGGCCGGGCACCGGCGGGGTTTAGATGGCAGCTGCAAGTGGCCGAAGCGCTTGGAGACTGGAGACTGTCATATGCGTGAGCAAATGGGGAGGATCGGGCACGGATGGTAACGTACCGACGGAGGGGGCGTGATTGGCGACAAATGAGAAACGAGCTCGCATGCGACGTCTGAAGCGGCGAGAACAACGACCGGGTGCTCGGAGTAGAAGGGAGCGCGATGCTGACATACCTGGAGTTAGTCGAAAGCCTGGCTCGTGCGATATAAGAACGGCAGCGACACGGGGGTGTGCAGTCACGACTCACGTCTGTAGACTGTTCTGTGCCCGCGTCCGTTTCGTGTCCCCCCTACCTTGTGCTGTCCCCTGCGATCCTTACCGTTGCACTCCGAGATGGGGCGGTCGAGTAGCGTCTGGCCGGACGGATGCTCCGACGAGATGGAGGGGACGTCGCCGGGGGCATCATCGGAGCCGTCGTCGGGGTCCCCTTCGCCTGGCCCTTTGGACTCGGGTAACCGCCGCGTCAGTTTACGGGCCATGTTAGGTACCTTTGAGCGGACACCGGAGACTCACGAGCTCGGCCGCAAGCCAGTTCCTGCGGAGCACACGTACCTTGATCGCGTCTTCCACAGCGGCCTCCTCGGTGGTGCTGTCGCCGCAGCGATGTCGGCCGCAGCAGAGTCACGTTCGGGAGAAATTGAGACTGAGACAAGAGGGGGTGCTCGGATGCGAACGTCGGCGAGGTTCGTGCTCGCCTCGTCGGCCGCGGGAGGCGGGCCCGGGGCAAACCTGTATGCGGTCGAGGTTGGGTCGAGGAGACTTTGGGAGCAAGGCGGCAGATCATGTAAGCACGGAAGACGCGGGGAACGAGAGGCGCGAGATTCAGCTGGCCGCTGGAGTGGCTGAGGGGACGGAAAGCCGTCGACGCGCACCAGGTTCAAAGAACACGGCAATTGGGGGTGCACGAAGGACGGTACTAGTCAGTTGTTCGCGGCACGGGCACGGGTGAAAGAGAGGCCCTCTAGGTGCGCGTGAAGGGCTTTTGCAAACTCAGCCGCGTCCGCGGCGGGATCCGGGTCGGACGCCATGGCACTCTCGAGCTCGCGAAAGATATCGGATGCACCAGACAGATGCGCCACTCGGCAGCACGCCGCACGGATGTGCAGAAACTCGCGGTTGGGGAGCGGTAAGCGGGGATCGGTAGAGCGGAATGTCACCTGCTGCCCCTTGGTCAGCTTGTGGGGTGGTTTGAGGATGGAGCAGACACGGTAACAATTTGGGATGTCCTGTGGCTACGGTTTAGTTGAAGTGAGATACATATATGAGAGCTGCTAATGCACCTCGATAGGTTCAAACCACAAGTCGAGGGCGTTGAAGCGACGGAGGAGGGATCTAGTTAGCACCATGACATTCTCTAGCGATTGACCTTGATTGGTGGTCGCAAGGCGGCCGATAATGTCCGTATACCCCAGGCTACTCAACACGCCATACACACCGGCGCAAGATTCACACTTCAAACAATTCAACATGGCATCTCGGAGAATCAAGCAAACGCTGCCTACCGCTTTCTCGCCTTGCTCCAAGTCGGTATTAGGGGGATTTGGGAGGATCCGACAAATGTCGAGACACTCGGCATCGCCGTCGTACATCCCGCCATTCGGAGTGCGGACTCGTAGGGCACACGTGTAGTCAAGTATGCGCGTCGCTATGCAGCGATAATCCTCGCGTCGCATAGCCTGGAGGCCGCGTGAGAACAGTGAGAGGGGGCGAACGTCCTTTCTACGTAACACACCAGCTTCCTCAATGTACGATCGCTCATAGGCGTCTCAAGGAGCATCTCATTGACCTCATCTTCCGTTAGACGAAAGGAAGTCGGAGACGGGCTCGAAGAGTGGTCGTCGTGCTCCTCGCGCTCGGGAAACCGCGGCGCAAATTTACGAACTGGACGCCAACTGCGTCAGGGAGCGATAACTCGGACCAAACGCTCGACACTCACATGGACGTAAGAGATGGTTCCTATAGAACTCACCCAATTTACTCAACTCCTCCACATTAACCTCCCCAGCTCCTGTCGAGCCATTCCGGCAAGCGAGGATGGCTCTTGCGACCTCGGACACAGCACGCTCCGAGAGAAACTGAAACTGACAAAGAAGATGTCCCAAGATGCGAATGTTGACGAGCTTCAGTCTCGCGGTCTCGTCTTTAGGAGGCCAGGGGGCGTGCATTGGGTCGACGAGACGTTCGGCGAGACGACAGGTGGTGTACGCGCTGACGACGTCGGATGCTGGATGTGCGAAATCCGGCTCGAGCGGTTGAGGGGACGGCAAGTTATCGACGCGCGACATTTTCAAAAAAAAAGGGGGGAAGAAGAGTCGATGATGGGTGCGGTGAGCGTTGCGGAGAACGAGCAGACGAGTCCGGATGATCGGGGAATGCTGCAGGCGCCCGTTCCACTGCCAGTTCCAGTTGGCTGCAGACTCCAGTTCGAGTCCTTCCCTTGACTCAAACTACCTCTCTGGCACCCTCAACCCCTCCTCGACGACGAGCTCTGGCCCCATCTCGTCGCGCACCGACCATGAGCCTCTCCTCCATTTCTTCCTCCTCGCTCGGTGCTCGTGCACTCTCGCTCTTCTGGTCTCCAATCATGCAGACCTGCTCCGTCTCGTCTTCCCCGTACGGCCGCACGCACGTCTGGAAGAGACGGTCCAAGAAGCTCCCAAACCCGATGGTCCCCGTCTTTCCGCAGCGGCTCGTCCGCGTCGATGGCTCGACAATCGTTCATTACACGACCTCGCCACGCTCCGTCATCCGCCTCACGCGCGACACGACAAACAACCCGCTCTGGAACGCGTCGCGGTTCGTCGGGATGGACGAAGAAGAGGACGAGGTGACGGGCCGCATGGGTCGCTTCAGCAGGCGGTTCGGAGGGCTGAGCGGGCAGAAGTCGGACATGGACTGGATGGACGAGGCAACAGGGGAGACTGCGGCCGCGGACGCGAGGTCCAAGTCGGGATGAGCGTCGCGACTCGTGCGTTGCGGTATCCGGTACCATAGCTAGCTGGTACGTGGTTAACTTCCCCGTTTCGAAAACCCACCCTAACGCGCTCTTAGTCCTACATTAATTCCGTGCGGACGTATCACGCGCTATTCACCGTCTTTTCAAGCTCCTCTCATATGCATATACCAACCGCGCAAAGTGCGCCTTACTTCGACGTCCACTTCAACGGTCCCGAATCCCGTGGCGGCTTCAACGATAATGATCATTGAACATTATTAACGTCAACAGCCCCGGACGACGGGATGGCACCGTGGTTCTCAAACCTCGAACACATCGTGGTGCAGCCGTCTGTGCCTCCCATCATACGTCTACCTCAGGTAAGTACGTCACATCGCTCGCGACGTTCAAGATACCTGGAAGCCACATGAGCTTCCAGTCCTTGCATGAGCTCCTTGTCGGACCCCCCTTTCGTCACTCCGCATTCCCGGTGCTTGCTCTCCACAGGAGGATTTCCTCCCATTTCTATGAATCCAGTGCGCATAGCCGGCGCCGCGCACGAACCGCGGCGACGAAGTTGAAGCGCATTCGAAAATCACGATTGGTTGAGTCTAGACCGCCTCATCTATTGGCCGAAGGGGAACGGTTGAACTTTCTGTTCGCCCCTTCCGCTAACAAGGACTCCACTAGCAACACCCGAAAAATACTTCCGCTCATTCATTCCGGGACGTCGTCGATGAGCGGGATGACCATGGGAGCCGAGGTCATTAGTTTGGGATGGGATGGTATGGTATGGCGGTATGCAGCACGTTATAGTCGACGTTGGATAGGAAAAATGCGGAGTGGGGGAGTAGAAGGGCCCTCGGAGTCGGGGTGTGCAGCACGGAGGAGAGGGAGGCGGAAGGCGGGCCGGAAGCGAGAGATCAGGGAGGCGCCCAGAGAGGCACGTGTCGGGGCGATTGAAGCGTCGGAATCCTCGACTTGGATGCGGCGTCCATGAAAAGTCCCCAGCTCGTCTTCGTTCCAGCATGTCCGACGTTGTAGTTCCCCCCGAGGTCACCGCTGAGGTCACCCAGATCCTCTCCAACCTCGTCCTCGGCGACAACCAAATCCGCTCCAGGTCCGTGCCACCCCCACATCGATCGCACCCGCTCACCCTCCATCTTCGCTTTCCAGCGCAGAAAAGGCCGTCGATGAACGCCTCGCGCAGACCCCGGAGCTCTACCTCCTCGCCATCGCTCAGTTTGCCACCTCCGCGGACACCGAACTGGTGAGTACTCTCCTCCGATCCGTCCTCCCTCTCCTCCGACACCATCATCTCTCCAAGATGCGCTCCTTCTCCCTCGTCCTCCTCCGCCGCCTCCTCTTCCGCCCATCCACCAGCCAACGCGTCGCTCTCTACGACCATCTCGCCTCTCAAGCCATCGAAACCCTCCACCGCATCCTCCTCCACTCCCTCCTCCACGAGCCCGCGCCCGTCGTCCGCCGCAAGACCGTCGACACCGTCACCGACCTCTCGAACAACGCCTCAAAACGCGGCTACCCATGGAACGCACTCCGCTCCCAAGTGTTCGCCATGGCCGACAGCGCCGAGGTCCTCACCCGCGAGGCCGCCTTCCGTGTCTTCGCCGGCTGCCCCAACCTTATCCTCGACCTCCACGTCGAGGACACCGTGAATCTCCTCCAGAAGGGCCTCCAGGACCCCCAGAGCACCGAGGTGAGTACCCCACTCCTGTCCATCATGCTTTCCGCTTTCGTCCACCCATCTGGTTCCGGTGCTTGATTGCACCGGAATTCGTCTTGCTTCTGATACGCCTGTCGATGGATGCAATCCCCTGGCGTTTTTCTTTCAATTGCCGGCATTTCATCCTCGGGCCCGTGCGAGTCTCGCGCGCACCCTGCTCCATACCCCGCGATCTTGACCGTCGGTCGCGACCTTGGTCAGCAATTCGTTCCGTCGTCCTTTTCTCTGTGCCACTCGCGATTCTAGTTTACGCGGTTGCACGTTCTGCACGCACAACGAAGAAACATGAGCCAACGGCGAATACGCCGCGATGCGTGCCCTGCTCGGGATGTAGTGTTTCGACTCGCGTCTGTTCTGCGCATCCCATCCAAGCTCCGCGCGCCTCGATTTGTGTCATGGGGTGCCGATGCACACCTTACTATTCGTACCCTCGCGATCTTGGCTGTCGGTCGCGACCTCGGTCAGCAATTTTTTCCGTCTTTCTTCTCTGTTTGTTTGTGCCACTCGCGAATCTAGTTTGTGCTGCTGTACGTTCTGCACACGCCGCGACTTGGCACCTCATCCTCGGGCCCGCGCGTTTCGTCCTCCCGTTGTCGCGCGAGTCTGGTGCGCGCCCTACTGTTCTTACCCTCGCGATCTTGACCGTTGGTCGTCACCTCGGTCAGCAATTCGTGCCATCTTTCTTTTTTCTCTGTGCCACTCGCGATCCTCGAATGTGCCGCTTACGAATACGCCGCGATGCATGTCCCGGATGTGTTTCGACAGTAACTGACCCGCGTGTGTTACTCGGTTTTAGGTTCGCCTGGCGTCCCTCCGCGCGTCCGTTGCATTCCTCACGGCCTGTGACCTCACTCAACAAGCCCAGGCCCTCGCACTCATGTACCCCATGCTCAATACCCTTCCGTCTGTCCCGCATACTCAACAGCCGCCCTTCCTCTCCGTCCTGACGGAGTTGGCGTCCTCCAATCCTCATCTTTTCCGGCCACATATCCCCGCCCTACTGAGCTTCTTGCCTTCTCTTCTCTTGCCTGTCGTTGATGCGGGTCCGACTCCGACCGTAGCGCGCCCAAATCCAGGCGGTGGAAGCACCTTCGCCTTCCCACCTGTCTCGAGCACAGGGAAGGGCGAGAACGGGGAGGACAGAGAGAGCGGCGAGGAGGATGAGGTCCGGAAGGGCGCGCTTGAGTTTATGACGACCCTCAGCGAAGCGAAACCCAACATGCTCAAAAACGTCGAGGGCTGGGTGAATATCGTCGTCCGAGGGTGCCTCGAGGGCATGGGCGAAATACCAGAGGACGACACGGAAGCCTGGCTCGACGCCGACGTACGTGACCCCCTTGTCTCGATTCAGGCTCGAGAATGAGAACTTAACCTTGTCCTAGCCTGCGGAGGACCCGACAGATGACACATACCCGCACACGTACGAGCATTCTCTCGATCGCGTCGCCTGTGCCTTGGGTGGCGCAGCGGTGCTTCCACCGGCGTTCTCGTTCATCCCTGCCATGCTCGCATCGCACGATTGGCGCCTCCGACATGCTGGCCTCATGGCCATTGCCGCAATCGCAGAGGGCACGAGCAAGGTTATGCAGCAAGAACTCGGCAAAGTCATCGAGTGCGTCTTTGTCCTGTCTTTCTTACCACTCACGTCGCAGCGCTGACCGGCCTTCTTTACCGCACGCAGGCTGGTGACGCCTATGTTCGGCGACCAACATCCACGCGTGCGCTACGCTGCCTGCCAGTGCATGTAAGTTCCCGGTGGCCGTCTACTCCGCTATCCCTCGGCTGATGACAAGCGCCTTCGTGTTCGCAGCGGACAGCTCTGCACTGATCTCGAGGTGCGCATCTCGTTCCTGAAGATTGAGTTGCACCGTCTTCCTGACAGCTCATCCCTGACATCCCTGACGACCACCACAGGAAGTGGTCCAAGAGAAGTTCCACGAGCAAATTTTCGCGGCCCTGATCCCAGCGCTCGAAGCACCCGAAGCTCGGTATGTCTGCCCTCTCTCCTTCTATCCACTGACGTCTCGTCGCTTTCTTTATACCTTGTACCTTCGATTCGATCTTACCGGACTTACATACGTCTCCAGCGTACACGCGCACGCAGCGGCGGCGCTCATCAACTTCTGCGAAGGCGTCGAGCGCGACACGTTGATTCCATACCTCGACTCCATCGTGGAGCGTCTCCTCAAGCTCCTCAACCCCGCCGCGAGCGACGCATCGAAGCAGCCGAAGCGGTATGTCCAGGAACAGGTCATCACGACGCTCGCGATGGTCGCGGACGCAAGTGAGGCCACGTTCGCGAAGGTACGTGGTTGTCGCTAGGTCCGATCGGGAAGGTGGATGGCTAATTTTCCGTCCACCCTAGCACTACTCCTCGATCATGCCGCTCCTGTTGAACGTTATGCAAAACGCGAACGGTCCAGAGTATAGGAAGTTGAGGGTGAAGGCGATGGAGTGCGCGGGCCTCATCGGTAAGTCCAGTCTTTCTCCATCCCGTCGTCCATCGTTGAACATGCCTCCCAGCCATCGCGGTCGGTCGCGACGTCTTCCGACCGGACTCGCGAACATTTGTTGAGCTTCTCATGCGCATCCAGAGTACGTCCACATCATACCGCATCAGCGCCGATCACAATGCTTATCCTATCCGTGTTTCATAGATAGCCCGGTGGACCCCAAGGACACCATGCTCAGCCACTTCCTCATCGCGACGTGGGCAAAGGTCTGTCAAGCTCTCGGAGAGGAGTTCGAGCCGTACCTTCCGGTCGTCATGCCGCCACTCCTCCGCGTCGCAAGCTCGAAGGCCGACATCTCAATATACGGTGCGTGCGGATAGTTGCCGTTCAGGAGCTCGGGCTTATCCACAAGGGCGCAGACGATGATGAGGAGCACGAGGACCGCGAGGGCTGGGAGAGCATCTCCATGGACGGTCACCAGGTCGGTGTCAAGACTTCGGCGCTGGAGGACAAGTGCCAGGCGTTCGAGACGCTGCTCATCCACGCGTCGACTCTGAACGCGCGATTCGGTCCTTACGTCTCGCAAGTCCTCGAGCTGGCTCTGCCTGGCTTGCGGTTTTACATCCACGACGGAGTGCAAGAGGCGTGTGCCATGTACGTGAGATGACAACTCGTCTGCGACCATTTACTGACCTCGAACTCTAGGTTGGTGCCCGTTCTCTTCTCGTGCGGCAAAAACAGCGGAACTCTTAGCCAACAAATGGTCGTCGCCACGTTCTCGCAACTCATCAACTGCATCGGCGTCGAGACGGACTCGTCGTTCCTCGCGTCGCTCTTCAAGTGCCTCCTCGACACCATGCTCGTCATCGGCGGCCCGGGGTCGCTCGCTCCAGAATTCCACAACGGCCTGCTAGAGGCGACGAAACGACAGCTGCAGGCCTTTGCCGACAAGCGGAAAGCGCGCGCCGCGCGTCCGGCGCAGGAGCTGCGCGACGACCGAGAAGACCTCATGCTGATCGAGGAGATGGAAGACTTCGCGCTCGAGGACATGGCGAAGGCGCTCCGGACGCTGGACCCCAGCCATCCCCTGCTGATTGCCGTGTCCAGCGTGCGCGATCTGGGCCTCCATCTGTCCGACTGGGAGGGCGAGGAGGACGGCGTCGTCCCGAGTTAGAGGCTAGAGCATACCCAATATGATGATTACCCACGCGCGTGGCGGCTGCGATACGAATACGTTACTCACCTTATGCTTTGTTCTTTGCTTTCGAAATCCGCAACTGTATTGTGCGTTGATTGGTATGTATTGACTGCCAGTAGATTGTGGCGGAATGAAGTGGTTTACATTGTACCCCTACTAGTAGTTGTAGAGGCCGTCAGTTGTAATAATGAAAATGAACGCTTGCGTACGCGATCCTGGTCTATGTGGCCCGATTTTTGTACTCGCGTCGGAATTGCGATCGTGTGGGGTCCGAGTCTCCATCTGCAAGGCGATTGAAGACAGCTACGACGAACAAGGGTACTTGTCGCCAGTCCAACCGAAATCTGTCCAGGGACTCTCCAACAGATTGATGCTAAGCGTGACACGGGAAGTCTATAGCTCACTGGCAGGCTACCAAATATCACATCATACAGAGTCATGTATCATGAGATCGATAAGAAACAAACGAAGAATGGAGACGTCTCCGAACACGGCAAACGCGGAGAACAAGCGAGAGTAAGAGCCGATCCAGGCTGGAGTACCTAGTCCTCTGGCACTACATAACACGAGATGTTAGTCTCAAACCAATATCCCGAGGGCACACCACGACGTACCCGGAGGCTGATCCACAAATTCTGGTTTCAGATACCATGCTCCTGTAACCGTAATCAGCAAGAAATGTTCCAAACATGAAGGCGAAACACGCACTGTCTCCGGTCAGGGTCTTCTCGTTCCACGTCTGCCCGTCGCCAAGCCAGTACATCCTATTGGGTATGTCGTCCGCCTGTTCGTAGTTGTAGTCCTCCCATCTAGGGTTTCGGAGCGCCTTCAGCGCGTGCAAGGTCGAACCTGTCCAAGAGAAACGAGGACGTTGAGAAGACAGAAGGATAAAAGCGCGCCATAGGACACCGACCTGGCCAGAGGCCGACGACTCTGCCGTTCGCCTTGTTCATCTTGTACCACGACCGGCAGTTCTCAGTGTAGACAGTCTGGCAGATGGTTAGCATCGCGTCGTCCACCATACGAAGACGCCGTTACCTTCGGGAAGTAGCTCTGCGTGATCGTCGTCAGACGGCCGCTCAACTCAGATAAGTTAAGTTAACGACGCACCTCGAGGTACTGGTCGAAGTCCCGCAGCGCCTCCGGCTTAACCTCGATGCTCTTCAGGCGCTCGCGCTGCATCTTCGCCGCCGCCTGGATGGCGTACATGATCTCGAACTCCATGAGCGCGAGGAGAGACCCGGATCCGACGCCAGAGTTCGGCCCGAACGACATGAAAAGGTTCGGGAAGCCGTCGACAGCCACCGAGAGGTACGAGACGGGGTGCGGTTTCCACCGCTCGTTGAGCTCGACGCCGTTCCGGCCGACGATCTTGAGCGGGAGCTGGAAGGTCGTGTCGTACCCTGTACGCGCGGATACGCATAAACGTTGTGACCAAGGAGATGGCGCGACGACGACGACGACGACAACGACGACAACGACGACGACAACGACAATACATACCGGTTGCGCAGAACACGACGTCGAGCTCTTGTTGCTCACCGTCCTCGGTTTCGATACCGGTCTCTGTAAAGCGCTTGACTGGGGAGGTGACGAAGTCGACCTGTCCGATACCCGCGACCACAGTATGTGAGAACGTCGGGGCCGCAGCGGGACGCAAAACCGGCCGCCGCACTCACGTTGTCTTCGCACAGGGCCTCCAGGTAGCCAGGGCCCGGCGTGAGCCGACGGCACGCGACTGGGAAGTCGGGCATCACTGCAACAAGGGACCAGGGACGGAAGTCGTTAACGAACCCGAAACCCGAAACGAAGAGAAGTGGGAAGAAGCGGGACTGCGCCGATTAGGGCCGTCCTTGGCTGGCGACAGGACACGCACATTTCTCGGCGATCCAGGGCTTCTTGGCGAGCTTCGCCTCCATGCTCTCCCTGAATATCTTCTGGGCCATGAGCTGCATGTCGGTCCCGCGCAGCGTCGAGGAGTGCACGGACTGCGCAGGTCACCGGGTCAGTCCACCGACATAAGGTTCTTGCATGACCGCACACATACGTTGACGTCGTTTTCCACCGCCCAGCGGAACTTGTTGTAGAACTCGTCGTCGGTCTTAAGCCGCTCGATCTCCTCTGGGGTGAAATTATCTGGAGCCACATAAGATCAGCGCCCACGAAGCCGAAGCGAACCAGGGCGCAACTGACAATCCTCCTTGGTCAGAGGCTGGCGGCCGAGGAGCGCCGCGAACGTCAGGGTGCCGAACGGGATCGCGAGCCACGTCTTGCCTCTCACGAAGTTGACGACCCTCGAAACGCGCGGCTGCAGCGCGGGAACGAGCTGCAGAGCACTAGAACCCTGTATGAATATGCAGTATGAGCCCATAATCTCCGCGGACGATGAACGCTTCATGGACAGATGGGTGCTCACCACCCCGATGATGCCGACCCTCTTGTCCTTCCAGCCGTCGACGACCTCTTGCCACGTCTTGTCTTCCGGGTCGAAGCCTGCGCTGTGGTGGAGGACCCCCTTGTACTCCTTGATACCAGGGATGTCGGGCATCTGCCACCGGCTCAGCGCGCCAAACGCGGTCACCAGGACGTCGGTGACGTCCTCGATCTCCTCGAGGGCACCCATCTCCGGGTTCGGGCGGCGGATGCGGAGGTGCCATTTCCCGGTCTTCTCGTCGTACGTCGCGTGGGTGACTTCGTGCGAGAGCTTGACGTAGCGCATGACCTTGTACTTCTCGGCGACCTCCTCAATGTACTGGCGAATCTCCGCCCCAGGTGCGAAGTACGACGACCAGTCGCGCTGTAACGAGTTAGCGGGGTACGACGGAGATGTAAAATACAAAATACCTTTTCCGCGAAGGTCAATTGATACTACGAAGCGCGTCAGCTACACCCAAAGACATCAAGAAAACGACGTACGGAATGCGACGGGATATCGCAAGCCAGCCCCCTAGCGCATCTCGGTGAACCTGACGAACAAACGCATAGTATACGACAAGCACGCACGGGTATCTGTTGCTGTACCAAGTGCCGCCGACACCAGCGTTCTTCTCGTAGATGGTCAAGTCGACATTCGGGATCTTCTGAGGGAACCTAGTACACCAATATTAAAACACCAGGACGGGAGGCGGCGAGCAGATCAAGAGACAGAGACGTACCGCACGCCTGCAATAACGCCACTGAACCCTGCACCTATGACGACAACCTTGATAGGCTGGTGCTCATCGATACAGAACTGGCCGAGCGGGAAGGCGTCCACCCTCGGCTGAGCGTCGTCCGCCGGGCTAGGGTGGAGATGAGGACGCGAGAATCCAGCGCCGACCATGGTGTTCGCAGTAGTAACAGTGACGACGGTTCGTTCTGAGAGGGAGATGCGGTTGAGCAATGAGAAGCACGCGCGAGAGCGCGATGGCTATATACGAGGGCGGGAAGTCCAAGTATACGTACCTGAGACATGCGGATGATTAGATTAGCCTTCCAGGGGGGGGCAGGAATCGCGTCCGAGTCCGGGCAGCCTGGGGTTGCTAGGTTCGTCCACGCTGACACGTGGACGGTCTTGGTCGAGACTACTTACTGGGGTTGCAGCTCACTGACTGAACGAGCCTAGGCCGACGCGGTGGCCGTGTGCGGTGTGGGGAAGTCACGAGCCGAGAAGGATCTTCCGGACATGGCAGCGATCTCCCACCTCCACCCACGCCCCATCTCCCTCTTGTGAATCCGAGGTTGACAGAATGCTGTGCGATTCGGCCTATCAGGTTTGTGCGAAACCAGGAGAAACCCCTGCGATAGGATAAGTACGCGGTCGGTGAACGACAAAAGTGGAGCAGGATACTTTTAACGTGGCATGTCGCGTCAAGAATGTTTAACGACAAGTACGCAAACGACACGCACGAAGTTCGGCGCCGGCGCCCCAGAAACCAACTCGTCTTCAAGTTCGGGATCAGCAGATTGCCAGCGAATTTGAATGGCGGTCAGGATTAAGTTTTAACCGTTCTGTCAGATGATTCTGTTGCCCAGTAAGCAAGATAGAGCGGCGTCCGCGCGCATTACTTACTTACTCAGGAGTTCAGGTCCAAGATGCAGGCGACGGTAGAGGGCTGAGATTATCCGAGTCGGCGCGCGCACCAAGAGCGCGGGGATTCCCAATTCCCACTTCGGAAGGCTTTGCGCGCAGACCCCGGACACCGCCTAGCGAGTAGCCAAACTGCCATGATTCGGACGGTGGTGGCTTTCTCTGAGTCCTCCACACTAGTACTGTCGCATGATGGCATCACCATTCCTACTCGATAACCGAATCTACACAAGCATTCCAACCCCACGACGCCAAACATGTTTCACCAGAACGAACTATTATAGAAATTCCCAGGTGCCCCTCCGAATCGGCCAAGACCGGTGTCCACTTGGAGGACGAACGAACAGAGGCCCAAAACCTCCTCTGCGACGTCGCCGAGCGAAGGCTCAACTTGAAATCGCCGGGTGTTATGGTGCTTTCTTCTGAGAGGGGATATCCGAATCGCCAGCTAGAAATACTAGAAATACACAACAAACCGCAAATCCGACTGGTTGTTGAAACCAGCAGCGAACGATGTCCCCTCCGAGTCCAACCCCGGAGGATCACCAGCGCGAGTTGAGACGCGATGGCGAGGACTAAATTAATGATAGGAGTTATCTCCGTCGCCCGAGTTAGGAGGGGACGAGGGTGATGTACGCCCACACGCCGCCCACCGCGCGCTTGAGGCTCGCGATCTTCCAGCCGGCAGCGGCCGTGACCGCCGACATCTCGCGCAGGGTGCGCTCCTTCCCGGCGAAGATCGCGTACATCTGTTCGAGCAGTGCGATCGTACCACGTCAACGAGGCAGAAACGAATTGAACGCAAAGCGAAACCAGCGTACGAGGATGTCCATGTGGTATCCGACGACGTAAGCCTTGCCGAGGTTAGGGAGGAGCGGGGAGCCCTCGGGCGCGAGCGAGCCCTCCTCGGCGCAGGCCAGAGGCAAGACTTGGTCGACGATCAAGAGCTTCGTATCCGGACCTGCAGCCGCGCGGAGGTGCCCGAGGAGCCTATAAGTATGCGGCGCGGGAGAGTCAACTTCAACTTCCCGCGCAGGACGAAAGGTACAGACACAGACTCGACTTACCTCTTGCACTCCTCGTCACCCCAATTGTGCATCACGCGCGTGACGACGAACACCGCCGGATGTCTGACCTCGCCAACACCGCCGGCCCGGGGGACCTGGTACACCGCAGGCTGGGGCGCGAAGAAGTCCTGCGCCTGGAACGCGATGCGCCCAGCGCCGAACACCGCCTTCTGCTGCTCGTCCCACGCTTTGGGCGCGATCGCGACGGTCTGCGCGCGGTCCTGGACGATGTAGCGGAGGTGCGGGTGGGCGGCGGCGATCCGGAACGTCACGGAGCCGACGCCCCCGCCGACGTCGACGACGAGCGCGTCCTTCGGGAGGCTGTCCCACGGGAACGCTGCGCGCACGAGCACGTGAACAGTCTGAGTGAGCAGACAGACACTCCTCGAGTGTGCAGTGGATGCACATACCGGAATTATCGGCAACGCTGGTGCTGCCGTCCACCAGACTGCCGGCGGCCATGCCACGGCCGACCTGAAGGAGACGGAAGGAATTCTCCGGGCGCTCGAGCCATGTGTACATGTCCTCGTCCGTGTTGTAGGCGTATTTGAACGCGCTTGAGGAGTTGCTGCCCTCGCGCGGGTGGAGGAGCCACTCCGACAGGTACGAGATGCTGCGGAAGCCCTCGTTGATGCTAGATGGAAGACGAAACATGTCAGGTTATCCCAATGCTTCTGAGAAGTGGAGCTACCTACGTAGTAGGGACGATGGCGGGAACGCCGTTGGTATCGTCGTACTTCTTCTCCGGGCTGTTCGACCAAGTCAGCGTTGCGCAACGAATACAACGGGTTTGAAAAATGCTTACGCGTTACGAATCTGCTCAGGGGTCTTCCCGCTATCGAGCAGGGCCGAAAGACGGCCGTTCGCGAACACATCCGGGCGGACCTCTCGGACGATCTGATGAGTCGCGAGGAGGCGGAGGATATGACCTAAACAGCGCATTCGTCAACATTCCCGTCACCAAGCGGCAGGTCGAAGGCTCACTGAGAGGAGATGGGTCAAAGGGCTTGGGAACAGGGCCTCGTACCGCACGCAGCTCGTCGATCTTGCAGGCGAGCTCGTCGACGGCGATCCCGTCCGGGCCAGCCGCGCGCATGATCTCCGGCGTGTGGCTCTCCTCCAAGAACTGGATCGCCGCGGAGACCTGGTACTGCAACATAACACTCCGCGTAAGGATCCAACAGCGCGTGCACCACAGCGGACAAAGTCCAAACGACTCACCGCCGTCGCGCCCTCGAGCAGGTTGAAGAACGGGTGCTGGAGCGCGTTGACGAGCTGGCTCGCTGCCGCGACGGCGTAGCTGGCGGGGCGGGCCACGACGGGGTCGGCCATGAGCTTCTCGGCGGGGTCGTCGGCGGTGAACCCAGCGGCGAGGTTGTCGTTCCGGTAGAGGGGGACGTCGGGGGACGGGAAGTCGAGGCCCTGGGCCTTGTACGCCTTCTCGATGTCGTCGAGAGAGGACCCGATGGTCGCGTGGAGGGCGCGGAGGGTCGCTAGAGTCGTCATGTCTGGCTGGCAGTGCAGTTAAGCTGTGTACGTGCACTATGGGGATTTCCTGGGCTTCGAACGGAAAACCATCGAGCCCTTTTATGTAGAGTCAAGAACTCATCGGTATTTCCAAGTTGGGCGCAGCAGTTAACGCACGGTGGTTCTGCCGAGCCGTATGTCGTGGCCCAGCGGCCGCTGCCATGGAACACGACGCGTCCCGGCATCCATTCGCGATCGCTTGTTGGAAGAGAAGGCCAAGGTATGTCGTAACTGGTTAGGAGATGGACGAGGTGGGAATCCATGCTGTGCACGGGCGATGGTAGCGGACATCTAATCTGATAACCCGGTGCAGCGCTCCCCGACAACCACGCACATCTCCTGCCCCGTGTCATCAGCCATTTGTCAGAAATCCGCCACCCAAACCATTCTCGAGACCAGAGCCAGGCCAGAATATCGAAAGAATACAAAAATTCGGGTATTTTCAGGTTTCGATGGTGCGGTCCAGTCGATAGGTCGCTGCAAGGCGAGCGGCAATTCACAGAGGAAAACATCAAGTCGTGATCTCGTCTTCTGAATGCTCTCACACCCTTCATGTAAAGAAAACACATGAAAAGGTGGCGTCGAAACGCAGTATTGCGACCGCTCTGAAATTGTAATTCCTATAGTATACTAGAGGTCATTTAGCACATGAATTCAAAGAAACACGCGAGGCTACAGCACCCAAACTTGAAGCTCGTCGGGACTCGGCACGCACTAAGGCCCGGGTCGCACGAGATCCTGAAGCAAGTTCCCTTGATCCCCAACGGTTTGAATGCCGTAAGAACGCGTTGACGTTCTAGCCCGTGTGTCATTCAAAAAGGAGACATGTTTGGCGGCACCACATGTGCGAAACATGTGTTTCTCCCTCTACGCCCGTCGAATTAAAACTGGCTGTGCGCAAACTACCGAACTATCGCTGACACCACACTTGAGGTAGGAATCCGGTCAATTAGCTCGTGAGTTGAAGAGCAAATAGCTCAACGACATCGCTTACCATAGAGCGAAGGTCGGCCTAACCATGGGGCTAAGTAGTGGGCCATCCGATACACTACGCGAGCCAGGGAATCAACGTTTTCATGGCCTGCCGAGGGGTGGTTAGATCTATGTAGTCTCTAGATACCGGTTATGACCGCCTCTGTTTCAAGTTCTCAAACGGCCCTCTACAGGCTCCTGAAAAGCACGTTGCCGTCCTACCTCCTTCAACCCCTTTCGGGACTAAGTTTGAAGTGCATCGCCAACCGAATGTTCACCCTGGCGCTCAGAGGAACCACAGGTGTCAGAGCTAAAGCTGCCCGCCGTCAAGTAGATTCTGAAGGTGTGGCTGATCACGATGAAGTCTGACCCCAAAAGTACAGCACGTACTTAAGGCTGTCGGCGCAACGGTCAGTAACTGCGCGGAGGGCACGCTTGCAAGGCGGTGATGCGCGGGAAGGGCGGCGAGGGTGCACACATTACGTAGTAAGTAAAGGCTCAAGCGACGTCCTCTACCGGCAAGCTCGCGGGTAACTCGGAGGAACGTCTATCGACCTCGAGTCTCGCCTTCTCATCCCTAAAATTGAGAACCTAGACAAGGTGTCGTAAATGAGAAATCTTACTAAGAACCAGGGCTGAACATTAGGTAAAATCCATTGACACTTTTTACCGGTCTGAGCTCGAAGACAGAGCTCGACGGGAGGACCGCCGGCGTTGTTTCAAACAAAGGTCAATTAGATGGTACGACTAATACCAGTCGACGCATTAATACGTTAAAGCAGTATGTACCATCGGCCAATATCCGAGGATCCATCAGGTATCGAGGTCGATAACCACTCGGAAGGACAGCACCTCAGAAGCTGCTCAACGTCAAGGCGCACTCGCAGCTGTGGCGGCAGGCGTCGACATCTGAGCCCTGTCGTCCCCCCGAGCGTCCTGAGCCTCATCCGCTGATTGTCAATGTCTCCTGCCCCAAGGATGGCCCAAAGACGTCGGCTCTGACACACACATCACCACCTAGCCAGAAAAGCGTCGAAGTCCGATTACACGCAGCGCGAAGCTACCTCCAAGCATCACAGAAGTCGCCGCAATCTCGGGCCCGGGCGTGGGGGCGAGCGAGCGTGAAGTATAATTACGGTAAAGTAACGCGAGAAACGAATAGTCCGTGGCCACCAGTGCTGGCAGTGGTATCATGCGCGAATCGTGATTCAGAAACCAGAATCGTCGTTGACATAACGTCCAACAACCTCTCGCATCCCCCTCTGGTCCATTACTCCCCTACAAGTTACAACATCACCCCAGCGACGACGAGCCCGCCCACGAGCGCGACCGCGCTCTCGAGGCCGCCCGCGAGCGCCGCGGCGCCGTTGCCCGTCGACTTCGCAGACGCGCTCGAGCCCGTGGCCGACGCGGTGCTGTTGCCCGAGTGCGACGCAGTGCCCTTCCCGGACGCGGTGGCGGAGGCAGACCCGGAGTGGCTGGCGGGGGAGGTGGCCGTCGCGCTGGCGGCGCCCGACGTCTCGGTCCTCGAGGCGGAGTGGGACCCGCTCTCGGTCGCGGAGTCGGAGGCAGACGCAGAGTCAGAGGCAGTCGCGGAGTCTGTGGCAGTCGCGGAGTCGGTCGCGGAGACGTCTGTGGGAGGAGGGGGCACGGTCAGCACGGGGAGGGACGGAGACGGAGACGTAACGTGGACGAGGACGAGGACGGGAGAAAGTGCATGACGTACCTGAGGACGATTCGGGGCCCTGAGGGACCGCGGCGGCGCTGGCGAGGAGGAGCGCGAGGCTGAGGAAGATGGTCCGTGCGTGCATGTCGAAGTCTGTGTGGGGAGAGGACAAAGGAAGGCGGCGCAGGGAGCGGGAGGAGAGGTGCAAGTGCAGACGGGGAAAGCAAAGCTTTGAGGCGACCTGGCCACCCCCCGACGAGACCATGAGGGTATTTATACTTACCTAGATACCCCCAGTCCCGGACCCCCGAAACCGAATGGGGCACGCGCAAGATGGCGCAACCGTCGACGTCGACCGAGATGCGAGGTCCAGCTGAGTGAGGATCGAGAGCGGCCAAGATGCAGATCGGACACCCTCACATCGGGGCTTTCCTTTTCCTTGCATCAACGCGACGACCGACAGCTGCAGCGAGGCAGAGGGCTGGAAGAGACACGTTAACACCGAGAGTCCGAGTCTGCCTTTTCTTAATCGAGGCATCTGCTGGATGTGTTAGCACAGCATAGACAGCAAAACAGCACGGAACTGCGCACGCCAAGGAAGTGTACGCAGCACCGATGGCGAAAGAACGCCGCGGTCCCTATGGCGTCCATGCAGCGTCCATGGGTCGGGGCATTGCATGGAGCGCGAGCAAGCACGTTGCGCGTCAAGTGCGGGCGGGATTGGGCGGGTGCACATGCCCGATTGGGGCAGTCGGCGTTACTGACCGACCACGGGGTGCGTACGCGGTTGACGTGCGCAGCCGAGGCTGATGAAATGTCAAGATAGACCCATGCATAGACACGTGCCTAGACCATCCAGACACTGGGTACGCAAAACGACCAAATAGACATCCGGGTGGAGAGTAAGTATGGTATGTACGAACCGCTTGGAGGTAAAAAATAACAAGTCAGCCAGTGGCTAAAACCGCGCACAACAAATGCCTTACCGATGTCATCGCCAAGTCCTTACAGTATGTGCACGCTGACGAACACGATCGACCCGGCTACGAAAACCCAACTTCCCACCCCACCCATCGTTACCGATCGCGACGACGCCCCATTCTGTGGCGTCGCGGAGGCGACTGACGACGTAGTAAGGCCGGTAGGATGGTCTCCGCGCGAGCTGGATAAGTTCGGCGGGACGCTGGTCGGGTCCGTCGACGGGGGAGATATGGGCAGGATTGTCCCGGAGATGGTGAACGACGTGGCGGTCATCGGGGAGGACGTGGCCGATGGAGTGGCGGAAGAAGAGCTCGTTAACGTTTCGGTGGTGGCTGTAAAGAGTTCGGTCAGAACTCATCATTGTCATTTAAGAGGAATACAGCGTTAGGACGTCCACGGGCACTTGCGCCGACAGTCCGCGCGCATGTAGCGGCGTAGTCTCGTAACCAGGCGTCTTGGAAGTGGAAGACGTCTCAGAAAAGAGAAAGAAAGCGGGGAGACAAAATGCAGCGAGAGGATGCGTCCACAACGTCTGGTGAATTTCGTTACTGATTTCGTATAGGCAGGTGGGGGTCTACCCCGGTCCGACTCGGGCTCCACGGTGTCTTCGCCCAAACTCTGAATCGCGACGCGTCTGGGAGTCAGTCATTGCGATTCCGAGGGAGTTCACGAAACCAATTCGGGGGGGAGGGAATCCCCGATTCGCAGGGAGTCGCGGCGAATCAACGAACCTCTTCCAGAGAAGGTTCGCCCTCCCCGAATCGCGATTCCCTCGACTGGATTCCCCTGCATCAGGGCGCATCAACATCAACAGGCGGTTAAGGGAATCCTGGACAGGATTTGGGCTTGACACCAGAATCCACCCAGAATCCACCTTTTGCAGGTGCGGTGGTCAGAGCACACACGAGATTCCCTGAGGGTTCGCTGACGACGCCTCAGAATCCCCTTACCGAACCCACCGCGAATCGCTATAACTGACCACCCCTCTCTCGGCAGGCTCTCCGCATAGGGCCAGCCGTGCGTCCTCCACTTGCCAAAGCACAGCCTATGACTGAGCACAGTCGAAACCTAGCTATATGCGCGTCGCTTGGCATGTATGCGCGCTCGAAGGCGGATGCACGTCGTCACGACAGCCTAGGGTGTGGCGTCCGGCTGACAATAAGCAAGGGAGCCTAGCTGGCGCGGGCGTTCTCAGCCTCTCGCGAGAGTTCTCACAACGGGACGGGGAGTGGACGCGCCACGTTGCAAATGCGAGTGGGGAAAGGGAACGCCTCCCACCCGTTTATACGAAATTCACCATTCGTTTAGGAACGCGTCCCCCACCTTCTCGTCGTCTTCCCATTTCCTTTCAGGACACGTTCCAAAACGGATGGATTCGAGACCGTGACTAGTAGCGGCGAGCTCGAGACTACGGGGGCTCTTCACCCTCTCGAAGGATACGGAGTCCCGTCCGCCATAATTGGACGGAAGCCAATGACAGGTTGGGGAATGACCGGTCTCCTTAGTGGTCGTTGCCCCCATCGAATGATGTTGACGGTTTCCGACAGCATATAACCATGAAAAGGGGCTTCCACGACGCATACATCCCAATGGGAACGGATAGAGGGGGTGGAAATGAGCGAGAAAAGACTCACTTGTCGCTGTTGACCCTGTACTATCCTGGGCGAAGACTGCACCCGCTAAGACGAGCAGCACCATGGACATGATTGTCTCCCGAAAGCGCATCGCCGATTGCAGACGTTGAGTGGTGTACAATGAGAGGCAGAAGGGGGGCGGAAAAGGAGGAAACAAGGTTATCTAGCCATAGCGCGATGCCCGAGGGTAGATATATGCGCTCCAAGAAGCCGAAAAGGGCGCGTTGGAGGGTGAAACGAGTACAGCCGACGCTGGAATGGCGCTGCATGACGGAGTAAAACACTGGAAATAGGTAGAGGATAGGAGTTTGGGCGTATCGTATGTTAAAGAAGGTTGGCGTGATTTGTCGTCGGCCAGCCACAGAGCGTCGGGCTGAGCGTTGGCGCAAAGCTTATTCCAGCGCGGTATAGCCCGCTTCTACATAGGGGTGACAGAGGACCGCAATGAAGCAAGGCAAACAACCGAGGAAGGAGTTTTCGCAGCAGCTCGAATGGGTGGTAAACCAGCGAGGTTGGAATTGACAAAAAGCAAACACCAGAGGAAGACGTCGAACCGTGCGTCCAGCATGTAGCGGCCCCACGCCGCCAGGTTATCCAAGTTGGCGAGAGAGCCTAGTCGGGGTTACCGCAGGCCGGTGAGCCACAAGCAGCGAAGGAGCGCATATACAGAGGCTGAAAGCAAGTTTAGAGAGGCTGAGGAATGGCACCAGGCAGTCAAGATGGTGGCCGCAGCGAAACACGGGGCGGGCCACATCCACACAGCCAGCCTCAATCGGATCGTGGGAACATCTACCTGCATCTTATCTTATCTATTCCCGCCTCGGCAAAGATTCGCGTCGGGCGCCGAGCCATTCGTTCCTTGCTGTCTTGCTCTCCAAGTCCTGATTTTGAACGTCGGTAAAACACAGTTGCTGGCACTTGTTCTCCACCATTTCTTTGCAGTCCGTTTCAGGTGCTTTGAACATGAGACCGCCCTTGCCCGACGCCGCCATCCACTGTCACCCAGCATTGCGTTTATCGACGCGTCAAGCCACGCATTGCGTCCCACCATCCGCCGCGGCCAAGCCGCGGCCCCCGTCGCCCCCCAATTCGATCCTCAGGGAGCGATTGCGAGTGCCGGATCCCGGGATGACCGCGGTCAGCGTCGCGAGGGGGGCTGTTTGTCGTTGGTCGATCGTCGTGTGAGGTGCGCATACAGCAACCGCTCCGCCGTTGCCTCCATTATTCAATTTAAGTATTGACTCCAGCGGCGGCCGCCTGACCCCTCGAGCTGAAACTCAGCCGACAGTGCTTGGTTCAGGAACTTTTGACCAACCCCCACGTGCGCCCGTGCAAAACGAGATGCATACTGTTGGACATAAAAGGGTGAGTTACGAATTGTGCTCGTATATGCGGCATATAGGCGAGTCAAACCCTTGAGCAGGGTGGCAGGAACCCGTCAGACTATGTATGGGTACTCGGGTCTGTCGTTTTCTAAGTCGAATGCTCGGCTACCCCATCCAGGAACAGTTTTCTAGATCATCATCCACCGGTACCAGTCAAAGGACGCTGAACGCGGTCGCTCGCATCTCGCCCTTCAGACCTTGGGCTCCGGAACTTCGGGGTCTCGTCGGCATGGCGTCAACTTCGTCCTTAAGATTCCAACTCCCCGCGTCCAAACGCCGAGCATCCTTACACATTCAAACTGTCTGTTGGCTCGAGCGGCGTCCGAGGCCAGAGAAAGACCGATTCCGCGTGCGACCGTCCTCCATCATGATCGCAGGCTAAACTGACTTGGAGGATCGAGACAAGATCCTCATCTCACTCATAACCCATGGCGATAGGAACTTTCGGAGGCAGTAAGTCCATCTCATCTTCTTATTGACTTTACAGGTCTCAGAATGTTTCTACCAGCTCCCTAACGGCCGCCGTATCTCCTATCTTCCAACGAAACCGCGAATTCGAACGGCCATACTGTGCGCTCGTCACACGTCCACGGCTATCTTTCGAGCGCACCCCGCCCTGGTCGATGCCCGATAGAAACGGGCGCGATTCCATGGCCATGGCCCATATAAACGTTCACGGCATCTGTAATGATGGCCAACGTTCACCTCTTTCTTCAGACTCGAGCTCCAGTTGCATACCACCATTACCACCATGACCTTTGAAGTCCTACGCGCCCTGCACGCCGTCATCGGCGAGGCCATCGACGAGATCGAGCGAGTCTACAAGGCGCATTCCCCTTCCCAAGAGGACGGTGCCGCGCTCCAGTTCCCGTCCCTCGACGCACCCTACTACAGCACCCTCAAGAACAGTGTCGAAGTCAAAAAGGCCGAGGAGCTCAGAACGGAGCCGGCGGTATTCGGTGCCACCAACCGGATCGTCGCCGCCTGCGGCCAGCTGACGGCCACCGTGCACAAGCCGTTCTTCCAGCTTGTGGAGGGCGGGCAAGGGGTGAGTACCGAGTGCGCCCGGTGCCTCTACGTCTGTGGAGACTTCGGCTGACGGGAGGGGGCGTAGGGAAACCTCATCGCGGCCCTCGAGTTCCTCGAGAGCACGCATATAGTCGAGATATTGCGCGAGGCGGGCCCCGGCGGTCTGGGCGTCGAAGAGATCGGGGCGAAGGTCACGGAGCTGCGTCGTGCGGCGAACCCAGGCGCGCCGGGCATTGACCCGTCCAACATTGGTGGGCCATCTTTCTTGTAATCCTATGCTAAAACAAGACGAGCTGACGGCAAAACGTACCACAGGACACCTGCTAAGGCTGCTTGCGACGTACCACTGGATCCGCGAAGTCAAGCCGGACGTCTTCACGAACAACCGCCTCTCGTCCTTCATCGACTCCGGGAAGTCGACGGAGCAGATCAAAACTTCGTACGTCCGTCACACTGCAATTTTGCCCTTTGTGATGATCTGAGTCTGATTCCCATTTCCTCGCAGGCCGACGACGAAGTACGACAGCACGGACGGGATCGCAGCATATACCAGCACGATGTACGTCCCTGCTCCTCCCTCCTCCCCTCCCGCAGTTCTCATTGTACGCCCGTACCCTGTTACACCATCACTATAGAGCAGACGAGACGACCAAGATCCACAGCGCGCTCGCGGACTGGCTCCTCACCGGGGGCGCCGCCCCCGAAGGCTCGCACAACGGCTACCCCACGGCGTTCAACTTCGCGTTCAAGACGCAGGCCAAGTTCTACGAGTGGCTCGAGACCCCGGGGAACGAGAAGCGGCTCGCGCGGTTCGGGCACGCGATGAACGGGACGAGGTACTGGGAGGTCACGGAGAACATCATCCACGGTGCGTGCCTCGGTGGCGGCGCCCGCCCTCGTCTTCGATTTCATCTGAGTCTTTGCGTCCTGCGGCGCGGACGCATTTCGTCTACTTCTAGCACGGAGATATGGGTTGCATTTACATTTAGATACGGACGAGAGGAACTGATAGAGGCACGGTTCACATGCAGGTTTCCCCTGGGACGAGCTTCCGCGGGACGCAGTCGTAGCCGACGTGGGGGGCGGCATCGGCTCCGTGTCTGTCCTCCTCGCAGAGGCGTACCCGCACTTGCGCTTCGCGGTCAAGGACCGCGCGTCGGTCGTTGGCATTGCTCATCAGGTGCGTGCCTTGCCCTGATATGTCATTGTCAGGATTGTTCTGATGCGCACCATACTCGCGTCCGTATCCCTCGTTGTATGCGCCCTGGACTACCTTGGCATCGTCGTTGCGCCGCGTACGCGTACACCGGGCACAGTCCTGGGGAGACAAGCACGCAGACCTCTTCTCGTCCGGGCGCGTGTCCTTCCACGCACAGGACTTCTTGGAACCCCAAACGCCGATCGACGTGCCCGCCGTCGGCACAGTGGCGCAGCCGGACGTCTTCCTCCTCCGCGCGGTCGCGCACAACTGGCCGGACGAGTACGCCGTGCGGTGCGTCTTCACGTTCTCTTGCACCCACCTCCGCCATCTGTCTCACGGAAACTGGTCAGGATCTTGAAGCACTTCCGCGCGGCGGCAGGCCCGCACACGAAGCTCCTCATCGTGGACAACCTCCTCCCGTACGCGTGCAGAGATGACGACCACGAGGGCGAGGGCGGTGCCCCTGGCATGAGCTCGCTCGTCCCAGAGGGGTCTTCGCTCCTCCCGAATCTGGGACACGCGAGCCTGAACGGTTATATCCTCGACATAACGGTATGCCCCCTTCCCCTTCCCTCTTGATACAGAGGACGCGAGGGTTGACACGGATGAACGATAGATGATGGCGGTGTTCGGGGCGAAGGAGCGCACGTACCGCGAGATGGACGCGCTCACGCAGAGCGCGGGCTGGAAGATCTCGCGCGTCAAGCGCGCCGTCGGCTCGCTCTGGGCGTACATCACCGCGGTCCCGGTGTAAAGCGGTCGCAACGACGAAAGAAAGGTATAACGAACCGCTGTACTATACACTGTACACACATATCTTTGGGAACACCCAATCTTGCGGTCAGAGCACGGGAGGGTTGTACGAGACGACGAGCCGCCACCGCTCGCCCGCCGACGCCTTCAAGTCCCGCGACAGCGCGATCCTGCTGCATGTCCCCCTCCCCTTGACCGTGGAGTCTAGGCGTCCCAGCTGCCTTCCCGCAGAGGCCACCGCCGCCATCCCCGGGATCTCGCGAGAGCTATAGCCGTTCTCGTCGTCGGATGTGTCCTCGTACGCCTTGACGTGCTTCCCCGTCCCGTTTTCTCGCGCGCGCCACGCCATGTCTGGTGGGACGGCCTTCGCGGGGCCCGTGTACGGGATCGTCCCTTGCGCGAGCACGACGTCCATGCAGCGCGGGTGGAAGAATTTCTGTTCGTGGCATGCGTAAGTCATGCTGTTCCCATGAGAAGGACTCGCGACGCAGACTCGCCCTATTCCACTCGTCGATGACGTCCGCGACGGGGCTCTTGCGCTTGCTCTTCATATGCGCGCGCAGCGCATGGCCCGCAATAATCCCTATCGACGACAATCCTCGTGAGCACCACCACCCTTTCCCCTCTCAAGTTCTCTCTGACACTATGTAAGACGCGACCGACCTCCGATGATCCCAGCGCGGACCGCGATGGGCGCCGCGCCCGCGATCAGGCCGTTGACAGGCGAGAGGCCCCCCGCGCCCCGCACGTCGTCCAAGAAGCTCGCCCAGTCCTCCTCGCTGACGTCGTGCGTGACGAACGGATGGGGCGCGGGCGCGCACGCGCACGTCGGGGGGTCCTTGGGGAACCCGTCTGCCTCGAGGTCGTCCGAGTAGGCGTGCAGCGTCGCGGGCGGGAAGGCCCCATACGGGAGGTCGTTTTCTGGTGCGCGAGCGAACGACGCGGCGCGCGTAGATGTCGAGGGCTGCGATTGTGGGTGTGCAGGACTCGGAGCGCCGCGATCGGACGGCGAGTCCGGTTGCGAGGGGTTGCTGGCGCACGAGGACGACGTGTGGGTGGTGGATGTTGAACTCGAGCGCGCGATGCTGAGGCTCGCGCCGCTGTCCCCAGAACTCGAAGATGAGGTCGTGAAAGACGAGGCGAAGCCAGAGTCCGGGCGCGACTTCCCGCTGGACGTGGACGGGGCGTAGTAGCTCGCGACGGACGAATGCCGTCCAAGGCTGGTCTCCGGGCCCGAGGAGAGACTTTGAGCAGACACGCCGTAGCCCGTCACCGCGGGGTTTGCGTACGGAGATAGCGTGGATGTATCAGCCTGAGGCGCATGTTTCTCCTGGCTCTGGCTCGTGGCGGTCCCATAGTTTGAACTCGATCGTGAGGGTGCAAAGCCCCCGGAGGACGTTGACATGGTGGCATGCGCACTGGACGATGCTTCCATAATGCTGACTGCCTCTTCGTATGTCGGCGGCGGGGGCTCGTTGGAAGGCCCTGCGACAAGTTTGTCGTCTCGAGAAGACGTGTCTGGGTGGCATACGACGGGGAACCCGTTTTGATTGCGCTTGGAATCGCGCGAGGCGCTGTTCTCCACAATCATGCTGAGTCTGGATGGCGGGATCGTTTGGCTTCAAGTTGTACTCTGGTACTAGATAGAGGAGAAATTTGGAGGTATTAGAGTGGACTTACTAGCAGAAAGGCTGGAATGGAGGTAATTACGAGCTACACAGACTCGTGGATGATGCAGGAGAAGTGTAAAGTCGTCGAGGATGTGGATGCCTGTCGATATGTGATTTATATAAATATGCACCGCCCTCCGGGCATCGAACGGGGATCACCTCAACCTGTGTCGCGGTCCAATCCAATCACATATACTTGTTTTGTAGGAAACACGTGTATCAGATATCAATCACGGAGGCGTCAGTAATTATACGATATTGACGGATACAACGGCGCTGGAGCATACGTACTTATTACTATTGCACTGCAACGGACACACTAAATCCAACGGGCTAAGTATGCAAACCGCCCCTCTTGAGACGTCTGTGCGCGTCCCCAGCCCTCCTCTTCGGTGCCCTGGGCAATACAGAGCGCCAAGATCTTTGTCTTGCTCTACCACTACCTCATTCCCTTCATAACACACAGGCATCCCTACTGGTAACATTCGATGGCACCCCATGCGGCCCTCGTCATCCCCGACATCCTCGACGAGATTTTCAGACACTTGTCACCATGTCCAGAGCTCTATCTTCCCGACGACGACTTGGGAGAATTTTCATTTCCCATACGCGAGTGGCATTCGGACCCCCGTGATCTTCGACCTGAGGTTTGCAAGGCCCACAGACTGGCCCTAGCATGCGCCGCACGTACATGCAAAGCTTTCCGGGATCCCGCTTCGAGGGTGCTTTGGGAGGTGCTAGATGGGCTCGGGCCCATCCTATCAGTGTCGCGGAGTACAGAGGTGAGCTTCCCTTGTGGTCTCAACTTTCAGACTCTCATTGAATGGCTTCCCTGCCAAGACTCAGACGTGTGGGGGGAGTCAAGTTAACACTCTTGATTGGTTCCGATTCGAGTACATTTCCAAGCGCATCCGTGCTCTGTCATGTCGTGCTGTGGGCGACGACCTCGATGTATTCTCCCGGCTTTGCTCCCATTACGGGCGGAACCGTCCTATCCTCCCAAACCTCCGGGCGCTGTTAGTCCCATCAAAGCTAGTGGATGAGGAGGCGGGGAGTCGCCGTCTACTCGATGCGGTGAGGGGGCTATGCGCTTCGTCGGCACTCGTCTTCCTAAGCCTCAAAACGCTCACCATAGCCAAGAAGCACGACATCGTACTCCTGGATGTACTGGCTGAATGCTGCCCAGGACTCCTCCATTTTCAGATACCAGATCTCGTTCACCTTCATCGAGAATGCAGTCGTGCTTTGGAACGATTCACCAGTCTCCGCACCGCTCGGTTTCGTTGTATCAATGAAACCATGTTGCATATCCTCTGGTCTCTGCCGGAGCTACGAACGTTGCGAGGTGATTTTTTAGGTGCAACCTTCCTGTGGCGACTGCAGTGGGCAATAATAATACAAGAAATGCCTTCCCTGCACTCCAAAAGCTCCATACCTCGGACAACATCCCTAGCAACGATGTCGAATTCAGCGGCACAGTCCTTCCTCTCATATCGTCCACATCGCTAACCGTCCTGGACCTCACCGTCTCCCTGAGATCCCCCAGCAAAATACCGGAGTACTTCGACGAGATCTGCTCCTCCGCCGCCATAGCCCCGCTCCGGCAGCTCCACCTCCGCATCTACGTCACCTCACGTCCACAGTGCGCGATGGGCATGGGCATCTTTGCGCGGGACACCGTCACCCACCGCATCCCCTTCGCAGACATCCTCCCGCACCTCGCGCGCCTGCCCGCGCTCACAGACATCTCGATTTCCACCGAGTCCCGAATCTTATCCAATGACTCCCCCTCGGTCCTCGTAGCCCTGCTCGACGTGTGCGACGAGGACCTCGCCGCCGTCGCCGCCGCATGGCCGGACCTTGCCCGCCTCAGCATCGCCTACTCGGACTGGGCGGGGCGGTGCCGCGGCCCCTGCATGCCGTCGCTCGGCGCGGTGGTCGCCCTCGCCGGGCGCTGCCGCAAGCTGGAGAGGGTCGACGTCGAGTTCGCGGACGTCGACGCGGACGAGCTCGTGCGGCTCGAGGCGCGCGCCAGCACCAGTACCAGTACCAGTCTAGGCACCTGCTGCACTCCGGCTCCCGGCGAGTCCGGATCCGGGTCCGAATCGTCGCAGAGCCTGAGAGAGGTGCAGACGGCGCTCCGCCAGATCGCGACGGTCAGCGGGCTGCGACCTCAACCTCCGAGTCAACACCGCACTGGCAACATATACTTGAAATATGAGCATCATGAGAGACTGAGTGTGGCTGAGCCGCTGCGGCTGGCGGCGGCGCTGCGGAAGCTGTTCCCGAACCTCAGAAGCGGGCTGGAGGAGTCGCATGTTGTTGCAGGAGGGATGGAGGAAGGGCTGCGCAGGGGTGACAATGACATGGTGATCGACCCGGAGACGGACGCAATGCGCTTGTTGAAGGCGCTTGACGAGTTGGATCTCGACGCGGAGTTGTAAAAGCATGCTGGATTCCAGTGCATGGGATGGACATCTACTATCCGAAGCTACTCCTTGGTTGTGGACCTCGCCGGGGAGTCGATAGGTGGTTTGATGTCCGTAGCACAAGCTCGTGTGCGCAGGTGAGCTAATAGGTTATCAGGCCGGGGTAGTATGGGTGATGATGTAGTTCAGCTCCTATGTATCGTTAGTACGTATTGGATTGCAATGGATCGACAATTCTTTGTACCATTCAGCGCACTATTGCGCGCCGTAGTCGACCTGGGCCTCAGCTGCATAAGAAGTTATATAAGATAGCCATAGCAGGGCCCATAAGATGGCTGTAAGGCGCACCGGCTTAGATAGGATAGGTAGTACGGGATAAGTTACAAGATGGCCTCATAATTTCCATAAGATATGGAGTGGTTTGGTGATGCATGATGACAGCTATTGACCAGGTTGCATGGCGAAGTCGAGTCGGCGAAGGGATTGTACGACGTAGCCGAGACCTGGGCATGTTGACCTAGGTCCGGCATTCTATTCCCTTGTGCAGCGCGGCAAGCTTCCAAATTCACGCCTCGACCTCGTACTACGCCAAGTGAGGTACCAAGGTCTGATTCTATGTTGCTCCCACGAGTGCTGTGCCAGGTTATATGCACGCTGAATAAATTTGTCATTTCGTGAAGGATCAACAGAATGAGAGGAAGACGATCTACACATAAAGTGCATGTGTATTGAATATCGCGGACGCACCACCCCTCCTCTCTCCTTGTCCTCCGGGCCTCCGATATGTCCTCACACCAGAACCGAGTCCAGAATCCAAATGAGCCGCTTCACCTCGTCAACCGTGTTGTAGTGCACAAGCGAGATGCGGACCACCCCGTCCTCAACGTCGAGCTTGGGCTGCAGCCCATCGACAAGCGTGTGCGCGTAGAAGTGGCCGTACCGGACCCCGACCCCGACGGTGGCCGGCCGCGGCGGTTCCAAGACGGCATACTGCCCATTGGGGAGCCGTTGTCCTATTCTCGGCAGGTTCTGCCAGGTACCTACATGGGGGGCAATCAGCACTGCGAGGTGTGCACTCGGAGCTCGCATTGACAAGTACCGATGGGCTGCACGATTCGAGGGTCGCGGGGTTCCTCAGGGGGCGGGTCGGACTTCAGTGAGATGTGCACGACCGCATCAGTGTCGACCGCTAAATCATTCTTTTATCAAAACCCACCTGCTGGCTGTCAAAGGCTTCGACCACCACCTTGCTCTTGATGGGCCTCTCTCCCACAACCACGAAGCTCACCGTCGGGACCCTCGTCATGCCCTCCATCTCGTCCCCGACGATTCGCACGCCACGACCGTACTTGGCCCGCAGGTACCCTAACAGCTCTACGAGTAACGTCTGCTCGTGGCGTGCGATTGCGTCCCACGCGTCAGCCAGCGTCCCAGAGGGTGTAAGCAACTTCAAATAGGGCACGACGGGCGTGCATCCCCAGGGCAGCTCGTACCCTGGCCCACCCGGCTGAAGCTTGTACGGCTTGTCGTCGATGCGGAGGAAATGGTGGCCGAGCGAGGTGAGCGACGAGATGAGCGACGCCCGGCGCGCGTACAGCACCGAGACGTGTGGGCCGTACACCTGTCAGTTGTCAGTGAGCGCTCTTGGAGTTGAGGATGCGGGTGAACGCCCACATACCTTGTAGAAGGAGAAGTACGCATAGTCGACGTCCCACGCCTGCACGTCGATCCTGCGATGGGGCGCGTACGCGACACAGTCGACGCACACCTCCACCTTCCGCGCGCCGAGCTCCGCCGCGCGCGTGCGGATCGCCTTCACGATATCCGCGACGGGCACGATCGAGCCGAGGATGTTCGAGCACGCGGTGAATGCGACGAGGCGCGTCTTTGCGGTGATGAGCGGGAGGAGCGCGTCGAGCTGGAGGCCGACGGCGTAGGTGTTGTTCGGGTACGCGGGGAGCTGGGTCGCGGGCCAGAGCTTGGTGGTCGCGCCCTTGCGCGCGGCGAGGCGCTTCCACGGTCCCGCGTTCGCTGCATCGCACCATCGCAGTGCGGGGAATTCGCATTTGTGCATGCGCAGAGGAAGGCGGCGTGTGGTATCGGCAACGCTATCAGATTCAAAACCACGCAAAGAGCCTGCATGGGGTGCACGCACACTCATGCTCGCCCGTAATCACGGTCTCCTCTCCCGCTTGCACATCCGCCTCCATCGCCCTCGCGAGGTTCTCCACGAGCATCGTCGAGCTGCTCCCGTACGCGACCTCGTCCGCGCTCTCCGCATTGAAGAGCTCGCGCGCTGCCTCCGCCCCAGCAGCGACGCGGCCCGTGCTGGTCACGGAGACGGAGTAGTCGGCCCCGAGCTGGACGTTCGAGTTGAGGAGGTAGTCGGTGACTGCGTGGGCGGCGGTCGCGAGGCACTGGGAGCCACCTGCGTTGTCGGCGAAGATGTAGCCAGAGGCGAGGGCGGGGAAGGCGGCGCGGACGGCGTCGATGTCGAGCGTCGGTGGGGACGACATGGTTCGAACTTTGGATGGTCGTGGACGGAAGGCAAGATACGAGCAGGAACTCGGAGATGACGATCAGCATTGGCAGAGCGCGAGAGGAGACGGAGTCGGGGACGATAAGGAGCGTGCGAGAAGGGGAGATCGATGGTGGACCGTGGTGAGAAGAGCTGAAAATATAGTCAGCAGACACGCGAAGGCTCCCTTAGACGAGGAACTCGGGGCGGTGCCGGTGTGGAATGGAACAAAGACTGGAGACCGTTGGCCTGATCTCTGACCGCATTTAGTGAATTAGCTGCGAGGATTGCGGGGAAGTTGGTGAGGCTCTGAGAGTGCTCTGAAGCAATACTACGAAGTAGAATTACAGACCAAAGACCCGCCAGGGGAGCGCGCTGCCGCTAGGGCACTCGCGCACACCGGGCGCTAGTATCGGATTATGTTGAGCGGAGGAGGAATGATATTCAATATTCGGCGCGCGCCTGGACGGGAACCTCAAGCCTCACCTGCACGTTCCGAGCCCTGCGTTGCTTTCCAGACTGATTTGACGTTCGCCAATGTGACTAGATGCCGTGACCAACGCCATGCTGAGGCTCTTGACCGTGGTGGGACGGGGCCGGGGAGCCTGTGGGAAGGAACTCTCCCGCGCAAACAGCACTCTACCAACGACGGGAGGAGCGAGCAGCACCGTCAGAGGCTACGAAGATGTCGGGCCGAAACAGGCCGGCACGGCAGTGGAAGAGGACCCAGTGGGAAGATCCCTAGCTGAAATGAGAGCAGCAGACCCAGAGACACGCAGAGGGGCTCGTCCGACCCATCGGCGTCGACGGGGAAAGCTCACGAGGTTTTTAATGCGGGGTAGTTGCGGGGTAGTAACCAATCAACATTGGAAGCGGTGCCTGTCGACTCAGAGGGGTCCGACATGATTCAACTTCGCTGTCTGTCTTTCAAGTGGTCGCTGTAGTCAAGCACTAGTAGAACAGCTTTGGTGGGACGATACATGTAACACGTACCTTGTAGAGGCTGATTCATACTTTGGTTGAACGAGGGAGCCGGAAGTAAGGAAGACGAGTCCGTGCGCAGCCGGAGGGGGGGGAAGGTGGGATAGATTTCGGATTACACTAGCACGCTGTACAGCTACGTCCCAACTAGCTACGCATCTAGGCAATCCGCGACCCCGCACTTAAACAGTGTATACAGTATGTCATATAACCGTAACGCAGAATGCATTTTCCAACATCCTGTCATTACAAGCTACACCACACCACACTACCATCCTGCACGGCATCGCAGGGCACGCAGGTTATATAGGGCCCGGGCACAGTGGGCACTCGGCAACCTGATGCCCATTTCCACGCATTAGGGACTGGTAACATAGGCTGCGTCACGGATAGCGTCACTGACAACACTGAGCGCCACAGGGGGGGCAACACGCTGCAGGACGCATGAAAGCGAGTCAGGCAGTGAAAGAGAGCACGATGCACGGTGACCTGGAGGGAAACGTGCAGGAGTTATTGGACGCTCTGGCAGGAATGTACAGGCGTGCACAGGAAGCGTCACATGCTGCAGCGTAAACAAAAAGTGGGTGCGAAAAGGCAGACGGCGCTGTGCGGGATGAAGACGAGGTAAAACCGCAATGGCTGGCGAAACGGATGTCTGTAAGGCTCGGTGTTGCCCCACGACGTACAAGCGAAAATGATGATGCATGTGTATGAGGGGAGGCCTTTCCGCTTGGTTTTCGCGGTGTCTCCCATCTCATTTGCGGACGCATCTGATGTTGGTTGCTCGAAAGACACTCGCCGCTTGGTTTTCGCGGCGGATCTCTCTATCCTCCTCGACTACTCCCATGCGTCCCTCGCCTCCTTCTCCGCCTATGCCTCCGCCGGGGCAGACGATGCGCTACGGAGGCGGGCGTGCCGTTTGGGAGGGAAAGGGGGCGGGGTGCGATTGGGGGTCGAGGACTGACATACTCGAGCCGTGGTAAGACCTGGGGACGGGGGAGGGGAGGCGGATGGCGGACGCTATTGGGCCTGTTACGTGTGGGGAAGCTCGCGCGTACGGAGCGCTGCCGGAGAGGGATTCGGTGTGGGGAAGCCAGGCAAGTTCCGGGTTACGTGGCGCCTGCGTGGGGCACCGCGCTTCGACAGTGCTTCGACACTCTCAGCCTCGAACTTTGCTTGGACTTAGTACAGTTACCGTGACGAGGACGGTCCCGGTCATTGGCCTGTCCGATGCAGGCTTCTCGTCTGCGTCTCCTAGCTCTCCCATGCGTCTGCCGACAACCGGTCCTCTTCACTCGTCGACAGCCCCCACGCTCGTCCACTCCGACTGCACTTTTGGCGGCAAGTTTCCCAAGTCTGGGGCCCATGACCTCTCTCCCTCGTCATCTTAAATTGCCAAGGCCTCAGGATGCAGTGAGTGTAGCCAGCCGTCCTTCATGTGAACAACGAATAGTATTCACCCAAGCCGCAGTGCGTATCACAGGACCATCCTTGTCAGCCGTAGTCCAGGATTTCGAGCCTGCCGGGCCCATGGGCTTGCCTCCGTCGATGGTCCCGAAATACGGCGTAGGTTACGGGGAACCATAGAGTTGGTTCCAGATTCACCGCTTTATGTCGAACTGTGAGTACGCTGTCCTCATTTTGGCTCAGCTCTTCGCTTCCCTACGTCGTTCTCTTCCTCCAGCCGCCATAACTGGAGTGTTCTTGAGCCGATCTACGGACTGAGTTTGGGCTTGACACCCCGGTTTCTCCACGAGCTAATCACAACGGCAGTCCCATGGCACGCTACTAAACATCACAGGACCGCCGCAGTGCCCAACCCAGCGTCCTTTTCTGGACCCTGGCGGTGTATCCACAGGCGACGAGTCAGATGCCTTCGCGAACCCTGCAGCGCTGCCCTGTGATCCACCCCAGCGCAGAGAGAACGGTTCTCCCGACGACACGACACCCTCTATGGGGTCCTATGACGCGGAGGCGAAATATGTTACATCGCCCTGAACTTCGCTGACACTAGCACGATTGTGCGGCCCTCAACGCTAACTTAAAGGTCCCCAGTTATCTGTCGTTCCCAGCCAGTACCGACAGCACCCCCCACTCTCCGACCGTACACCGTCCACCATGCCGGGCGGCGGATTCTCTCGCATTCCATCCAGTGTCAAAGCCCAGGAGCTCGAGGCCCCGCAGGAAGACGATGGTCGGTTCACCCTCGGCAGCTTCTCGATCGACGAGTACAAGCCCATCAAGGTCATCGTCATCGGGGCCGGCTTCAGCGGCATCCTCGCCGGCATCAGGTGCGTCTCTCTTCTCTGTCTCTTTCCATGTCACATGCTCTGAGACACACCCTGACGTGCGGAATGTCAAATACTGAATGGCGAACTGGATCTCAGATTCCCGCAGAAGATACCAAACATCGACCTGACCATATACGAGAAGAGCGCGGGCATCGGCGGGACGTGGTACAACAACAGATACCCGTGAGTCGACTATATGCGCCTGCTCCACACTCGTCTTCGCGCTATGCTCACCCGCGGTACGGAACCCAAGGGGCATAGCCTGCGACGTCCCGGCTCACTGCGTATGTCGAGATCGCTAACTATATGCGTTACCTGACTCATTCTCTCCACAGTACCAGTTTTCGTTCGAGGGCAAGGTCAGCATACACCACCCCTCTCCCCTCCCGACCCCGCTAACGCCCTCTTCCCCCCTCCCCAGCGCGACTGGTCCGCGTTCTACTCGCCCGGCCACGAGATCCAAGCGCACCTCCAAGACGTCGTCGACAAGTACCAGCTCATGCAGTACATCAAGCTCTCGCACGAGGTCGTCCACGCGCGGTACGACGAGCCCACCGGCCAGTGGCACGTCCGCCTCCGGCGCCCCAACCCGACAACTGGGGCGCTGGAGGAGGTCGAGGACGTCGCGGACGTGCTCTTCACGGCGTTCGGGGCGCTCACGCGCTGGAAGATGCCCGACATCCCCGGGCTGAACGATTTCAAGGGCGAGCTGCACCATACGGCGGGGTACAAGCCCTCGGGGAAGACGTGGGAGAGCGATTTGGAGAGGTGGAAGGACAAGCGCGTTGGGGTCGTCGGCTCGGTGCGTGTTGGCATTCGTGGATGCCTCTTCTCTTCTTTCGTTATGGATGTGTATGCGTGTTCTGAAGCGCATATATGCAGGGCTCGACGGCGATCCAGGTCGTGGCAGCGCTCGCGCCGCACGTCGCGAGCCTCGCGAACTACGTGCGCGGCCAGACGTGGCTCGCACCGCCATTCTCCATGGATATGGTCCAGGAACTGCTCGGGCGCAACGCCACCGCCGCAGAGGACGACTGTGAGTCCGTGTCCCACCTGCGCGGCCGCCGCGCATACATAGGGTTCTCCGGCTGACCGCGCCAACGGATGACCAGTGACGCTGAGACCCGAGGAGATAGAGCGATTCAAGAATGACCCGGGCTACTTCGACCGCGTCCGGCACATGCTCGAGAACTCCATGAACGTGAGCGTTTTCCCTTCTCCTGCACTGGTTGCGATTACAGAGTGCTGAGGACGAGCGCGCGCGCATATAGTCGATGCACGCGTTCACGCAGCGGGACAGCACGATGCAGAGCGACTTCCAGAACATGTTTCGGAAGCTCATGGAGGACAAGCTTGCCACCAGGCCCCACATCGCCGAGAAACGTACGTCGATCACTGCATACAGTAGCATATAGTGGCGCTCCTTCCCTTTTACCTGTCAAAGAACCAAAATCAAAATCGCTGGCGCTGTATCGCGGTGCGCTGACATCTTCGTCGTTACTCACTTAGTGATTCCGGGATTCCCGGTGTCGTGTCGTCGGCTGACGCCGGGCCCTGGCTACCTCGAGGCACTTTGCCTTCCTCACGTCAGTTCCCAAACGAGGCGCATACATCCCTATATGCGCTCACATCCATGTTTGTGTTTGTGTATCTGTATCGCAGGTCGACTTTGTGTCCAGCCCGATCAAGATGTTCACCGCGACGGGGATCGAGACCGAAGACGGCCAAACCAAAGACCTCGACCTCGTCTTCTGCGCCACCGGTGAGTACTTCAGAGCTCTCGCATAAAACCAAGCAGCTAACCCGACCCCACTCGCCCCCTCGACTCGGACACGCAGGCTACGACACGTCCTGGCAGCTGCCGTTCCAGATCCTCGGGCGCGACGGCGTCGACCTGAACGCGAAGTGGAGCCCGCACCCGACGTCGTACCTGTCCATGTGCGTCGACGGCTTCCCGAACATGTTCATGTCGCTCGGCCCGAACTCGATCATCGGCGCGGGCGTCCTGCTCCCGATCCTCGAGACCGCGGTGGGCTACGCGGTGCAGGCGACGGCGAAGATGCAGCGCGAGCGCATCAAGAGCATGGAGGTGAAGCGCAGCGCGGTGCGGGACTTCGATAAGTACATGGAGGTGCGTCGCGCGTGATCGAGATTGAGATTGGCTCATGCAGGGCGAGGCTGACGGGGACCGCGGTCGGGTAGAGCTACTTCCCGCAGGTGCGCGCGCGTCAGCGTTTGTATGAGGAGGTTCCCTGACTGACCGCGGATTCGACTAGTCCGTGTACAGCGCAAATTGCCGGTCGTGGTACAAGCTTGGCAAGGAGGAGGGAAGGATCATCGGTTTGTGGCCAGGTCCGTACCCCATGTTCCTCCCTTAGCCTACGCCGCGTTGATGCATGCATTCTGACGGCGCATATAGGCTCAAACCTGCACGCCGTCAAGGCGCTGCAGCATCCGCGCTGGGAGGACTACGAGTACGAGCGCGCCGACCCCGAGGAGAACTCGCTGTACTGGCTCGGGGACGGCCAGACGTGGGACGAGAAGGACGAGAACGGCGACAGTGCGTGCACGATTCGATTTCTGCATTCGTGGTGCGACGTTGACTCGGGCTCTTGTAGGGGCGTGGTACCTCAGGGAAGAGTTCGTCGATAGACCCCCAGGTGTGTTCTGGGACCATGTTTTGCTTCTCGTCATATTTTATCTGATCCACGTTTGTCCTATATAGTTCCTACTAAAGCCTAGACGGAATAGAGATCATGGTATGCGAACGTCAACTTGGTATATCTCGATGTCGATGTAGTTCCGCAGCTGACCTTCGTTTCGTAGGCTACCTTGAAGGACGTAACTCTTCGTGTATTTGTATCGCTGTCTCACCAAGACCGCGGACCTACATCATATTCCGATTCTCCTATGTCGTTCCTGCTACGCCGAGGTCTTGTCTCCTTGCGCATCTTCAAATTATGTATGTACATTCGAGACAAGCGATTCCAACACCGCATCCCACGATCAACCATTGAAACAGCATGCTTTTATACAACTCCGCGTCGAGATCCAACTCGTCAAGCGCCCTCAACAAGCGCATTGCGTCTGTCTCCGAGTCGAGCACCATACCATTGTCGCCCCTCCCTTGCCCGTCCTCCATCCCTTCTGCAAGCTGCGACTCCTCCAGCCCGCTTCTGAGGTTCGGGAAGAGCTTCCGGAGCGCCGCGGCCAGCCGCACCGGCTCAGCCACGCTCAGTCTCTCATGATGCTTATACATCAGGTATCTGTTCGGGCGTTCCAGGGGTTTCAGCGCGCTGACCGTCGCGATCCGGCGGAGCGCCGTCTGCGTCTGCGTCTGCGTATGTCTCTGTCTCCGTCTCTGTCTCTGCGACGACTTGGACTTGGCCTGAGCCGGAGTGCAGCCGGCACGTAGACTAAGACGTAGACCAGTGCTAGCGCTGGTGGCAGCGGCGCGCGCCTCGTTCCACACGAGCTCGTCCGCGTCGACGTCCGCGAACTCGACGTCGACCCTCTCCAGCTTGCGGCAGCGCCCGGCGAGGGTGACCACCGCGCCGAGCGACGGCATGCAGGGCCCGCGGCACCGCCCCGCCCAGTCGGAGTAGGCGATCCTGAGGCGGGCGAGGTCCGGCCATGCGGCGGCGGCGGCGGCGGCGGCGAGGTCCTCGTCGCACACGTCGAGCAGGGCTACGAGGACCGAGGGGGCGGGTGAGCAGTGGGACTCGGCGGATATCGAGAGGTCTGTGAGTGCGGGCAGGCGCGCGAGGTGCGGGAGGATGTCTGCGAAGGGGATGCGATGGGTGACTATGGGCCGCGCGATGCCCAAGGTGCACTGTGGGCCTGAGGACTCAGACGTAGATGCAGACGTGGAGCTGCCGGAGCGGGGCTAGGGCGGCGGAGGAGCAGATCTCGTCGAAGTACTCCGGTATTTTGTCGGGGGAGTTCAGTAAGACGGCGAGGCCCAGGACGGTTAGCGATGTGGACGATATGAGAGGAAGGACTGTCACGGTGCCGCTGAATTCAAAGAAGTCGGCGCCATTGCCGTTAGAGAGTCTGTCCGCGGTCCTGAGCTTTTGGAGTGCAGGGAAGGCATTCCTTGTATTGGTATTTACTATTGACCGTGACTGCAGTCGCCATAGGAAGGTTGCACCTATAGAAATCACCCCGCAACGTTCGTAGCTCTGGTAGAGACCAGAGGATGTGCAACCTGGTCTCATCAATGCGACCAAACCAAGCGGTGCGGAGACTGGTGAATCGTTCCAAGGCACAATAGCATTGTCTATGAAGACGAAGGAGGACTGGAGCCCGAAAATGGAGGAGTCCCGGGCAGCATTCGGCAAGTACATCCAGGAGTTCGACGTCGCTCTTCTTCATCATGGTGATCGTATCGAGACATAGGAAGACAAGTGCTGGCGAAGAGCAAAGTCCCCTCAATACGTCGAGTAGCCGGCGACTCCCCGCTTCCTCATCCACTACTAGCTTTGATGGGACTAACAGCGCTCGGAGGTTTGGGAGGATAGGACGGTTCCGCCCGTAATGGGAGCAAAGCTGGGAGAATACGTCGAGGTCGTCGCCACCAGCATGACATGACAGAGCACGGATGCGCTTGGCAATGTGCTCGAATCAGACCCAATCAAGGGTGTTAACTTGACCCCCCCTACACGTCTGGGTCTTGACAGTGAAGCCGTTCAATGAGAGCCTGAAAGTTGAGACCACAAGGGAACTTGCTCCTGCTCACCTGTGTACTCCGCAACACTGATATGATGGGCCCGAGCCCATCCAGCACCTCCCAAAGCACCCTCGAAGCGGGATCCCGGAAGGCTTTGCATGTACGTGCTGCGCATGCTAGGGCCAGTCTGTGGGTCTTGCAAACCTCAGGTCGGAGATCACGGGGGTCCGAATGCCACTCGCGTATGGGAAATGAAAATTGTCCCAAGTCGTCGTCGGGAAGATAGAGCTCTGGACAATATGGTGACAGGTGTCTGAAGATCTCGTCGAGAATGTCGGGGATGACGAGGGCCGGATGGGGTGCCATCGAATGTTACAAGTAGGGATTTCTGTGTCTTATGAAGGGAATGAGGTGGTGGTAGAGCAAGACAAGGATCTCAGCGCTCTCAGGGGGAACCTAATCACATCCGAAGAGGATAGTGAGGCTGACATACAAAATGCGAGCCACGGCACCCAAGTAGAGGCCTATATCCAAGGGCGCGCGCAGAATGGCAGCCCTGGATGAGGAGTGCTGGGACACCTGGTGAGTAGTCCGAATCCGATTCGAGGTGGTGTTTCAGGTAGCTTCAGTCGATCAAGGAAAAGCGGACGACGGCGCTGTCGGTTGAGTACATGACGGTCGGTTCCTTCTCATGCTCGAATATGTACCGTGACGCTCCAGGAGCGTTGAAGATACACATCGTCTGTTCACGTTCACAGTCCGGAGGCAGAGTGATAGGTCCTAAGTACACGATTATCATTAAGGAACGTCCAGTCTATAGCCCTCAAATGTATGCATTATATCTGTCCGAAATGCAAAGAGTAAGGAGGCGGTAACGTCCACCCTTCAACCGAAGTGCTATGCAGTGCACAGTCGCTCGTGACCTCCTCTCCGACCCTCCCTCCCGCTATCCTAACTCCTCCATCCGTCTCATGCTGTGGATCGCTAAGACGGTCGACTTCATGGCCATCAGGGACGGGGGATTCGGGCTCACTGGCACGGGTCTCCGGTCGATACGATGTGGGAGCAATCCTGTTCCTCAGTCTTCCGACTTGCTTCTCGTGGGCCAAAACGGGATGGTTGCTCTCTGGATGAGGAGAGCTGGCGATGGGATCCGCCTCCTCCAAGTCGCCGGAAGAATATTGGGCCGCTACCGAGTCTGTCGAGAGGATCAGAGGTCAGCGCCGCCTTTCGAGTGAAGCCTGAAACTTCCGAGAGTCCACTCGCCGTCATCGTCACAGGTTTGTAGCACTCCCCCCGAGTCGGCGGCGACTGTCTCGGTACCGGTGGCGCCACCGCCACCCGCCGTGCGCCAATGGCTTGGGTCCGTACAGCACCCCCATGAAAGGATACGTGCGTTCATCTTGTTCGACTTCCGTGACAGCGATGTCGACACGTCTGCCAAGACAGGTCGCGATCGCGGAGAATGGCGTGCTGGGTCTGGTGCATACGGGGAAGTTAGGAGGCAGAAAATGGCCGAGGTCCAAATCCTGGCGGCTGACTCGGAAGCGGAAAGCTCGACGGCCGGTGCTCACCTGCGGACCAGTCGACGCCATCGGATACTACCAATGGAGGGGTACGGTGTCCGTGCCGGTATCGGCGCCGAGTGCACACCAAATACGCGATTGTCGATAGACAGAGTATAGCTGCCACAGTCCCGACTGCGATTCCAAGCACCGCACGAGACCGGAAATGGAGCTGACTACTAGTACCGGACGGAGTGGAAGCGGAAGTAGGCAAGAAAACGGATACCGCCGGTACCGACAGCCCGACAGCGGGGTTGACAGGTGGTGGCACGGTATCGGTAGCATGGATTGTGGACGCAATGACAACGGTCGAAGTAGTGACTGGCGGGGCGGGGGTCAGGGAGCCGCTTGACGTCGACGTCGAACCGGGAGGTCCCGCAGGAGGGGGTGAGACGGTTGCATGACTTGTCGTGGTAGAAGAAAGAATGGAACTTGGAGTCACAGTCATGGACGTGCCACTCGAGGCGTGGGACGCGGTCGAGCTCGGGGTCTTATACGCTGGAGGGAGGAAGGGATGCTATGTCAGTCCTGTTCTGGGCCATCTAGATCGCCAGTCGGTCAGATTAACGTAGCGCTCTGATTGGGGGGCTACTAGTAATACTTAGTGCACCGTCAATAACATCACCCGCATGAAGCATATGTAACTTAATATTCTCATTGTCCCTCCAGCTCCAGAAATGCGGTAGTAAGACTTGGTTGGAACATCGACGGTTGGAAATTTTACTTCCGAAGGACCTCAGCCCACGAGCAACACAGCGCGCACAATGATAGTCGAGAGTACAGGCACAACGGCGAATATAGGAATAGAGAGAAGGAAAGGGACTCACCAGTGCATTCGCTCTGTATGAGCGACTCCCCGATTTCGCGATGGGATGAGATTATGCAGCTCTGCGGGAGGCAGGCGAGCGCTGCCCGCTGGAATTTCGGGTCGGTGCATAAACATTGGGTGTTCGTCCTATGACGACGATGTTAGCGTGCAGCCGAGTCGCGCGAGGGATTAGGGATCAGGAAACTCGGAGGGACGTACGGGTCACAGTCGTCCGCGGTCACAACCTGGCCGATACATTCGAGGACACAGAGGGGGATGTCCTGGGCGTGTACGAGGGCAAAACTGACGGCGACGAAAGCTAGGGTGGGGATGAGGCAGATCCTCATGTGTCAACGAGCTGACGAGTCGGGCTAGTCGGCGGTCCTGTGAGTTTCGGGAACAACGAAGAGCAGGATGGCAGATTGGAGGATTTATAGTGTCTGACAATAACCGAATAGTCCGGTTGTTAGTATTCAGATGTACATCGTGTTGCCATAGCCCGTCCGCCACAGCGCTGATGAGTCCAGTCATCTCCCCGTCGGGGGAAATGTCCGAGTCGAAGCTGGCAGAGATGAACATACGGATGCTTTTGGTACTCAATAAGGCCAAGACACTAGATTCGCCTGGAAACGATGCAGACAGAACCGACCGGGCCCAAATTGCGTGTGATTAAGGCTTTTTGCCCGCTGTTTTCCAAGCTTTGCAGGAGTCAGTCCTCAACCAAAGGCTTCCGGGATGTTATATGAAGGATCTCGGTTCACGTGCATGGCAGAGTGCTTGGAACCTGTCTAAATCAGTTACCAACGTGAGGCGCTATATTGATCCTTAGAATGCGAGAATGTCTAAACAAACTTAAAAGCCACACAATGGATCAGTATGGATATTCCATCGTAGGACTCCGAGTCGGAGACGACTGACGAACCGTGTAGTAGCTGCTCTCATGACTACTGATCCTGAGGAATGTCGGATAGCTGATGATAGTTGATGATCCATTTACTTATGCCCGATAGCGGAAGATTCAAGAAGATTACCGTAGTGGAGAGACAGGTAGGCCGCCGTGTGCTGGTAGTTCGAACGGAGCGTATATAGAGATTAGATTAGATCAAGCGATGGGCGCTAACGTTGACCGGATCATCGCATCATCCGAGGTCGTCTGCCGAACTCGTTTGTTTTTCCTCCACCTCCACCTTCCTTTCTACCCTACCGATTCGCTCCTTTAATACCTCATTTTGTACCTCAAGAGAGCCTTCAAAATAGGGCTATCACACGGCATAAGGACTCCCGGCAATTAGGACAGCCCGCGCTCACCGATTATGGCTGAACCACCCAACGTCAGGCCACGGTCTGCTACGGGACACATACTCCTACCCGCGTTCGATAGTAATCAAGTTCACACTTCTATTCCAGTAACGACGACTAAGAACCTCGTCTCTTGGACGTTTGGCCGTGGTACAGTGGTACGTGGCGTCTCCCAGCAAGGCTTACTCTCCGCAGTCGGCGCTGACCGTCCCACGGGTCCCCCACAGATCTGGCGAATATGGCCAGCAGTGCTCTTGCATACGGTCTTCGCCGCAGGTATGGGCCAAGAGGTATCATCATTCCCAATCGCCAGCTTGACACGGATTTTAGTGGTCGTGACTGTGTCACTGAAGACACGGTTCCGTATGGGTATCCCAAACGTCTTGCTGACAGTACTCGGTGTGCCTTCTGACATATGATGGAGGCAGGGAACTAACTTATTCTTGCCCAGGTGTGGTCATTGGCTTCGTGATATCGTACCGTGCGAGCTCCGGATATGACCGTTACTACCAGGGACGCTCGGCTTGGTCTGACCTGGCAAAGACGTCTCGCGCGCTTTCTCGCCTCATATGGATCCATATCCCGCTCAAGATTTCTCCTGAGCAAATCGATGCGAATGGAAAACACGCGGACACCCAGGTCGCAATAGCACGACGGGTCATGGCAGAGAAGCGTGTCGCGCTGGATCTACTGGAAGGGTAAGGGACTAGCATACACCGTACCGTCGTTGTAATTGAAGGGTCTCTGCAGGTTTGTTGTTGCTGTGAAGCACCATCTGCGAGGTACGCGTACCAGTCCTTTGCCGTCCTTCCCAGCACTCATTTTTGGCAGGCGAGAGGGGAATTTATTATGAAGACCTCTATCCGTTCATTAAGCCTCTTCACAATGTAGGTCCTCCCGTGTTCAAAATATCGCATTCCCCGAAAGGAGATTCTCGCCGTTTTCGCGAGGATCCCTTTTTGGTACCCGAGCCAGAGCCACTTTCCGAGAGGCGATTCTGTCTTTGACAGCTGGTTGCAAAACGATAGGCCCCTCGAACGCCCATTACGCGGATGGCGGACATCAAAATTCGGGCTCCGGACGATGATGTCGGGGGGGGGCTCGCTTTCCGGAAGTCGTACCAGGTCGTACCATGCATCCTCGCGAGTCGCGACGCTCCCTTCCGCCCCCGACGCTCCCTACACACCGACCCACGGACATCCTCGCCTAGAGCCCAAATTTCGACGTCCGCCGTTGGTCCGCTGTACGTGTAATGGGCGCCCGAGGGGCCTATCGTTCTGCAACCAGCTGGAAGTAGGAGCCTGGAGGGCGAATACAGGCTGCGAGAGGCGAAGCGAATGGGGAGGAGCACCGCACCCCCGAAGCCGCAAGTCCAGGGTAGCACCGGCGATTCTGCTCGATTCTGGAAAAATCGAGCAGAATCGTCGCTTCGTTCCCGAAGTGACTAAGCGACAGCTTTAACTACCCCCATTTACCTCTCGGCTTCTCTCACCTCGTCATCCCTCAGCAGCTCCCTGCTCTCTCCTCATGCGTCTTCCTAAAGAATGATTTAAAATAATTCAAAATATGAATACGAACTTTCTGGGGATTTGGGGGGTCTCAGGTCGAGAGGGAGTGACCTTGCGCTCCTTACCGTGCTACGGCGGTTTCGTGGAGGTGTTGCGCCAGGGCCGAGTCCGCTTGACCGTTTTCTCACTTTCTTGGTTGACGGATTAGCAGACTTGAAGCGGGGTCCAAGCGGTCATCACAGGTGGCTATGGCCATGACCATGCGCAGGATACAATGTCCCCCCTGTGTTCCTTTTTACTGTTCTGACCCTTATCTCTCACCAGCACTCCCATCATCAACGGGGCAGCGTCTCCGGATCCGACCACTCCGCACCAAACGGCAACAGCGACACTGACGTCGCCTCGCCCGTCCGTGACTTCCACCCTGAAGCGCCGCCGTTCGCGCTCCCGACCCCGCACGTCCTCTCTCTCTCCAAGTCTGAGCCCCAGCACACTCAGACCGCCCCCGCGATCCACACGCGCGCCTCGACATCGACGTCATCACAGACGCTTACCGCGAGCTCGTCGTCCACGCTCAAGGCGTCGCACTCAGACAGCGACCCGGTGATCCCGCCGATCAACGCGTACGGCACCCTCCCCGCGCCACTGCACACCACACGCTCCACGTCGTCCTTCGCGTCCCTCACCTCCTACGGCGACGACGGCGAGAGGCGCCCCTTGCTGCGTGCGGCGGTCCCGCGGGGGGAGGTCGACGCGCGCCGCGGGGTGCTGGGCAGCGTTGCTGGGGACTTGATCCCGTTCGCGGAGGTGTGGCGCGGGGTCGGACGGATGGTCGGGCTCAAGCGGAAGGCGCCGCAAGGGGAGACTGATATCGAGAGCGGTGCGGACGTGGCCGTGGAGGTACAGGACGACCAGGGCGGGATACAGAGGAGGTGGGCAGGGGATGGGCTTGATGGCGAGCCTTCCAGTGAGTACTACCATCAGCCATGGAGGGATGGTTATTACCCGCATGCGTGCATGTGTGCTCACGAGTTGCCGTGGCAGGTGAAGAGGAAGGGGCGGAGGCGGCCCATCCGCACACAGCCCGAGCTATAGTCCACGAGCCGACGGACCGGCTTGGTATCACGCACACGAAGCACCGGCCGCGCGTCGCGGGCGGCGGGGAGAACCTTCCGCTCGAGATCCTACGGTCGCTGAGTATCTGGGTAAGCGTGCTGGATGAACGTGGTGTCGTTACAGGTGAGAATTGGACAAGATAAATATGATATGTCGTCCGAGGTGCTGATGATGGTTGTGTCAGGTCCGGTGTTGGGAGGCATGTACGGGTGTCTTGCTTCGTTCGAGGACAGCCTCGCTAGTGAGTTGCTTCGACTATGGGTTCGTTAGCCGGTGTTGAACGATGATTCACAGCGTTGGAACGCATTTTGACTACTCCGCTACCTTTGTGAGTGCGTCCAGATGTGAATACGTGCAGCTCCACTAACTTTCGTGCAGCGTGTATTCGGTTCATATTCGGTTTGTCCTCTTGGTTGGTTTCTACGACCAGATCATGCTAACGAAGAGAACGCTATGCAATTATCACTAATTAGCCAGTGCGTATTCCAGACTCCAGGACTAGTTGAATATCGGGATCATTAGCTCACGAAATTGCGTACAGCACCGTCTGGATCTACTTATTCTTCCTCCCTTTCCAGCTCATCGACCTCTTCGGCTACTATGCTATCCTTGGCGTCTGCATCGCCGCGTTTATCTACCTCGGCCTCATCGCAGCCGGCGAGGAAATCGAGCAGCCATTTGGTAGGTCCCGTCGTCCCCGCGAGGCATTACATTGACATGTCTGACGTATCCGATGCTCTAATGTCGATTTCAGGCTACGACGAGGTGCGAGAATTCATAATAGTGCAACAACTGAAGCAGTTTACTGATATAGACGCGGACAGAACGACCTCGACCTCGACTTCTTCTGCAGCGTGATCATCCACGCAGACATTGAACGTGTCAAACGCATCTCGTGCCCGAACGTGTACCTGGGCTCGCACCACTCCAACGGGCACGGCGTGCACGGCACGACGATCCCCTGCGCACACGAGGTCGCGATCGACCCGCAGACAAAGATCGATATGGTGTTCGGTGCGTTCATTTGTTGCCCCTCTTCCTTTGTTCTCCGTTCTTGATTTGAGTCACTTTTGGCAGGCGGAGGCCGACACCTCTGAATTTGAATTTCAAAAATTCCTATCACGTACCCGAGGTGGATCGGAACTTTTGTATACCCGTATACTCGATATTGCCCCTTAATTTCCTCTATCCTTGATCCAGAGAATCCAGACTAGACACAACGGAACCCAAATAGAGGAGGTAAGAGCGTTACTGACTTGGCGGTTCTGTATAAAGCATCGTTTGGAGGCGACGCGGGTGGCGCAGGCAGGATCTTGACTTGACCGCCGCTCGTTCCCGCTGCAAACACTCTCTTCTTCCCTCCAATGTCCCCTCACCGAGCTCTTACTGTCCCCGACGTCCTTCACGAAGTGTTCCAGTACTTCGCGACGCATCCGTGGCTTACTACTGCTGGCGCCGAGATGGTAACGTCCGACTCATTCGATCCGGGACGAACAGGGGAGGCGTCGGAAGCAGGCGTGAAAGCGAAGAGGATGACCCTGGCACACGCAGCACGGACTTGCAAGGCTTTTGCGGAGCCTGCTTCTCGCGTGCTCTGGGGGGCTCAAGACGGGCTCGGGCCTATCATTGCGGTGCTGAAGAATGCTCGGGTAAGTGGCGCGTCGACTTACTGGACACGGCCGCTAACCATTCACTCAAGATATCAGCCAGCGAAGATTGTGCCTATGATTGGGTGCGGTTCGAACACATTGCTAGGCGTGTCCGTGCGCTCTATACCAAAGGCAACAATAGCTTGAGCGATGGCGACGATACTCTCAAGCTCATCTGCGCCCGCTACGTCGACTGTGCTATATTTCCAAACCTCCGTGTGCTTGTCCACGGCAAGTACCAGCCGCTTGACGGCCTCCTCTTGAGACGCCTGTGCGCGTCCCCAGCCCTCCTCTTCGTCGATACCTGGGAACGCGATGCCACCATTGGCGAAAGTCTTGCTATCATCTCGGACGCGCATCCCGGGCTCGCCCACCTCCACATGCTGCACCTCACCTGCCTCGACGAGGACGGCAACCGTGCTTTCGCGAAGTTCAACAACCTCCACACGGCCAAGTTCAGACACATCGACAACGCCCTGTTCATCCATCTCGCGACCCTCCCTCGCCTCAAGATGTTGTCCGGAGCCTTCACCGTATCGAAGCCCGAAATGGACACCGAGACCGCGTTTCCTGCCCTCCAGGAGCTGGTCGTCGACGATCTGGACTACGAGAATAGTGGCGACGTCTTCTTCCTCGCTGCGCTCCCGTACATCTCGTCCCCGTCGCTCACGCTCTTCTCGATCCGCGTCGTCGTGCACCCCGGCGAGGACTTGCTGGGGTACCTCGAGGAGCTGTGCGCGGCACCCTTGCTCGCGCACCTCCGCGAGTTCGACCTCTCCATCCACATCGGCTCAGACCGGCTGTACGAAAATCAAGAAGAACCAGACGAAGAAGACGAGGAGGACGAGACGGCCGAGAGCGTCGACTTCGCGGGCGTCCTGTGCCGGCTCCAGGATATGCGAGAGCTCAAGGCCATCACCGTGTTCGTGGCATCCATGGTCCCGGAGTTCAGTCTCCAGGACAGGCATCTCGAGGCCATCGCGGAGACGTGGCCGGAGCTCGTCCGGCTCGAGATCGGGTACTCCTTCCAGGACGTCGGCTTCACCCGGTGGGACGGACCGCAGAGGATCTCCTGGCCGTCCTTGGGCGCGATCGTGTCTCTTGCGGAGCGCTGCCGGAAACTCGAAGCGATCGACGTCGAGTTTGAAAGCGTCGATGCGCGCGCGTTGGAGGAGCTTGAGGCGCGCGCAGCGGTCTGCGAGGCTCCGCAGACGGCGCTGCGCCAAATCATCGTGGGGCCTGGGGTCACGGACTTCTGCAAGAAGCTCAGCTTAACGGACCCTGCTAGGGTGGCAGCGGCGCTGCGAAAACTATTTCCCAACCTCGAGGGCGGGAAATTGGAGGTTATTGGTGGCGACTCGGAGGAAGGCTCGGATCTGATTGTGAGGTACCGCCTCTGGGACCCGAGTGACACGGAGACGGACATGTTTCGTCTCATGAAGGCCCTTGAGGATGCGCATCTCGATGGATAATAAGTATGTTTGGGTCCGGGGCACCTCTTGTTTCCAGCGCTCCTGCCAATGAGTCGGAACAATAAGACTGCTTCTCTGGACGATAGAGTGCTGAGCTCCATGTCTTGACTCGACCGCCGCCTAACTCCCTCCATAAGACACTGAAAGCCTCCAGCGCTGTGGCTGCCTCACCCGCTCTTCTGAAGCAACGACGCGTGAGCACGCACAGCACCTCGAAACGGACGGGAACTACTCACTAGGTGTCTCAGTGCTCCTCGTCCAGGCTGTTCGGTGAGCGCCCTTGGATCTATCCTTCTACTAGAGCTCGCGATTTGCATTTCAGCCCAACTATCCTCCTAGGATGCAGTGATTAGGTCCCCCGGCTTCAAGTTGCTCCCCAGTATCTCACGTCGCGCTCCGCCTCGCTCAGTGGAGGGGCAGGCACCTAGATAGATGCGATCGAAGATCGATGTTAGAGCGCAGGACTCGTTCTCTTGGTCCCCGCCCCGCTGGCATCTCAATGCTCCTACTTCGAAGCCATGCTCTTATCTTTATATGAACTTCCAGGTAGCTCTCGGGTTTGGAAACAAACAGGGTATCTTGCTTCGCCTTCAAGTTCTGTCGTCATGACTCCCAACTCCCGAGCTATTCAAGAATCGCCGAATCGCAACCTGGCAGGGCACGTCCTAGAATCACCTTCTCGCCGTGTACATCACTGACAAGCCCGGAGAAGAGACTGCGGCATTTCGGCGAACAACTCCGCCCGGCAACCAACAACGGTTCGTGGAAGGCGTTACACGTTGGGCCTCCCTCGCTCCACAGTCCTGGCCTGAACAAGCTGTGTGAGTATCAGTATTCGCTCCTCCAGTATACTGAGTTCGAGTGTACGTTCGGTAAAAGCGCTGTCCCTAACAGCTGATGTGGTCCGCTAGTGACCGGTTTCAAAGGGGCTAGAAGAAGACACAAGGATCCTAGTACGAGTCCCTTACCCGGCGTCGGTGCACAAGGTTGGGCCTCCTGGGGTCGGCTCTCAACCTGTGAGTGAATTTGTGGCTTTCAACTACCCCAGCGTCGTCTGTCTTCTCAGCTTATTTGGTCATCCCGCTAGGCTCGAGATCGATTCCGTACGGTTGCTTCTATAGCCCTCTCACGCCATCCATGTCTATGAGTTTCTAATCTCCCGCGATTGGTCGGTTTGATGCGGAAACATACGAAAATAACCTACCAGGCTGATTGATGGTAGGCGAGGCTTGCAAACATCTAGGATATAGACATACGAAGCGTCCCCCATTTCCATATAAGCCCGCCTTCCCATCTTCTCCATCCTGTCTGTCCCGCATGGCCCTTCACAGGTCGTCCTCGCCGTGGTTTTCCCGTTCGCCCATTCGGTCTTGGTACCATCTCAGAACATGTCTCAGTGCGCCATCGATTGTCTTGACCAGGCTGCGAGCGCAAACGGCTGCGATGTGTACGTCCCTTCTACCCTCCGTATCTTCACTCGCCCTCTTGTGGTACTCAAGTCTATCCCGGAATGCCTTAACTGTATACCACCTGCTGACTTCGGATCTGTAGGAGCGACACGTTCTGTGTCTGCACGCACCAGGACGTCGTGACGGCGGCGGTCAACTGTGCACTGAACAGCTGCACCACGGAGGATGTGAACACCGTGCCGGGGTTGTTCAAGACCGAATGCGAGAGTGAGTATGTGTCTTCGATGCGCTCCCCGAGGTATTTTATCGCCATTGTCCCTCTCGACAACGCAACACTTCTCTACTCGAAGGTCCCCGATATCCTTATAACAATCTTCACCGTACACCCTACTTGTCCGGTATAAAGAGCTGAACTGATACCACGTTATGCCCGCGTACCAGGTTTGGCTGAGAGTGGTTCCCCTTCGTCCGATCGCTCCGCCACGGCCAGTCCAACGCTCATATCTTCCCCCACCTCATCCTCGCCATCTTCTCAGACAAGCGCGTCTTCATCGTTGCCCACGCAAACTAGTACGAAGTCGTCGCTCCCGCAAGCTACGAGGACTACCCCATCGTCCAGCCATCCGAGCACCCCCTCGACATCCGTGTCCTCTTCCACTCCTACCAATAATACTTCGACAGCTTCTCCCACGGCGACCTCGGCGTTCGACTCCGATCACGTTTCGGGCTTTCTTCCACCGGCGACCTCGACCAGCCCCACGATCCCCAGCGTGACTCTCGTGGCGACTTCGCACCCTCCCACACCGACTTCCCCGCTATCGGCCCCACAAACCCGGCTGAGTGCCGGAGCTGTAGCGGGTATTGCGGTCGGCGCAAGCGCCGCAACTGCGATCTGTCTGGTTCTATTAGCATTCTTGTATGCCAAACGACGCAAGCGCTGCGCTCTCACACCATACACGGGTCAATTCGCAGGTCAGCATCGCTCATTTGAGTCGTTATCTAGGTTGTAGGTGCTTACCGATGTTTATGAAAATACCCGCCCGTTCCTCCCTCAAACCCACAACTTATGGCAATCTGTGAAATTCAAATGTATGACCACGACTAGAAAGCACCGTGACGTCGTCATATCCATATGGCGGCAGAGATAGAAGCGTGCTATGGATATTCGAGGAAGGCCATACGCGGATGGATGGTGAGCGGACTGACTCTTCGAGACTTTCACGAACGACTCAGATGAACGAACTTCCGTAGGGACCTCATCGATGGCACAAGCCTCTTCTGCGGCTTCGAATGCTTCATATATCACACCCCCTCCACCTTATGCTCATCGCAAGGCGGACAACGGAGCCACCATCTCTGAGAAACACTTGCGGGGCTCATCACAAGGCGATGCCCCTTCGCTCCAAGTCGAAACTCAAATCGTCTCCAGCCATCGCATCGAACACCGTGCGTATCCGACACACAGAAGTCATAGAGGAGCTTCGAGGCCGGTGCGAGGGCCACTCAGGGAGGTACACAGCGCAGATATCTCTGACCAGCGCAGCACGTCATACGGGTCGACATTTCCGCCTTCCTATCTCAGCGCTCAAGCTTCTGAGACATATGGCATCTGATTCTCGTCTGACTATTGCTTAATAATTTCGTATCACAATCGTCGAGCCCAGAGAGAGATCTAACTGCCGACACATATCGGACGCCTCCACGAATGTACGTACCATACGGGGCAAAAGAAATGAATATGCCATGCCTGGGAAGCACGTACGACAGCCTAGTCTCTGGGGACTGTAGAACATTAGGAATAATCAGCATCAAAGTCAGATGAAAGGTCGCGGACACGCGCACCAGGGGGACGGTCAATGAACTCCTCCCTCAAGTACCACGCTCCTGTAGCACCCTCAGTTAGCCCTTCCGTACCACATCAAAACCGATAACAAGACGTACGGTCTCCGGTCAGGGTCTTCTCGTTCCACGTCTGACCATCTCCCAACCAATACATGGAGTTCTCGTCTGGGTCGGCGCTCTCGTAGTCGAAATCCTCCCAGCGCGGGTGCTGGAGTGCCTTCATGGCATGTAAGCTCGAACCTGGATGCGGGCGAGGTCATCAGCCTGGAACCACTTCGCCCCAAGGGATCAAGTGAAAGTGAACTGACCCGGCCACAATCCGACAACTCTGCCCTCTTCCTTGCCCAGCTTGTACCATGAGCGGCACTTCGCGCTGAACACCGACTAATCCGCAGAGTCAAATCCAAGCATGATGGTTCCCGATGTGCTAATCGACGTACCTGAGGGAAGTAACTCTGCAACGCAAACACATCTGGTCAGCAACAACCCATCGCCATCCCCCCACTCCAGCGACCCAGGACTCACGTCGATGTACCGATCGAAGTCCCTCACCGCCCTCGCCTTGACCTCCATGCTCCTCAAGCGGTCGCGCTGGAGCTTCGTCGTCGCCTGCACCGCGTACCCGATCGCCTGCTCGATGATTGGGATGAGCATCCCCGCGCCGATGAACGAGTTCGGCCCGAGCGACATGAACATGTTCGGGAACCCGTCCACGCATACGGACAGGTACGAAGACGGGTGCGGGCTCCACTTCGCGTTCAGGTTCACACCGTCCCGCCCGAGGATCTGGAAGGGGAACTGCCACGACGTGTCGTATCCTGTTATTGACCGTGTCAGCAACACAAGCATGAAGAGTGCGTGTGGGGACGGGGAGGAGAGAGGCGGTACGGACCGGTGGCGCAGAAGACGAGGTCGAGCTCCTGGTGCTTCCCGTCCTCCGTCTCTATGCCCGTCTCGGTGAACCTCTTGATCGGGCTCGAGATAAACTCGACCTATCATACTCCCCTTCGTCAATCTCGAACTCAAACCCGCCCAATCCTCATGCTCACATGTTCCTCGCACAGCGTCTCGAGGTATCCAGGCCCGGGCGTGAGCCGCCGGCACGACACAGGGAAGCCCGGTATAACTACGCCCACATCAGTCGGTTCGAGTTCGAGTCCGCTGCTGTCAGTCGCGATGCGACACAGAGCCAAGGAGGCAAGTACGCACGCTTTGCAGCGATGTCCGGCCTCCCCGCGAGCTTCTCTTCCATGTTCTTCCTGAACACTTCCTGGAACTCGGTCTGCATCGCACTCCCGAGCTGCGTGTACGAGTTCATCGACTGCACGTGCCGTCAGCTCTTGTGTATGCGACGCGGTAACCGTCGTTGGTGCGACGCTTGAAACGGTACGCACGTTCATAGATTCCTCGAGCGTGTACCTCACGCTCTTGAAGAACTCCTCGTCCGCCTTGAACCGCTCGAGCTCCTCCGGGCGCAGCGCAACTGGGGGAAGGGAACAGGGACATTCGTTAGATTCCAGACGGGGAAACGTGTGCACGAATGATACGCACTTTCGTTCTCCGGCGCGCCCTCCTCGCGGCCCAGCAGTTCCGCAAACAGGCCCATCGCGAACGGCGGCGACAGCCACGTCTGCCCGCGCACGTAGTTGACGAGTCTCGGCACGTGCGGCGCGAGCGCCGTCACCACCTGGATCGCCGTCGAGCCCTAATACATCCATCCCGCCCCGGCCACGCCCCCATCCCTTTCCCGTCAGTCCCCCTCGCGCACGCCCTCTCGAATATACAAAACGCACTCACCGACCCAATAACACCAACCCTCTTCCCCCTCCACCTCCCCAAATCGTCCCTCCACGTCTTCCCCTCCGGCTTATACCCCGCCGTATGGTGCAGCTCGCCCCCATACTCCCCGATCCCGTCGATCTCCGGCATCCGCCAGCGCGACAGTGGCCCGACAGCCGTCACCAGCACGTCCGCCACATCCTCGAACTCTTCCAGTGCGCCAGTAGAGGGGTTGAGGGCGCGGACGCGGACGCGCCACTGGGCGGGGCGGGGGTCCCATTGGGCGCGGAGGACCTCGTGCGAGAGGCGGATGTGGCGGCCGAGCTTGTACCTGGCGACGACGGATTGGAGATGTGCTTGGATCTCGTCGCCGGGGGCGTACAGCGCTGACCAGTCGCGCTGAGCGTGGGTGGGATCAAGTAAATGCAAATACAAATGTAAATATAAATCAGGCGCGGAGGGCGCGGAGGGAGAGGAGCGGCGAGGTACGAACCTTGTCCTCAAACGAATATTGGTACTGCGGCGTGCGGGTAAGTAAAGCATGACTAGAGTACAACGGAGGGACTCGTACAGTATGCGCGGGGATATCGCACGTGAGGCCCCTAGCGCACCAACGCAGTCAGCACCGTGCGACGGACTCGGACTCGGACTCGGACACGACACCGCGCATTATACATATACCCACGGGAACCTGTTGTTGAACCACGTCCCGCCGACGCCCGCGCTCTTCTCGTATATCGTCAGCTCGACGTTCGGGATCTTCTGCGGGAATCTGCGCGCGAACGAATGAGCATGGGCACCTCAGCGTCGACTGCCGAGGCCGATGTCGAGGTTGAGCGCGGAGCACGGAGTGCCGCACGCACCTGATGGCAGCGAGGATGCCGCTGAACCCGGCGCCGATGACGATGACCTTGATGGGCCTATACTCGTCGATCGAGAAATTGCCGAGGGCGAACCGCCCGTCGTCGCTCTTCGCGCTTGCAGGGATGCGAGAGATGCCTCCTCCGGGCATTGTTGAAACGGCCGGTGACTCGAAATCAAACGCGCTACGGAGAGAGTCGTTGGGGCTTTTGTACGAGCGCGGTGCGACGGCCTCTGTACGAGTGTGTCAGCGCGGGCGACGGGGCTCCGCACTCGTGTCCGCGCGCACATACATTGCCTGAAGGCAAGCAGTCTAATGAGCACATCGGTGCGAAAGGACGAGAGGCGTACCATGGTAAGGCTGCACGTTCAAGCTCAAGTGGCGGGCGCGTGACGTGGCAGAGCGAATGTCGTCGCACCCATTCAATGCGTGGAAGGCGGAGCCCGCCTTGGTGGTTTGCTTTGAACCAGGAATTGAAACTTTTGCTCTGTACTAAGGACCCAGGTAAACCAGACGACGACCGAGTCTTCTGGCAGGAAGATCGCAGTGAGTGATTAGAAGTAATCGAAGTAGAACAGCAGTTGACTCACCGGCCCAACGCGACGGTGCGAGTTCCTGCATTCAGGATGAGACGAATGGAACACCAATGGCACCGAGGCCTGCGACGGGCACCAAAGTAGATGCCATTCCTTCCCACCATTTCAGTCGTCGTAGCCTCACTTCTCATAAGGAAACTCCGGGAGGGATTCAGAAGGCGGAAACGTTTCTCATCGGGTTTCATGTGGCAGGATAAGCTGCAGACTCGGAGGAACGTCCGTAGTAGTAAAACGGTGGGCGCTGGAGGATTCGAAGGGAGGAGGGAAAACGGGGGCGCACAAGAACATATGAATAGACAAGAACAAACCTGCACTCGATGGTGATATGTCTGTCTCCAATCCCCTTTGAGTGTTCGGTAGGATGTCGGTGCGGCAAATGTATCCGCTAGGTTGGGTCAACCTTGAGAGGATGCATCTGCTCGCAACAGATGTATCCGTAGCTAGATCTCCTTAACAACCAGTCAGAATGCCGATAAATGCGCGGAAACAAGTCGAGAACCAAACCCAGGCATCCGAACGGAGAGTTGAAGGGCCTCAACCGCTACGCCACATATCCACTATCCCGCACACGATCTTCTTTAACATTGATGTTATGGAGCGGCGTGCGGGATAATGACGGTCTTGCAGACGGACCCACCGTTAAGCTGATGCAATCCTACGCTAACAGTATGTGGGCGTAGGTGCAGATAAGTGTCGAAGCGAGGGTACACGAGCACAAAATAGGAGAGTGAGCGAAGGACTGCGTTTGGAGAGCGTAGTAATCAAAGCCCAAATACAAACAACGCAGCCAGGACAGCGGATCAACTGCGTATGGGCAGTTTGGGGAAGGGATACTAGACCAAAATAGAAGAAAACAAAACAGGAAATGGATCACGCACGGATTTTCAATGCTGGAACAGATGCGTGCATGCAGCAAATGGGTTCTGTGAGGTCCGAGTCCTATGCGGTGTAGCACGAGGGGCTGGACTTACAACAAGGGATGCACAGGTGCCGTTGATTAACAACGAGGGGGTGTCGTAGTGGAGCTGTCGCGGGATGGTGACAGTTTGGTGTTGAGAGATGTGGAAGAGACTGCGTGTGTCAGGGTCAGGAGGAAACCATAGCCACCATATAAACAGACGCACCAAGAAGCCGGATGAAACCTCCTTGACTCACGCCTACCCACACTGTTCCCCTCTTCTGGCCCCCTGCCATTCTTCGCATAGCCACTCATAGTCCTGTTCCTGTGCGGAGATAGCTGACGGATTTTGTGGTTCGAGGAACGAGGTGGAGCATGCCACGAGTCCGAGGCCGACGGGAGTTGCTAAGGGTCAGTGGTTCCGGGTGGGAGAAGTTGGCATCCTCAGAGAGCTCAGGATATACAACACAACAAGCTATTCCTATTGATAGTCCACCAAGAGGAGAGGTTGGGAGTCCGAGGTCGAGGAGGGAGGAAGAAAAATCTCGTATTCGGAAATTGAAGAGCCCGACATTTGATACAGAGTGTTTGTGATTATTTGTTGCCACCCGGATTTATCCGACTCAACCTGGCAACCACGCTAGTGACTGACGCACCAGTCGCTCATCTCTCCTCCGGTCTCCACAATACGAATACGTTTTCCTCCGACAAGCCCTCGTGAGTGATACTTCTAAGTATGTCGGCGGCTGCTCTCTCTTCTATTGTGACGTGCGCCTGCCGCGATCACCGAGCAGCCTCCGTCTCTGGCCTTGGCGGCCTGGACGAACATAGATTCCTGGCCAATTCCTGTGTCGCCTCTTGTCGCCGGATGGGAGCATCGTCGATCCCATCCCTCCTCTCTGTCACATATCTTGATGCGACTGTTCAGATGTCCACTTGAAGCCGTTTCGATGTCAGCGCTGATAGAAAGGCTGGATGGGACCTGACACTTACACACGGTCCGACTGAAGTTTTCGAACATTGCCCTGGTGAGCGTCATATGATCCCCGAATTTCTTCCATCTCATTTCCTCAAGGTTTCTGTGTAGGCAAGGCTGTCGGGCATTTCCTCTCGGGAAACTCTGGTCGATCGTAGCTGGATTTCGACGTCCTCGGTCGCATACACGACTCAACGGTCGTCGAACAAGCTTAAGGCTAAGTTAAGGCTCCCCCGCCCTGTCACGTTCCGAAAGGCACACCGCTATCTCACCCGTCCCGCATCTTCCGCGCTTCGCGGATCCTGTCCGTCCAACAAACACCTCCGAAGCCCACAGCGGTGATGATGAACACGAATCCCACCGCTTCTCCATCCCCCCGTCCTCTCCGCTGGGTCCCCCCTCGGACCACCCATCTATCCAACACTGCATCCTGATGCAACTCGCGAAGATCGCCCGCACTCGAACCTCCCGAACAGCATCCTATCGCGGCATCCCGCACATGGAACACCAACCCGCCGTCCCTCAGCAGCGCCCGCACCCGCACGAGCTCCACCGCGCCCACGCTCTCCTTGGACACACCCACGCACGGACCGGCCCATCTCCCCCCTGCCTGCTTTCGGGTCTCAAATCGCTTCCCCGACCTTATGTCACGCCAGCAGGCGCCCATATGTCCATCTCGGCGTGCTTCGAGCACGCACTTGGCGAAGATGGTCGGCTCGTCTGCCTGCCCGCCGCGACGGAGACATGCCCCGGAAACGAGATGTCGACGTCCATGTCTGCCCAAACGCTAACCTTCCGGACTGCTCGGCTCAGGGACGTGTGCCGTGCCCTCGCTACAGTATATTAACGCTTCCGCCTCCTTGGTTCCCTCAACTCGCCATCTCGTCCCGCCGCCCCTTCCCCGTCCCTGCCGCTGCCACCCCCTAGCCGACACCGCCAAAGATGAAGTTCTCGCTCATTCCCGCCGTCGCCTTCCTCGCCGCCTCCTTCGCAGGGGTGCACGCCCAGAACGTCTCCCAGTGTGTCCTCAACTGCATCAGCCAGGCCGCCACCTCGAACGGCTGTGACCTGTGCGTCTCTCCCCTTCTCCCCTCTTCCCTCTTCTCCCCTTCCCTCTTCTTCCTTCCCCCTTGCTCCTTCTCCCTTCTCCTGTACCCCTTCTCCCTCCCTCCTCCCTCCATCCTGCCCTCCTGCGCGCGACGTACGGCCCGGGCCCGACTGACTGACTAACTGACGGCTGCGGCGCATGCAGGACGAACACGCAGTGTCTCTGCACGAACTCGAAGCTCCAGCAGGCCGCGCTCACCTGCCTCCAGCAGAGCTGCACCGCCCAGGACCTCCAAAACGCCGAGTCCCTCGTCCAGACCGAGTGTTCCTGTGAGTTCCCTTCCCTCCCATCTCGCACCTCCTTCCCTTCCCCTTCTCTTTCTCTCTCTGTCGGTCCCGGCTCGGGTCTCTACTCTACGTTCCCGGCTGGGGTTCTATTACTGTCCCGAATCGACCCCTGTGCCTGCCTGCCTGCCTGTTCGCCCGGCTCGCATGCCACCGGGGCAGTGCCTGCCAATGAGCACCGTGCCACCACACGTCTCGGTGTGCGTCGGTGGCTGTTCGGTGGTTATACGTATACGTCCCGCCGTCGCGCCTCGACAGCGTGATACCCCCATCTGTCACCCGAGCCGATCGTCGTCCCGGGCTCCCGCAGTTACGGTTTGACTGGGCGGCTCCGAGTGCCCCGATTCGTCGTCCCTGTCTCCATTTTGGGAGCTCATCCAACGTCGACGCTCCCTCTTCGCGCGCGCTGGTTCCCGTACTCAGTGCTCTGCGCTCCGAGCTCTGCGGCGCGTGCGTTATGCCCCGCGTCGTCCGCGAACCCCTCGCGACAGTTCTTTGTGCACCGCGTTCCCGCCCGCCATCTATCCCACTCCGCTCCATCCCTTCCGTGATCGCGTCCCGTCGTCCGTCGCCCGCGAACCGTGCTGACACTCTTCCTTCCCTTCCCTTTCCGTCTCTGCAGCATACACATCAAGTGCGTCCAGCTCCTCCTCCTCCTCCATCACTTCCAGCTCAACGCTCACAACTTCCTCTTCCTCTTCCTCCTCTTCCTCCCCTCACTCGCTTTCATCTTCACACTCGGCCTCGCGCCCTCCCGCGTCATCCTCCCTCTCCCCGTCGCCATCCTCGCCCTTACTTTCGCCCTCATCGTCCACCACAGTCTCCTTCCCCCCCTTGTCCTCCACCGGCTCCTCCGGCTCCGGCTCCGGCTCCGGCTCGAGCGCGAGCGCGACCTCCCCCGCCGCCAGCCAGACGCAGTCCCAGTCCCAGTCGCAAAGCCAGAGCCAGAACGCAGCGGCGCACACGAAGGCGAAGCTCGGCGCGGCGGTCGTCGCGGTCGCGGTCGGCGCCGTCGTCGCACTATAGCTGTAGATGAGTATGGGAGTGGGAGTGGGAGCGGGAGTGGGAGTGGGGCGCGATGCGGGAAAGTCAAGGTCGGCTCGCGTTCGATCGATGATGGGGATATTACTGGATATCTATTTGCTCTACGAAAAGCTGGGGACTCTAGTTCTGTACGTTGCTGGACGGGCCGGAGACTGTGGTTCTGTGCGTGGCTGGGCGGGCGAGTGCGGGTACGGACGTGGGGGGGATGCTAGTGGTAGTGGTACGGCGATAGCGATGGTGGCCGTGTGTGCGTTGTTTATAATAATTCCGTGGAAGCATGGCAAGTACATATGTTAATCTCCCTGGCACCGTGAGTGGGGAGCGATGTGTCCGGATCCGATGCGTACGAGATCGAGGAGTGCTGCAAGGTGAATGTCAACCATGACAATGTCCTGCCGGCGGTGTAGGTTAGCTTGAGGTGTACCGTCCGTGTCTGTACTTACTGTGGCTTTGACCTCGCAGTTCTTATGTATCTCTTTGCATCCGGATGTGTCGAAGCTTAGTACCTCTTAATACCGCTTAGACCTAGCGGATTTTTAAACCCAGCCATCGATATCCACCTTCTCCAAGGCATCGCACAGTTGCTTCTTCCGAATTCGCTACTCTCCATGTCGACATCTACTTCCGAAACCACCGCCCCAACCACGAACAATCTCCACACCGTCCTCCTCGCATTGAAGCGATTGCGCCGACCACGCCCGGACCACATCCTGCCGCACCTCCGCAACCCCAAAGATCCCAGCGATTTCGACTACCTGGACGCACTCGCGACGCTATGCGCCTTTGCCGGCCCGTGCGACTCGGTATCTACGGCCGTCCGTTGCTCTCCGAGTCTGGAAGGCAACGATTTGTACATAGCGACCAGCTCACCCCCTCCGGATCCCCCGGCATTGCAAGCTCAGTTGGCGGCTTGGACTGACCTCATGAGGACTCTTCCGGTTCGCCGCCGTGTCGACTCGGACTCGGACTCGGACGTCTCTGAAGACGGTTCAGAGTCCGAGGAGCCTGGGAGTCCAGAGTCTGAGGAGGGTTCAGGGTCCGAGGAGGATTCAGAGTCCAAGGAGGGCCCAGAGTCCGAGTTCGAGGACCACGAATACGCCACCTCCACACAGTCTTTCATCGTCGAAGTCTACCGCGGGTGCCATGCAAAACTCCTAGACATTATCAACCGCGACGACGTCGGCCAAAAGGTGCTGGAGCGGGTAGAGACGATGCCCGAGAGATACATCGTGCTCTATGGCATCTCCCGGCCCCAATTGGCCGGCTATCTCAAGTGTCTCGTCGCCCTAGCCCGGAAGAAGCTCCTCACGTCGGCAGAAGACCTTCTCAGCTTGTACAGCACGGCGAAAGCCGTCGCGGAGTTCGAGCGTCCGCTTTACCGACTCGAATGTGTTTCATGTGAGTGTGCTCTTACTACTACTACAATTTCCACCGTGCGCCGCGAACAGACCACTGAATTCGAAATACTCGCAGTCCTCCGAGCCCTCTCCGACCTCACCCTCGCCGTCGACACCCTCGTCGATTTTGCGACTCACAGAAAAATGCAAGACATCGTCCAGTCCCCTTGGAACTTCATCTGGGTCCACGTACCCGGGCCCGAGAGCGCCCGCGACTTCGTCGCCACAACAAACGTGGACGAACTCGCCGCGATAGTCCCCAGCAAATGGCGCGACGCGCTCACGTCCCCCACGATCGAGTGGCGAGACTTCCACCCCACCCCGTCCGGAAACGTGCAGCAGGTCGAGGAGTCCCCAGGCCATTTCACCGGAAAGGGCGTCGTGCACTGCGAGAGCGCCCTCCTCGCCTACCTGCACGCCAACCAGCTCTACGAGGACAAGGCCATACAGCCGTACATCGGGTGCTCCCGCCCCGTCTGTTACGCCTGTCTGACGCTCATACGCGCTCACTACTGGGAATTGTACACTCGGAGGATCGACGTCGGCCGCCGGTCCGACTTGGAGGAGATAGACGTTTCCTGGGCGTACCCGCGGGGGATGGGTCCGGCCGTGTACAAGAGGCTGGTAGCGGATATGGTGGGGGATTTCAAGCTGCTTGTTAGAAACCCGTATAAAGACGTGTTTCACCACATTGGTGAGTAGGAGATATACCGAGACCTTGCGTCGGGTAGCGGTCGAATGGCTTACTGACGGATTTCTATTCCTTCTAGTGACCGATCCGAGCGGCTTGCCGGAAGGATTCTGAGGGATTAATGGAGCAAGCTTAAGACAGGACGGGAATGGACTCGGTTGAGGCCTGAATCAGCAGTGCGGGTTTCGAACAGATGTGACTGAAATACCAATATATTATGCATGGACAGGGTGAGGACTCGGATGTGTCTCGCACCCACCCCGATATCAACGTTGTTCTCAGACGCTAGTACCACATCCACGCGAACGTATCTCGTGCCAACCAATGTATTTCGGTAACCCAGGACCCGAGCCAGGCGGGCTTTCAAGTCGAATGTGATATCGGAGCGGCGGCGGCGGCGGGGCCCTGGATGCATCTATATGCATGATTCAGTCGGGAGTCGAAGTGGGAATTACTGCAATGATGGCATTAGCAAGAATCGATGTCAGAACATACGTTTTATATACGTGCGAGTCGACCAGCCTCCTTGAAGCTCCAGCTCAAGCTGTATACAAGTTGTATGCAGTAGAGTGAAACTTAAATCGACGCTGATCGACGCGCGAGTCGTCCAGCGAACGAACATCCGTGACCACAGGAGTCATCGAAATAGTGTAAGTGCTTGTCTTGAGCGAAGCATAAGTCGAGCGTACCGCAATACGTTTCAGTGCGTGCATCGGTATCGGTATCTTCCATCGACATTCGAATTCTGGTGGCTGCGAACGGTCCTCTCTCCTTGTATCCATCCGCCTAGGGAGCAGTAATGTCGCACATAGGAGTCATCCCTCATGAGTAGGATTGTGTATTCAGGACATAGAGATCGTGACGACTAACCACCTTGCGCAGCATGACCAACCTGGAAAGCGGCATATCCGCCCGTAAGACCGCGGACCCGCCCATTCCATCGTCATCGCCGAAAGGTTCCGCCCCCCCCCCTCCCTCTCGATCCCAACCCCCCACCGTGAGACTCCCAGCATCCCAGACGCGATATCGACATCGAGGGCGGAGAAGTCTGAAGACCTCGCTGGTAACCCACCCTTCGCGCGTCGCGTCACGTCCTTCCTTCACCCTCTGCACCCGTCACCCTCTCTCGTTCACCCTTGGCAGTACGCCTCAAAGAACCCCACCAACGCCGACCGCCCCTCTGCCTCGCCCCCCGTCCTCGTCTCCGGGCACCCGCCCAGCTCGCACATCACCGCCGTGCCCAGGACAGACGGGTTCTTCAGCGACGTGCAGATGCATGGTATGTCCGTGCTGCGACATACGATATGTGGGATATGAGCGATAGGGGTAAACGGGACGAGGAAAAGTGAGGGAGAGGGAGGAGAGACGTACAATCCACAGTGGCCCTGTATCGCAGCCTGCTCCACGCACGGCGTCGCGCACGCCGGTACGCCGTACCTCGCGAACTGGGCGTTTGCAAGGGCGAAGAGGAGGGGCGCGGAGAAGAGGGCGAGTTTCATGGTAGTCGATTGTGCGTCACGGTCCAGCGGATGCTAGTCTGTAAATGCGACGGAGGAACCTTCCCTCTGTCGTGGGCAGAGGGCAGCCCTCCTTATATATGCGATCCGCCGAGAAGGGACAAGAAGCTCCTAAATGTGCGATTGAATCCTACACGCGACAGCGGGCTCAAACTGCGCTGCCACGGCGGGAGCATGCGCTCCGCACTCAGCACTGTGACGGTAGCGGACCCGGCACATTGATCTGCGGTTCCTGGTCAGCAAACCGGTATGACGACGGGGACACGAGAAGTTCGCGATACGTCCGCCACCCGCCGCCTTCAAGTTCCTGATGCTCCTCGGTGGACGCGGTCGAGACGAGACCGTCCCATGGTGACGGCTTGCCTCGGTAGAGACGCAGAGTCGCGGATAATGAACGCACCTATCGCGGTCTGCCTCCACATGCCAGGGACCCGGAGAAGTATCCCCCGAGCCTCGACGCCTAAGGTCCAGGAGGCGGCGGCGGCGGATAGATCAAGGTTGGAGATGAGGGACGACGCCGCGACTTGGCATGTCCCCACGAAGGCAAGAGAGTCGAGACCAGCCATGGCATGACCCCTTTCGCTGGACAGGAGTCGGGAGATCCATTGTTGTTAGCACCTGCAAGACATGGAGTACGATAGAGGGGATGTTGGAAGACGAAAAGGCCAGGGCACCGGGGGAGTCTTGACAAGACGTGGTGTACAAATAGAGCCAAATAGACACCGGTAGACGGGCCGCCCTATCGGGCCGACGGGAGTATTATAGCGCGCCGCATCCATCTTTGGCGCCATCTCAGAGCAACGGCTTCCACTGCTTCTCTCGTCTCGAGCTTGACCTTTCGTCCGACCACATCTCTGCGTTCCGTCCCTCATCGTTTCATTCCATGCACAGCAAAGACGTATGCGTCATTCGCTACATCCCACAGCTCATGAAATCCCGGCGACAGATGACATGGCGGACAAGCCTTCAGGTTGGGCGGCATGGTGGGGGGCGACAGGTGAGTCATAAATACTCATTACGAATGTATCCAAGGCTTATGCAGCATGCAGCAAGATATTGGTCTTTGGTAGCTCATTCGAGCGTGCTCTTGGCTGTGACCGTGCTTCAGCCTGAGATCGTCAACAGTCAGACTGGCCAACCTTCCGACTCGGATGGACGCAGACAGCGACTTCAGGCTGGCTTAGACCTGCTCCTGCAGGCTCAGTAGCCAATGAAATCCAGGTGAGTCCCGAACCGGCGCCTCGTCAGATATCTACCCACACGGCGTCGGGGTGCAGGCGCACGCGGTCGTGGGGCAGTGCCCCCACTGGCGGAGGTGAGGCGCAACCTGGCGGAGTTCGTAGGGCTGGGGGTCGAGGTCGCGATCACCGTGACGGAGCTCGACGTAAGGCTTGCGGCGCTGCCCTCGGACGCGAAGGGACTGGAGCAGCAGAGGGGGGACTTTGAGAGGATTGTGAGGGCGTGCTACGAGGTGGAGGGGTGTGTGGGGATCACGGTGTAGGACTGGACGGACAAGGTGCGTGCGTGCCTCCCACTTGCCCCGTGCTAGTTTCGGCTTGAATGGTGGGGCCGCTACGGCGAGGGCTCGTTTGGCTGTTCGGTTTTTTTTGTCGTTCTGACGGACCATGACAATCTTCTGAGCAGTACTTGTGGGTCCCTGCGAGCTTTCCTGGGGAGGGAGATGCGTGTCCGTTTGACGCGGTGAGTGCGTTCGTTGTTGGGCGACCGTGATAACGAAGACGGCTGAGATGCTGGATTCAGAACCTCGAACCGAAGCCTGCGCACTATGGCGTCATTGACGGGCTCGCTTTTTACCGTGCCTTTAGGTACCGTGCGGGTGCAGTCATTCTTTCCGGCCTGCGTGAGACGACTATCACAGCTCGAACGAGAGATAGAGGCACACAGAGACACCGCTTGGGAAGCTGACGGAAGAATAAGAATAAGAATAACGCCATTGTTGTTATCCGGCCTTGGCCGAACCTGTGCAGATGATACACGATAAAAGGTCGACACGACACTTTTTTCATTTCCGCAAGGTACTGTACTTTCGCATTCAATCATCTCCCTCCTGTGCGCCGCCTCTCCAAACTCACTCTTCCGATATGACATCGTCCCATGCTGACATTGACACGCTGATCGCGGCTCTCCATCCTCACGTCGGCCAAAGTTTCTGCGGCAACATCCTTCAAGCGGGACGTTCTCTTCGACCCAGTAGCACTCGTGCCGCCTTGAACCGCATTTCTGATTCACTCGCCATACTTTTCGGCCTCCATCCTGCGGGATGCGACGCCGCTGCAGTCACCATCCAAATCGCACATCCGGGGACTGCCTCGCTTGTCGTCTGTCCCTCACCGATCGTTCCACACGGTTTCAACGATCAGGCCAAGCACTGGGTCGACCAAATCACGGCCATACACAACATTAATGGATGGAGTGGAGGCCCGGGCTCAGCTCGGGGCTCGAAACACTCTTCATCCATGACGAAATTCATCCTCGACGCCTACAGCCTGTGCTATGGCAGCATGCGCCGGCGCACGCTGACCCACGAGTTCAAGATATGGGGACTACTGTCCACAAGCCCGCTGGGCGAGCGAACGCCACCCCAAAAGCCCGTCAAGACGCAAGAGCCGTTGACAAGCCAACTCGATCGCCTCGTGGGATTAGTGCAGAAGTTTACGGAGTTCGTTTCTGCCCGCGAGACGCTGGGCGACGATGACGACACACTCAGATTCCACGAGCTGTGTCTCGCGCTTTACGACACGCTGGACGGCGAGCAGGTGAAGGAGTTCATTGGGCGGTACATACGTGAGTCGCGCCACGTGCACACCGTCGCTGTCACTGTCGCCAATCCGAGACGGACCTGAGCCCTGGGCCTTCTTTTCTCGACAGACCCGCAGGGCGTTCTCCGCCTACTCGCCCACTTGGGTCTGCCCAAAGCGCTTTCCACTCTCCTCTCGGATCCCTCCAAACACCCCGGGCTCCTTTCGCTTCCCGCCAGTGGCCAATGCCAATGGTCGGTCACGGTGCTGGATCCGAGCAGAGGAGCTCGCCAGTTCAGCACCACGGTGACGGCGGCACACATGGCGGAACGCTTGGGAGATGTGCACGTGCCCGGGCCGGGGAAGATCAGCTGGGAGGATGCGATGGAGGCCTACAGCGGACTGGTGGTGAAAACGGGAGACTTCGGGACGGGGCTCGAGTGGGACGCCGCGAGGAGTCTCTTGTCCACGCCGGGAGCGGTGACTGCCCACCCCGAGACCACGCTCGTCCAGCACCTGGTGGAACGTGCACGTGGCGACGCGAGAGGGGAGACCGTGACGTACTATATCGCGTGCTCGAGGCTGCCTTGTTATGCCTCTGTGCGGTACGTGGATGCGGTGAACAAGGTGGTCAAGCCGACGTCACGGTTCACGATGTGCACCACCAACCCCGATTGGTGTCGGCTTGACGTCGCCGAGCCTTGGATCTTGCCGGAAGCTACGAGTGCGGCAGTCGTGGCTACGCTGAAGGCGGAGATGTTGTGGGACCTGGCGGCTCTTCTTCACTAGTGGAAAATATCTCCGTTTCATGATGACGAAGACGTCGAAGGCGATGAAGCCGACGGAGACGGTGGTGACGATGATGAAGACGACGACAACGACGACGACGGCGATGATGATGGCGACCCAGACGAAGATGCCGAAGAGTAAGAGGATTTCCGACATTGCTGTCTTCGAACGACGACACTGACTTCACAACATGTACTAGGCTCGACGAGTGAGCGAGGAACAAACACCCAGCCACTGAAGGCAGACAGATGAGTGGAATAGGGTACTGTAACACAATGCATCCCATAAGCATTTTTAATGCGATATAGGTGTCCGAGCTGCTGGCAGTCAATCTGTGCGATCCAAGGATACGGACGACTCGGACTTCTAGTATTGACCGGTCAACCAGACATTGACAGCACTTTGAAGGCCGGAGAGAAGGCGCACCTTATGTGCTTAACGGTGTTTTGGCAGCCAAGGGTAAGTAAATCTGTGGTGGGGATATCATACGAGCATACGGTAATGCAGTCGGGACTCGGAAGTGGGGAGAGAGCTGGAGAGAGGTGCATTGGAGGCGACGCGCCGGTGGCGCCTGATTGCGCTCGGGAAAGTCCGGGATGAAGCGCCATCGGTTGAGCTGGAGGAGGCGACGTACAGGGCCAACAACAACCCGGACGAGCAACCGTCTCCTCTTGACCTCTTCCATATGGGCTGTGCAACCACAGGAGGGACTTCGAGGCAGTTGTGAGAGCATGTTGCAAGAGGTAAGGGCATGTCGATGGCATATCGCGATGTGGGACTGGACGGACAGGGTTTCGATTTCGGTGGGCCCGGTGCGAGTGATCATTTGGCTGTTCGAGATTCCTAGTCTAACCTGGCATCTCATTGACAGTTCTCGTAGTCTTTCCCGGGAAGGAGACGCGTGTCGGTTGAACGTTCCGCGCGGTGAGTCCGCTCGTTGTCGGTCGACGTCGAAGATAACAAGGAGGATTTTGCGCTATGGTCGTGGTTTCAGGACCTCGAACCCAAGCCTGCATACTATGAGATCGTCGACGATCTTCGACTACGAACCTCTAGTGTTCTACCAGAAGGCATCTGAAGCCTAGGTCTAGTCCCAGTCGCCCATGGCTGGGTGTGATTAAACTCGGGGCGTGGGTATGACCTAGTATGACTCGTAGATCGGGCGCTGATATCGATGATATGTTCTAGTTTCGAAGAGCACTTTCCGAGGGTGACTCGTGCCTACCTGCCGTTCGGAAGACACAAGACCTGACGAGTATAATACAGGCTCCACGGAGACTGGTTCTCCGCCCGTATCTCCTCACCTCCCGTCGCCTTCAAGTTCGTCCCCTGTTCAGCATGGCTTCCTCGGCAGACATCGATGCGCTTATCGCAGCACTGCTCTCTTACGTCTTCCAGGCTTTCCACAACGATGGCCTATATGCCGATTCATCCCTCGAACCCGCAAGGAGCCACACCCGCTCCCTCAGCCTTCTCGACTCGCTTGTGGTCCTGCTCGCGCATCACCCCGGGTGCGACGTTGTGGCCGCCACAGCCCAAACTCACCAGCCGGGGCAGACGTCCCTCTACCTCTGCCCCTCGCCGTCCATTCCGCCCGGATTCCACGATAACGTGAAGCAGTGGGTGTCGCTGTTCTCCGCCATGCGCAAGGACTTCGCTGAGGGCGTACAGCCCGAGCGCGATGGCGATGATGCGTTCTCCGAGTCCGAGAAGCACTTCATACTGTACACCCTCCGCCTCTGCTATCCAACCATGCGCCACCACGCCACGAGTGTGGGGGGTTTATGGGCATGGGGTCGCTTGAGCGAGGAGTCTGAGCCCTTGACCGATGTCGACGTCGAAGTCAGCGAGTGGGAGTGGGAACGGAAGCGGATGGAGGAGGGAAGGCGGCTGAGGGAAGAGCTGGTGGACGACCTCCGCCACCTTTCCGAGCTCGCTCAGACGTTCGTGCAGTCCGTTTCTCAACAGTCTTTGGGGAACGATGAGGCCGTGCTCCGGTTCTATGCGCTGTGCGTCGATATTCGCGACGCGATGAAAGGCCCTGTGTTGGAGTTTCTGAATGAATATGTATGTGCGTACGCGTCCGAGTGTTTGCCGAACTAAAACTAACTCATCTCCTTTCGTAGATCTGGTCTGTAGAATAGACGGGGTACTCAGTTACCTGCGTCTTCCGCTCGTGGTGTCGAGCCTAGTCGCCCTATCCCGAGACCCGAAGCTCCATTTCGACGACCAGTGCGCGATCGTCGTGCTCGATCCGTCCCTCGGAAGCCGGCCGTTCAGCGCGAAAATGACGGAGGAGCATCTCGTGGCACGCTTCGGAGAGTTGTGCGGTATCTGGGAACACGCGGTGCGCGAATTCAACGAGTTAGCGGTGGTGGAAGGGACGGGCAACCCCGAGTGTCGCGGGGAACTCCAGTGGAACGAGCAGGAACGCCTGCTGTCGTCGCCTGCGGGTCGGCCGGCCGTCGTGCACCCAGAGGTCATATTGATCCAGCACCTGGTAGAGAATGGCGAGGGAGAGAAGAAGGGGTACATCGCGTGTTCGGAGGTGCTGTGTTACGCGTCGGTGCGGTACGCTGGGGCGGTGAACTCGGCGCTCGAGGCGCGGTTCACGATGCGCACCGACGATTGCGACTGGTGTCGGCTGGAGTCGGTTGCGCCGTGGGTGATGCCTGACGCTGCTGGGCAAGAGGTCGTGGATGCGATGAAGGAGGCGCTGTTGCAGGACCTAGAATTCCTGGTCCAGGAGTGGCTCCGGATGTGACTCGTGAGCTCTAGGAGGGACTCGTAGTACGACGTTCTACGTAGTGCTCTATGCATGCGCATATACACGACTCAACAGTTCCCGACCACGACCCCGGGCCCGCAGCGAAGCTGTTCCATCCGTCCACCGGGTACTAGTGTGCTACGAACTGATTCGAACCGGCGGTGGCGCACCCTCCCTCTTCCTTCCCCTTTCCGTTTCCCATGGCCAGAGATCTAGAGGACATCAAACGTGCCTCTGGTCGCTCTTCTATCGCTTCCAAGTGTACCGCTCACGTCCCTGCCCTCTTCCTTTCGGACTCAGCCTTTTTGTCCTCGACCACGCTCTTCACAGTGCACCCAAGGAGGGCAGGACGGTACGGCGGGCCGGTGGGCGTATTTACATAATAACCACTGGCATGCCATTGGCGCGTGGTACACACTGATCTCCCCCATCTCGAGTGTTAGGCCTGCCAGGGAACTTGGGCCAGAGGAGTTGACTAGTGCTAGTGAGACCATTACCTAATGACTCCTCCCGCTCACGGAGCGTTGACTTCATGCTGTAGGTCGAGGCCTGGTGCTCGCTTCAAGTTGTTGCGACCCGCCACAATATTCCCGGGCACATACGCCCCGCGATAAACTTGAACACCCGACGAATCGGCCATACGAGCACACTTTCCCAATACGTACGTTGTACGCCTTCCATGCAACCGAGCGCGTAAAATTCACGACCGCAGACCCAGTCTATCATCCACAGGCATATTTGGCCCTTCTGCCACGGTACATGGACATGGCGACCCCAGACCTAGTTCGAACGACCGTGACGTCCTCCCCCAACCCGATCTCGAGCATCCTCCTCGCGATGAAGCGCATGCGGCGACCGACTCGGAGCCCAGAAAAGATCCTCCCTTACCTCAAGTCTCCCAAATTCCCCTCGGACGACTGCCACTACCTCGACGCCCTCGCCGCGCTCTGCACTTTCGCCAGCGGGCCCGGGGCACAACTTGAATGCGACTCGGCAGCTGCAGTTGTCGAGTACCACGAGCGGTCCAATTGTCTGTACCTCGCGACCCGCCCCTCCGCGCCCTTAGACTCCACGCTGAGAAGCCTGGTCCCCATCTGGATCGCTCTGATGCAGGACTTGAGCCGTCAAGTTCCCGAGGCCAAGAACGACTCGGAGGCCGCGGCAGACTTGGACCTCGACTCGGAGGCGGATGTCAGTACTAGTTCCGGTCCCAGTTCCGAGGAGCTCGACGGTCCCAAGCCCTGGACCCGCGAATATACCGCCCTCGAGCGAGCCTTCATCGTCGAAGTCTATCGCGCTTGCCACGCAAAGCTCCTGAACGTCGTCAACCTCCCCGGAGACCCCGCACAACTGTTGAAGCAGAAGGTTTCCGAGGAGGACTCGGCGACGCTCCGTCTTCTGAACATCACGGGCTCGCCGTTGGTGGAGAAACTCGAGCTCCTGACCAGCGTGGCGAAGAAGGAGCGAGAAGGCCTGAGAGCAGAGTCCTTATCTGCTGAGGACCTTCTCGACTTGCACTGTGCGGCTGGAACTGTGGCGTGGTTTAAAGACGAGATCCCGATACGTGACCTTGATCCACGTGAGTCGACCCTCGTCCTTATGAACAATGGCATTTACATGCTCATAATGCGCTCATGCATCACCCGCTGGCGAATATTCATATTCACAGTCTACGAAGCGGTGTATGGTCTATCTCACGCTGTCGACACCATCATACAGTTCGCATCCTCAGCTCAACACAAGACGAAGATCGACCTGCCTTGGACTGTCGTCTGGGTCGACGTGCCCGACTCTCGCGCCCCCGCATTCCTCGTGACGACAAACGCACAGGAGCTCGCCGCGATGGTCACACACGACGAACCACTCCGTGCCGAGCTCATATCCGTATTCAACAAGTGGAAACCCTTCGACCCCCCCCAGTCCGGCCTGCGCCTGCATATGGTCGACGGGTCCCCCTCGGACCATACGCATTTCACCGGAACCGGCGCCGTACACCCCGAAGCCGCCCTCCTCCACTACATCCACTACGACGCCAACCGTGACGTCGCTCGGTCCCTCGAGCCCTACCTCGGGTGCTCGCGCCCCATCTGCTACCCCTGCCTGATGCTCCTGGACGCCTGCAGCTGGGAGCTCGACATCCGACTCGAGCTCGGACTCGACATGGACATGGACACAGTGGACGACACGATCCCGGTCGGCCGCCGGTGCGTCGACTTCGCGCGGCTGGACGTCGCTTGGGCGTTTCCCCAGGAGGTGGGTCGGGAAATCTACGAGACGCTGGTGCGCAAAGTCGTTCAAGACTTCAGAGATCTATGTACCGAGCCGGATTATACGGCGTGGCGCCCTCCACTCGGCTACGTGATGAGCGGGGAGACCTGACATTAGGTACGTGTGCCTCGCCTTTAGTTCAGGTTTAGTGGTATCGCGTGCTAACCGTGCTAACCAATGTATTTCGGTGACCCAGGACCCGAGCCGAAGTAGCCCTGGATACATCTATATGTATGATTCAGTCGAGAGTCCGAGTCGAAGTGGGAGTACTGCAATGATGGCATTGGCACGAGTCGATATCAGAGCACGGCGGGTTTCGAATAGATACCCCTGAACATACTATATTCATCCTCCCGATAGCCCAAGCTCGAGCTGCATACAAGTTGTATACAGTACAGTAAATCGCTGCTGACCGACGCGCGAGTCGTCCGGCGAACGAACGTCCGCATCCACAGGAGTCATCGAAGCCGTGTAAGTGCCAACTTGAACGTTTCAGTGCGTGTATCGGTATCCTGCATCGACATTCGAAGTCTCGTGGCCGCGAATGTTCCTCCCTGTACCCATCCCAGGCCGCTTGCTTCCGCCATTAGCTTGGGAAAACAATTTCTGACTATGGAGCGAGCAGCAGGATCGCATACACGAGTCATCCCGCGGAAGATTGTGGATAGGATCATGTATTCTTAAGGACATCGCGATCGTGACGACCAACCCACTTGCGCAGCATGACCTGGAAGGCTGCACATCCGCCCATAACACCGCGGACCCGCCCATGCCATCGTCATCGCCGCCAATTTCCGCTCCCTCTCGTTCCAAAACCGCCACACTCCTGGCACCTCGGACCCGAAATCGAGATCGACGACGGAATAGAGCCTCGCTAGGAACCAGCTCTTCACGCGTCACGTCCGTCAAGTGGCGTCACCCTCCGCACCAGTCACTACGTCACCTTCACCCTCCTTCCTTCCTTCACCCTTGGCAGTACGCCTCGAAGAACCCCACCATCGCCGACCGCCCCTCCTCCTCGCCCCCCATCTTTGTGTCCGGGCACCCGCCCAGCTCGCACATCACCGCCGCGCCCAGGACGGACGAGTTCTTGAGCGACGTGCAGATGCACGGCATGTCCGTGCTGCTCGTCGGATGTCCATGTCAGGGCAAAGTATAGGGACAGGGACAGGGACAGGGAAAGCGGGAACGGGAGGGAGAAAGAGAAAGGGAAAGGAGGAGGGGAGACGTACAATCCACAGCGGCCCTGTATCGCAGCCTGCTCCACGCACGGCGTCGCGCACGCAGGGATGCCGTACCTCGCGAACTGGGCATGTGCCCCAACGGCGAACAGGAGGGACGCGGAGAAGAATGCGCTGAGCTTCATAGTAGTCGATCGCGGTATAGGTACCAAGTGCAGTGTGTAGCGTGTAGCGTCCAAGCGTGCGGCCCAGCGAATACCAGAGGTAGGATGCGACGGAGGAACCTGCCCTCGGGCGTGGGCAGAGGGCAGCGCTCCTTATATACTTATAATGCCGTCCGCAGAGAAGGGAGAAGGGAGAGGGGGCTCCTAAACGCGGCGGCGAGAATGCATTGCATCCCGATTGAGTCCTATGTGGTGCCAGCACGCGACAGCGACAGCGGGCCGCCTATCGTCGAACTGCGCAGCCACGGCCGGGCTCAACACTGTGACGGCGGCCGCGCGGGGCGGCGGAGGCGGAGGCAGACTCGGCACGTTGATCTGCATGTCCCGGTCGGCCAACCAGGATCGGGATGACGACGGTGACACGAGAAGTTCGCGATGCATCCGCCACCCGCTCGACTTAGGCCGGGGCTGACGTACCGGGTCTTCCTGAGCACGATGTTCCTCGATGGACGCGGTTGAGACGAGACGTCCCACGATGACGGCCGCCTCAGGAGAGACGCAGAGTTGTGGGAAATGTATTTACACGCACCTCTTGTGGCCAGCTTCGACATGCCATCGGGGAGTGTATGTGCCATGCGCGCCCAGGCCTCAAGGAGGCGGCGGTGGATAGATGATCGACTCGGAAAAGTTGAGGGACGACACCGCGATGTCCCCGCGAAGGCAAGAGAGTCGAGACTAGCTATAGCAAGGCCCCTTTCGCTGGACAGGAGTCGGACGATCCAAGCGTTTGCGGTTGCGGCCGTCGTTAGCACCTGGAAGACATGGAGCACGATAGAGGGGATGTTGGACGACGCAAGGGAGCTCTCGCTGGCAGCTGGCTTGACAGGCCAGTGGTGTACAAATAGAGCCAAACAGACCGCTGACGGGCCGCCCGCTCCGCAGACGCTCCGTATGCGGTGAAAGCAGGAGGCAGGGGGATCCGCATACCATCCGTGTATCGCGATGCGTCATGATCCTCCGCCGCGGCGGTCTGGCGGGATCGCGGAGAAAGTGTGTCGGAGTTCGCATATGCAGGAAGTGTATCGGTTCCTGGTATGAGAATCAACGTCGCTCACAGACATCCACGAACGGCTGGAACGGAACAGGAACGTTGCGGATTCACGAACCTGCATGAACAATAATATAGTCCGAGCAGAGCGTCGATCATGCGCGGAACCGCCCTACCCCGCAAACAAGCATACATGGAATGCACACTCGCCATCGGACCCGAGAACTGGATCGCCCTCTTCGAACACCATCCGTGTACCCTAAATATTAAGATATCGACCCCCCAGATGCAAAGCAAAGCACGACGAACATCCCCGTCAAGAAATAGTAACGAGCGAACGGCAGGGGGTATACACCACACAGCGACGCACGGTCCGAGTGCGCCCTGCTCCCACCACCACATACAATCTCACAACACAACTACAACACACACAGCATTTTCGACGCCTGCACCTACACCTACACCCCGCGTCCCGTATATCACCCATCCTTCCTTCATCCCTCCACCCTTTTCATCCCTAACCCATAACGTATCTACAACGCACACGCAGCCCCGACGACCGCCGCCGCAACAGCAAGCACGACGCCCCCAGGGCCCTGGGTCTGCGCCGCCGCGTTCGCGCCCGCAGTCGACGACGCGCCGCCCGCCGTGGACGTCAGCGTCGCGATCGTCCCCGAGGGCGCGGTGACCGACGGCGAGACCGTCAGCGCCGTCGGGGTCGTGCTCGAGCTCGTCGGGTCCACGGAGGCGGTGATGGTCGCGGTGATGGAGCCGGACGCGGACCTAGTTATAAGGAGGCCCGCGCGCGTCAATATGGTCCCGAACTAGGGTATGGAGGAGGGAGGGGGAGGAGTACTCACGCGCTGGAAGACGCAGACGCGCCGCTCGAGGCCGAGTGGCTCACGCTCGACGACACGGAGCCCGACACGGAGCCCCCAGAGGACGAGGCGTGGCTCTGCGAGCTGGAGTGCGCGGACTCCGAGTGCGACGACGACGACGTCGTGGCGTGGCTGGCGCTGCTCGAGGTGGAGGTCGTCGTGCCGCTCTTGGTCGAAGACGACGTCGAGTGCGACGAGGACGTGGAGGAGGAGGTCGCTGCAGCAAGCCATCCCGCGTTAGCACCATAAGCGCGCACGAAGAAGGGGAGGAAGGGGAAAAGAAAAGACGCACAGGTGGTAGACGTCCCGCAGGCCGCGGCCTCGAACGCCTCGGCGGTCTGGAGGTCCTGGGGCGTGCAGTTCGCGTTGAGGCACTGCAGCATGGCCTGCTGGAACTTCGAGCTCGTGCAGAAGCAGTGGATGTCCGTCCTGCGTATCCAACGTTCCACCCCCGACATTCAACCCGCGGCGCGAAGATCAAGGTCAAGGTTAGGTACGTACGACGAACAGCCTGCAGACGCTTCGGAGGAGGCGAGGCAGTTCTCGATGCACGGGTCCAGGGTTTGGGCGGAGGTGGCGCCGAGGGCGGCAGCGAGGGCGACGGAGAGGAGGGCGAACTTCATCGCGCGACGGAGGACGGAGGAGGCGCAGGAGGAGCAGGAGGGAGGGACGGGGCGAGGCAAGCGAGGGAGGCAGCGGCGAAAACGAGCGGACGTCGACGGGGTCGAGGGCACCACGCCCACACGCGGACGCCGAACTTTATACGGGGGCAGATGGCCAGTGGCAGATGCTCGATGGGGGGAGGGGGGACCGCGTGTGTGCGGGGCAGATCAGACACCGATGACCAGACACAGATGGGGAAGGCCGATTCGATTCAGAGAAGGAGTCGCGAGCCCGCTCCGGCCGCTTCGCGGGCGGCAGATCATCGCGGCGCCTGTGCATCATACATGCATATGGACAGCAGCCGGCCTTAGAAGGGCGGGCGAGACGGCACATGAGCCGCTACGGAATGTCCTGGCGGAAAATATCTGACGGAGAACGACGGGAGTCTGTGGCAGGCGCGAATACTGCTCGCTTCCATGCAGCACGCCTGGGTGGTGGGCGTCGGTCGTCTGTGTCCGAGTAGTAGTAGTGCAGGGCGCAGCCTGAGCGGCGTACATACAATGTTAGCTGTCTGGAGGCGGACGGAAAGCCAAACGTCCGGCCGGTCGCGGATCCTGCGCCGGAATGGTAAAGCATCCCCGTTGCTTCGATGCTTCGTCTTCCCCGCAGACCACATTTAATATTGATGAACATGAACACGCGAACGGGAGCAGATGTCGATGAATGCTCGAGTGAACACTCTCGATGGTTCGAGACCGATTGGCGCCCAAGGTAAACCCAACCAAACGGCGTCCACAGCCCGTCGTTGGGAAATCTCGGCGAGTCTAACACAGTCGCGGTGAGTCCGCATCCAGGTCGCAATGCAATGCAAGGGAGGGGAGTTCCCTCATGCGGGCGAGCTCAGAATAAGTGCGATCCAGGGTCCCGACACGATCAGATGAGCAAGATGCCGGCGCCGCCAGGGGACGTGTTGGACTCTGGCAGCGACATCGGGGATAGAGAGCCTCGTTGTCATGGTCGTTGGAGAAGCTTCTCACGATGGCGAACTCGAGAACGATGGCGGACTATGGGCGGCGTTGTTGAACTTTGCCGCCTGGGCAGAGAGAGAGAGAGTAGGGTTGGTCCCTGTCCGCGTGTAGATCCGTAGCAGTGCGAAACTCACTCACCTCGAGAGAATAGTCCTCCAATGCAATCCCGGGGACTGCGACCCGTCCGGGTCCCTAAGTCCTCACACATCACCGAGTACAGATGGAACGACAAGTCTATCGTCCTTCCATTCAGAACCTCAATCGTCATCTCATAAATGCGGGTACTCACCATCATCCCGTCGCACAGCGAACTCCCTCGGTCTCAGCCACACCTAGAATCCTCGCCGCCCTTTCTAGATCCACCAGAAGCGCCAACACCAGGTGAACGCTGGCAGCTTGAGCATATGCTGGGAACGAGAAGACTCATGTGCATGAAGGCCGGCTGGGCGGAGGCACGGGACGGAAGACGCGAAGCGGGACTACGGAGATTCCTCCCGTCCAGCCAAATCGCCTGCTCATTGCGGGTCACGACTTACGGATAGGGCTGGAGTTGTATAAACGGCGTCAGCAAATCATGAACACTCTGAGACAGATAACGGGGACGCACCAGCGACAACAGACGGACGGAGAGGCCCGAGGGACGGCCGTGAGCGCAGCAGAGAGGAGACAGGACAGCAGCGCTCATACACCGGAGCACGCCTTCACAGTTCTTGCCGTCGCAGAGAAAAACCGCGGCCAGCGGCGCCGGCGAGGGAAAGTCGACAGCGAGACGATCAAGCGACGACCTGACCAGGACATACTCAGGTGCCTGACCCCCCCCCAGTCAAGAGAATCAAGTTCGGAGGTTCAGTGTATGCTATACCGGCGAGATGGGATGCATGAAAACAAAGCGGACGACAGCTCGCTCTAGGGAGGTGTGGTGGTGAGTGGGGAGGAGGGATGGATGGACGTCGACGATACTTAAGTCAGCCAGCTACGCATCGGCATCATCGGACACGGCGGCACGGGCGCTTGACAAAGGTCCATTCGGCCCGGCCGGCCGAGCGGCAGTAGGCCAAGGCTTCCAAATTGCCATCTCCCAGTCTACACACGCCTCCCTCTTACGCAAATTACAGAAATCGAGACTCCATGGTGAGCGTACACATTCATCGGGTGAGATCAAATCCTCCCGTGGCATCAACTACGGTACGCATACAGCTTGAATCAGTCACTCGATTCTTGGCTTCCGAGTTACCATGTCTCTTCCTAGTCAACTCGGAACCAACACCTCCCTACCCCTCCTTTCATATCGCTCTTCCTCATCGAACTGCTCCACCACGCCCGGGCGCAGGCCCCGGCGACGCCTGCTCAAGCTACACGAACGCAACCCGTCAGCCCCAGGTCCAGCCCCCCCCCTAGCATCTCGGTTCCCAAGGGACCGGGAGGACGACAGAAAAACAAAAACAACAGGCCTAGGGACGCTGCGTACCTGCACCACAAAACTTCTGCGCATACTTCATCGCCTCCGCCTGGTCCGCCGCCGAGCACGACGTCTGGATGCATGCCTCCACCGCCGCGATGAACGCGTTGTTCGTGCACAGGCAGTGCGCGTCCGTCCTGGCCGTATGTAAGTGTGAGTGGGACCCCGAGGTGAAAACAGGGAGCAGAGAACAGGGAGCAGGGAGCGGGGAACAGGGAACAGGGAACAGGGAACAGGGAACAGGGGACGTACGACGCGCAGCCACTCGCCCCGATGGCGTTCACGGCGCAGGTCTCCGCGCACGGCGGCAGCGTTTGGGCCCACGCGCCGCTGGAAAGGGCGGCGAGGGCGAAGGCGAGGGCGAGGGGTTGGAGGCTCGTGAACTGCATGGTGGTTGATGTTTCTGGTGGGAACTTGGGGGAGATTCCAGCGAGAGGGGTGAGGGGGGCGGATGCGCGGGACGGAATGCGTCGGTTTTATACACGACGGTGGGCCGCGTTAACGTTTGCCGCTGTCCTGGGCACTGAGCACTTGCATCCGGCTCCGGCTCCAATGAACGAGGGGGCTCGTATACGGTGTCCCTGTGCGAACGGCGGATCGTCGTCACGCGCCTCCCCTCGTCCGGGTAACCGCCATGAGCGCGCTCCATCCCATATGGAAACAGGGGGATGCGCAGGACGACGCGCGAGCAAGGGGTTGTTGCCCTGCGCGACAACGCTCGAGGCTTCTATGACAAAGGGGTCGCGATCGATGGCAGCAGACGGGTACTACTGTCAGCCCTCCCACCTCCGTGCCCGTGCTTGCGGAGCGCGATCATCATGGAGGATGTCGTGCCGTGTACGCCGAATGATACGCAGCCAGACTGCAGCTGTTTGTGATGCTACAGGCAGACAAGGAGGTCGTAATGGAACGTCCTCAGATCCGGTTCTAGCGCTAGCGTTGCCGACGCGGCGCGCGTCGAATTCGTATTCGTTCCAGCTCCCGGGTTCCACAGTAGTACTCGAGTGGCGAAGGGGCGTATACCTGAACATGAAACGCGCCTTCAGATCGACGGCACTTAAGGGAGTGAACGCCCATACACTTACGCTCCAGAGGCCTGGGCTGCCAGTTTTCTGTGCTTGTAGCTCGAGAACCGCCGTGACCGTGACTACATGCATACGCGAGTGAAGCGATACCTGCTCCAGATCGAGAAGCAGTACGAGGCAGGCGTACGCTGGCGGCTGGGCGCTCGGGAGTACACTAGGCAGGCGGAGTCTTATAACGGCAGGCAAGCCGGTCGGAGGCATAGGATCATGGAAGGCGCGAAGCGGGTGGAAGGGGGAAGGGGCCCGGGTCCTCAGGAGGACTCCCCGGTCCCGTCGAGCCCAATGACTTGCTCATGGCAGATCACGACTCACGGGTACAGATGGGGTCGTATAACCGGCGGTACGCTTGTCTCCGCTAGAACTGCCAGCGCAAATCAGCAAATCACGGACATTCTAGGAGGGATGGCAGGGACGCACGAATTCTAAACTGACGACGAGTCGCCGGAGACGGACGGCGACGCTCACATACGTACACATACGCACACATACAGACCTCATGGGCCTCTATACCTTGCAGAGAAGACCGCGGATGACGAAGGCTGCGGAGGGATCCGGAAGACGACGAAGAGACGAGTGAAATCGAGTCGCCACCCCACGGGTATATAGTACCTGGCTGCCCTCCAGGCGGGAGCCTCGGGGTACCAGTTCCAGAGAGCGGGAAGACGCATGAAGACAAAATGGATGGCAAATCAATCTGTAGAGGGATGGTGGTGAGTTGAGAGGGCGGATGGACGATAACGCAGCCAGCCACGCAGTCGCGTCATCAGACGCGGTGGCACGGGCGCTCGACGCACCGAGTCTCTTCTCAGCAAAACCACAACGTTGACGTTACAAATGTCAGGGGATGCCATTCGGGTGAGTTTGGGTTCTCCCGTGGTATGTACTATGGTGCGCGTACAACCAGTCCCTCAGGCTAGCACCACCGGCGTGGCTTCGGTATATCCTCCGAATCGACTTCGTACTCATACTAGCATCGCTCTCGTCGAACTGCCCCCAACCAACCACGTTTGCAAGCGGGCTGGTGATTCTCCTTTGCGTCAAATTCTTAAACGGACGGCACCTGAGCTTGACTCGTCATTCTTAGACTGGCGCAAACTTGGAGCCCCCAATGGATTATCGCCCCAATTTCAACAATCGCCCTCAGGCCTGTCCTCCCCAGTACTTTATACCACTCTACTCGTACACATATCGCCCCCGTCAACTCGCGATCGGACTCGCCCCAACGCGCACGCCGCTCAAGCTATACCACCGGCACCAGTCAGCACCCGCACCTCCACGTAGTCACGAGCAGCGAAGAAAGAAAGAAAGAAAGAGAGGGAGAACACTCACAGGTTCCACAGAACTCCGCCTCGAACTTCTTCGCGTCCGCGAGGTCCTGCGCCGTGCACTTGGCCTTGACGCACGCGAGCATGTCCGCCTGGAACGCGCTGCTCGTGCACATGCAGCGGATGTCCAGCCTGCGCGCAATGTTCAGCTTCAATCGACGACAACGACGACAACGAGGGAGGAGAGAGGAGGTCGGGGACGGACGGATGGGACGGGGGTGGGACGAGTCACGAGATGGGAAGAGACGTATACGTACGCGCCGCAGCCGGCCTGGGACTCGGCGGCGGTGAGGCACCCCTGGAGGCACGGCGAGAGTTGGGCAGACGCGCCGCCCAGGAGGGCGGCGAGCGCGATGGAGAGGAGCGTGAACTGCATCTCGGCTGGGTTTGTGGTGCGAGTTGAAAGCGATGCAAAGACAGCGAGGACGAGGAACAGAAAGCGAGCCAATCGGTGAGGATTTCTGCCGCCGCCGGACGCTGGTTTTATACACCTCTAGAGAATGCAGGGTGCCGATAGTGCACGCGCATCGACGCTGAGCGTGCTTGCGTCCGAACGCAGTGGAGCGAGCGACGAACGAGGCGAGGCGACTCGCACCCGTACATCCCTGTGCGAACGTACGGCGGATCGTCGCGTCTGCCCACATGGGCCCGCTCCAACTCATATGGAAAACAGGAGGACGCGCGAGCAAGGGGCTTGCCCTGCGCGACAATGCGCACAGGTCTTCTGCAACGGACGGGTCGAAGGTCGTCGACGGAAGCTGAACGGGTTGAAGGTCAGCCACGGAAGCGAGCCGCAAACCGGTATTGCCCACCTTCCTACCGCATGCTTGCGGAGCGAGGTGTAGAACATGCCGCGCATATAGCATGCGATGTGCGGTGCTTGGCACGGTCCAAAGCTTGAAGTCAACACCGGGACCGTCCTCGGGATGCGTGTGCATGCTTATAAGAGACAGGGAACGAGCGGGGATCCGATTCCTACGTTGAGGTGCGTGCATAGCGAACTCGAGCTCGAGCTCGTCCCCATATGTGCTGGTACCGGCGAAGAGCCCTCCGTGAATCTTCGGCTCGACTGCAAAGGAATCAGCCCTCCGTGCACGCGAGAAGGGTAAGGGCACTTACGCTCCCGATCGCGAGCCGCCGATTTTCCGTTCTTGCATCCGTATACCGATGTCCACAGAACTACGACCGCATGCCACGCGCGAGTACAAGTGACTTCATTCATCACATTCAATTCAATCAAGAAGCCACAGCGGCGAATCACCGCAAGGCGCGCGCACAAGACCTGTACTCGAGAATCTCCAATCACGAACCCCTCCGCGGCCCAAACGAGTCCAAGGATTCACTGCGATTCACGAGAATCCCTATCGCCAGACCATCGCGCCCCCAAACACGGCCCCCAGAGCCGCGATCCCAATGCCAATCGAGTCCTGCCCGGCGCGCACCGCCGCGTTCGTTCTCGCGGGCGCAGCGGAAGCTGTCGTATTAGATGTCGCGGATGATGACGATGGAGGGGAAGATGAGGACAGCGCAAGGGGCGCCGTGAAGGAAGTCGAGACCAGGCTGGTAGTAGAGTTCGCGAGGGACGTCGCGGAGACGCTCGTCGTCGATGACAGATGAGTGGAGGGGATCGTCCTACCAACATCGACACGACAGAGATCAGGACGGCGGCGGCGATGCGACTGCAGAGGACTGAAGGAAGACTCACGTGGTGGAGCTGATGCTCGTTTTCTCCGACGTGTGCGGCTCAGAGGAACTAGCGGAATGGGTTACAGACGTAGACGGGCCTGTGCTGTGCGTTGACGAGGACGACGCTGACGACGAGCTCGCGGCGGGCGCGCACTCGGCCGCGATGAACACCTGTACCTCCTCGAGCTCCTGCGTCGTGCACTGCTGCTGCAGACAGCTTAATGCGTCCTGCTGGATCTTCTTGTTCGCGCACAGGCACTGCACGTCGGACCTACAACGGCGGCACGCACGCACGCGTCAGCACACCTCGATGATGCGAGCCCAGGGTTCAATGTGCCGATGAGGGTACCAGGGAGCAAGGGACGTACACGGAGCAGCCGTCGAGGTCCTGAGCCGCTGCCTCGACGAGGCAGTTCTCGATACAGGGCGTCACTTGGGGTGGGAGCTGGGCGCGGACGCCCGCGAAAGGGAGAGTGAGAGCGATGATGGCGGCGGAGAAGAGGGTGAGGTGCATTTTCGGCAGCGCGAACGCGAAGGGATAGATTGGGAGCCGCGCATATATGCGTCTGGACAGCCGAGCATCACGTCTGCACCACCTCGATCCAACACGCACGGACCACGCACAAACACGAACGTTCTGTGGGCGGTGGCAGGACAGATGCTCGAGAGGGGTGTCGCGATAATCGCGAAGCGTGAGGCTTGATTGAGGCGGCGTTAGAAGGTCGACTTCGCAGGCTTCTTGCAGCACCGGTTTGTCCGATGAATGGAATCGTGACCGCCCCCGCGTCCTAAGTGGTCTGCTTCCATGCCTCCGATTGCATAGACTGGCTGGTCTATTTCCCGCTTATGCTTGAGTTCTGGGCCATGGGGGCGGTATTATCGAGGTGCGATCGGGGTGCGACGAGGGCGTGCCGGCCACAGCCCCATAGCGGTATGTGACCGCAGCGCCGGTGACTTGCGATCTAGGATAGAAGAAGCGACGACTTCAATAGTTTCAGTGGTCTATCCATGGATATCGATGGGGAAATGACGGAGGTGACAGCGTCGCTCCGCCACAGTGCGGACCGTCCACTGGAAACGCATCGGGGAGACACCGCATGGCAGGTTGAAGGAAGAGTCGTGGTGACCGCGTAGACAGAGGGAACAGACGTGCAAGGACGACTTCACCTTCCGGCATTTAGCACTGAAGGGCTCATAGCCGTGAGAGGAGACTATCCAACAACGTAGGGCAGCCGCAGTGGAAGGCGATTATTGGAACCACTGGGACGAAGGGGGCCGAGCGTATCAGTACTGAAGCTATTTCTTGACTGGCTGTCCGTGACTCACCTGCTCCCCAACTCCATGCTTCCGGTACCGCTTCTCCACGTCAAGAACTCATCCGAGCTGCTATTTCTTGTGCGCAGTCGGCGTAAACCGCTGCGATTAGTGTCAACATTGATATCATTCGAGGTTCCAAGTCCTCCGAATTGGCCCCTGTGTATGCGGTGCTAAAAGCCTGAGGCGACGGGAACATCTACAACCAATTGTATGAGGCTGAGATGCAGAGGGGGATACCGGGGGAAGGGGCGGAAGAGACAACGTCGAATGGTGGTCGTGCATGTCGACGAGACAGAGGCGTGGATGATGTCGGATCGTCAGGCGCTTATGTAATGTCGGCCATTGCCGGCATGACTGGCGGGTTACCTTGCGCGTACCTGCCATCGCCTGTACGCACATGAGGCCGAAATGACTTGAAGTAAACTACTCTGGTATGCTCTCATATACGATAAATATGCCCCGTGAATTAACCACTACATAGATAGGTCTAGGAGTTGACACTTACTAGCTAGAAGCATAGGCAGAGTCGTCCGATATCATGATGTCGACGTTGACCGAAGGGACACCTTCCCCAGACATCGTCTCGAGCATCCTGCTCGCTATGTGGCAGATGCATGTATCATGCCCGGAAAAGGTACTTCCTCACCTCGTCAATCCCCCACCGCCCAACGACTACCGCTTCCTCGACGCCCTCGCCACGCTGTGCTCGTTCGTCCCAGAATGCGAGCGGGCATCCGCGGCGATCGAGCTCGGAACAGACTTTAGCCATCTGTACATAGCCACCCGCCCTCCCACTTCCGCGACCCTTCGAGAGGCGATGCCCGCCTGGATCCGTCTCATGCAGCAGATGGCGGATATCGATATCATGTCGTCGTCGTCTGTCAAAGGCCGTATCGATCCCAAGCCCGGGGGCTCCTCGGAAGACCCCGGACCTATCGAGAACTTCATAGCGGGTGTCTGTCGCGTCTGCTATGCAAAGCTTCTGGATAGTGTCATAGACGATGACGCCGACGACCTCCTGCAGGAGCTCTCCGACGCGTCCGAGGCGAGGATGGAGGACTTCAGGCTCAAAGCAAGCGAACGTCCCACACTCATAGAAGGTCTGAAGGTCATGGTTAGGATGGCTGAGCAGCACGCCGCATCATCATCCTCCATCACGACCGAGGAAATCATGAGGCTATACGCCGCCGCCAGAGCCGTCGCGAAGTTCAAGGATAGGTTTCTCGACGCAGATTGTGAGTCGTCTGCACACTTTGCCACGCATACTTATATGGACTCTGATCAGCACTTTCGTTTCAGATGTTGTGCTAGCGCATCGCCTGTCTGAAGCTGTCGACTTTATCGTCGCCTTCGCCACTTCTCAGAGAAGTCGGCGGACGTTCACGTTCAGGCTGCCCCAAGACGTCGCGATCAGCTGGATCGACCCCCCTGCTCCCCGAGAGGTCACAGCGACCACGAACACACGGGAGTTCATGGGGGATCTATCGGATGACGAAGTAGCATTCCTGAAAGTACCCGACGACTTCACAGAACTCCCCAAACACATGTCGAGCGTCGACGGCTCCCCAGACCACGTCAAGGGCACGGGCGCCACGCACTGCGAGGCCGCTCTCCTCCAGCACATCCTCGACCACGACCTCACCGTGGACCGGTACATTGGGGCCTCCCACCCAGTGTGCTACGCATGCCTCATGCTCGTGCGCGCATCCAACCGGGCGTTCGAGAAGAACTTCGTCGTGGGGCGCCGGTGCCAGTGGGGGACTGTAGACGCCACCTGGGTGTGTCCCGGGCCGGAGATGAAGACGGGGGCGCCGCTAGTCCTGCGCGAGGAGCTGGTATCAAGCCTGAAGCAGGACTTCTGGGTGCTTTGCGACAAGGCCCGGGTCGACTGGGGCGTCTCCCGGTCGATGCTAGGTGGGTTACAGCTTGCATCGGAGTATCCAAGTCAGTACAGCTGAGTGGGTGTGGACTCGGATGTCTGTTAGTTCGAACGATACAAGGGTCCTACCGGGTCGCGTTAGGAGGCAATTGCAAGTAGAAATCCGCCGCGTCAACGTCAAGTCGAGGAGATGAGCTCAGATCGTGACATGTTTAGAATATTTGACGTATGCATGTCCCGAGTCAGATCCAGACGGACGGTCATCGTGAGGGTGAAAGCCCCAGTTCTGCATGTGCTCGATCCACGCTGACGCCATGTTCGACTTTCGCAGCGTTGAGGAAGCGGAGGCCCGGGGCCCGGGCTCGCTGCAAGGTAGATCTGAGGGTTGGAGTACTAGTGCTCGTGGTACCTGACGGCGGCCGCGGATACCACCGAGTCAGTCACGCCACACTCCGCGCCGCTGGCAAATTCAAAGGAGCAGAGCGTGGCGAGGGCGTCGATGCAGTGGTATACAATCGTCTGAGGGGATTTGGGATCCTTGAGGAGGTGCTGTAGGATCTTGTCTGCGCTCGTGGGGGCGCATGTGCTTCATGGCGAGGAGAGGCTGATGCCGGAGATCCGGTTGGTCGTTGTGGCCCCAAGGCCTGAGGTCGACGTGCCTGTAAGAGGTGGAGGAAGATCGGCGTGGGTGGATAGCGACGTCTGTGTTTGTGAGGTCGTTGAGTCCGAGTCTGCGCAGATGGAAGTTAGTCATGGGTGAGACACACCGATTGCGTCAAGATGGTTCTTATTCCAGAGCTTCTTCTCTATCTTTACGTTGTCCGACGGAAAGAGGTTCGAGTCGAGGAAAACGCGAATCGACATTCGGTACCAGTGCCAACCCGACACTCGAGATTTAACTCGCTGCTTTTAGCATCAGAGCACCGCTCACGTTCGAGCGGATCCGTATTTTCTGTGGCTTAGGCCCTCGGAAGCTAGAACAAATTAATATAAGGCAAGCTGGAGGATTCAGAGCCTCACGACCGGCCCTGATGGTCACTCTGAAATATGGGCCGCCCTTCACTCGCGTAGTACTGCGCCCGTTCAGAACTTCGTCAATACATTTATTTCATACACTGCAGTCTTTACGTTCACGGTGGGTCGTGCCATTCAGATACTCAGTCCCCAGGCTCTGACTCCTAGTACACTTCCTTCAACTCCTTAAACAGCGACATTTCATGCCACAGCCAGTCGCCGATCCTGGTCTACTCCGCAAAGAAGGGCGACGCTCCCTCTGTTGGTAGCAGACGAAATCGTAAGTGCATCATTCACAGTTGCGATCAATGGCCCGAAAAGTAACACCTACTAATTGCTCAGGCTGCTAGCGTCGACTGGCCGGTCGGTTTGGGGTTCAACTTCAACTGGGCTGACAGAGCATGCCGGCGTTAGCGAACATCATCGGTACTCGAGTCCGAAGGAAATACCACACCTCTCCGTTCCTCTACTCTCCGTACGAGATCTTTATTTATCCGTCTCTCAATTTCGAAATTGACGATAGCCTTGATCTTCTCCGACAGCAGCTTTTTGAGCTCCTCTTCCACTTTCTCGGGCAGCGCCGGGATGCGGCACGGTGACTGGTACTGGGCGATGGCGATATCGCCTTGGATCGGGGAAATGTACAAATTCCTCGGCGTGAGGCCATAAGCATTCTTGATCGCCTCACAAAGCAGAGCGCATGCATGGCAGCACGTATCGGGGCAGGCAATGAGCGAACGGTGGACCCACTGGATCGGGACGTTCGGGTCACTGTTACTAGCGAGACTGGTATTGATCATGTCGATGAGCTGCGTCACTTCCGGATGGACGGACGAGTTCTCGACGTAGCTGGCCCACCTCTGGCCAACGGATTCGACGGGGATGACCGATTCCACGACCTTTCTCTCACTATCGTGTTTCCGTAAAGGGTTGCGAACGAGGGTGGACAGCCAATCCTTGAGTCCCAGGGGGTCGATATCGATACTGCTAAGGTCTGCCAGTGCTGAGCTCTGGACAGTTTCCAACTTCCTCGTCGGCAGATTGGTCAACCACGCGAACTGGGAACGGTCGGTCTCCGGATTCGCCAATCTCATCAGCGGGGGGACGATGGCCCTGATGATGTGGCCCATGTATCTGAGAAGGTTCACCGCGGAGGGGAGGTCTATGTGGCCAAATCGCCCATTGATCAGCCGTCTGGGTCGCTGGTCTGGGTAGGATTGTAAATGGCCAGCACATAAACTTACCGGAGTACTTTCTGACATGGGCATAGGCGTTCTTAAACCTCACTAGGAAGGCGTATTGTCTCTTGGCCCATGCCCAAAACATATCCACCTCCTCGAAGTCGCCAGGCAACACCTTGTTTGGAGCCTTCTCGATCACGTCCAGGGCGACTTTCAAGCCGTCACACCACACTTCAACCTCTTTCCGTAGCCATATAACCTCTGATCCCTCCGAAGCCATCGTCACATCCTTGAACATGTTAGCCTCGAGATCCTCCCGGAGCTTGTTGTGCAGTTGGTTGTAGTCGGCGACGTGCGGACCGAGCGAGTGTTGGAGGATGTAGGTGATCAGCCCACATTGAGCGGTGTGAGCAGCTTCGGAATCAAAGGCGATAGCTGCGCTAGCAAGTGATCGAATGAGAGGGGTTGCCACGCTTATATGGCTGAGGAAAGCGGGGTCATCGGAGGAAATCAAGAGTGTGGGATTACGATCAGGCCCGATGTCCAGACACACTGCGCCAGAGGCGGGCGTGGTATGGATCGCAAGGATGCGGACGATTGAGTCCTCCGTAATCTCTCGAATGCGATGCTGTGGACCTTTATTTGTGTACCTGACAAGTTTTGCGCTCTCAGATAGCACGAAGAGGAGCTCCGCCACACTAGGTGTATAGCCCGCCGGAATGGTGGTAGCCATATGGTTGAGATCTAGAGCTTATTATAAGCTGATAAATTAGCTACAACAGTAAGAAGAGAGGAATGCTTACCTTAGTAGAAAGATGAGTTTAAGCTACAGTACTTCCTGGGGGTGGCAACGAGGGTTGCGTAAATAGAGACCGGAGAACGGAGTTGATAAAACCGACTACGGTATGACAAATAGCTCAGGTGACTACTGTAACGTAGATACCTCGCCGGCCCAATGAGATCGTGAGAAAAGGAAAACCGATAACGACGTTACAAAAGATGAGCGAGATGAGAAGGTAAGGACAAAGTAGGAGTAATGCGCGTCGGGAACGGGTAAGTTGCACGCCGCTTGTATGAACCCCAGATGCGGGCTGTCAACCTGATGGACGTGGAATGCCAGAGGGCAGCGACACGAGCAAGGAGACGCGTGGAAGGGAGGTGAGCCCCGGGCTCGGATGGCGGCCGCGGAAGGGCGGGAACCGTGCCGAGAAAATAACGGGAGGTGGATTGTGGCCAAATGCACGGGTCGTCAATGAAAAGGGCGCATGCCATACGGAGGATGACATCCTTAGGCAAACAATGCTTGTGGACATGGGCGCTTGTAGTACATCCTCGATCTTCGTGACGGTACCGTTTACGACGTTTTGTAGCCCCAGGGCATTTCGATTGAGCTGAGAATGCGACTCCCTTTGCGACGAATTCCACTAATTCCCCGTCCGACCGTGGAATAGAAGCGTGGTGTGTATTTCCACGTATGATCCAGCAACCTCTCTCCGAAAAGTGGCGGAGGTCCAAGTCGAGGCGGACTGCTACTTGAAGACGTACTAATTGGTATATCTCCGGTATCTCTACCCTAAGTAGTCCCCATAAATGGCTCCTAAGCTGTGACTAAACTAGCGTCCGTCCTTTCACACCCTTCCCACACCCCTCCCAACTTCTATCCCCATCCACAAACTCAAACACGACGTCACAGCCCGACGACGGCGCTCATAGCGACCGCGACGACCGCCGCGTCGAGCTTCGCCTTGTGGGCGTGCGCCGTGGGGACAGCCGCGTTCTGGCTCTGGCTCTGGCTTTGCGACTGGGATTGCGACTGGGTCGCGGCGGGGGAGGCTGCGCTCGCGAGGACAAACCTGAGTCCGAAAGGAAGAGGGCGACTCGGAGGACGTGAGCGGTACACTGGAAGCGATGGAAGAGCTAGCCAGAGATATGTTTTCTGACTATAGGAAACGGAAAGGGGAAGAAACAGGGAGGGTGGTGCTGCCGGTTCGATTCAGTTCGTACTACACACTAGTACTCGGTGGACAGATGGAACAGCTTGGCCGCGCCGGGTGTCGTGGTCAGGAACTGTTGAGTCGTGTACATGCGCATGCGTCGAGCGCTAGTACGTATACGTCGTACTATGAATACGAGCCCCTCCTAGAGCTCGCGAGTCACATCCGGAGCCACTCCTGGACTAGGACGTCCAGGTCCTGCAACAACGCCTCCTTCATCACATCCACGACCTCCTGCCCCGCCGCGTCCGGCATCACCCACGGCGCAACCGACTCGAGTCGACACCAGTTGGGATCGTCGGTGCGCATCGTGAACCCCGCCTCCAGCGCCGTGTTCACTGCCCCAGCGTACCTCACAGAAGCGTAGCAGGGCACCTCCGAACACGCGATGTATCCCTTCTTCTCTCCTTCATTATGGTCCACGAGGTGCTGGATCAACATGACCTCTGGATGGATTATGGCCGGCCGGCCGGCAGGCGACGACAGCACCCGCTCTTGCGCGTTCCACTGGAGGTCCCCGCGGCACTCGGGCTTGCCCGTCCCCTTCACCACTGCCAGCTTGTTGAATTGGCACATCACGTCTTCCCAGAGGCCGTACATCTCTCCGAAGCGTGCGGCGAGATGCTCCTCCGACATGGTCGCGCTGAACGGCCGGCTCCCGAGGGACGGGTCCAGCACGACGATCGAGCACTGGTCGTCGAAGTGGAGCTTTGGGGCTCGAGATAGGGCGATTAGGCTCGACACCGCCAGCGGAACACGCAGGTGCTTGAGTACCATGTCGGTTCCCCAGGCCAGGTCTATGATCAGAGGAGACGAGTTAGTGTTAGTTCCGGATGCCTCGACAGAGAATCCGGACACATACGCACATACATATTCGTTCAGAAACTCCAACACAGGTCCTTGCATCGCGTCGCGAATGCTGACACACAGCGCATAGAACCGGAGCACGTCCCCGTCGTCCCCCAGAGATTCGCGGGATACGCACTCCACGAACGACTGAGCGAGCTCGGAGAGGTGGCGGAGGTCGTCCGCCAGCTCCGCCCTCAGCCGCCCTTCCTCCTCCATGCTCTCCCGCTCCCATTCGTCGAGTTCGGAATCGGCCACGGGCTCGGGCTCTGGCTCTTCTATCAAGCGGTTCCATGCGCGCAGGCCCCGACGCATGGCTCTGTGGCGCATGGTTGGATAACAGAGGCGGAGGGAGAACAGTATGAAGCGCTTCTCCGACTCGGAGAACGCGCTCTCATCACCATCGCGCTCAGGCTGTACGCCCTCAGTGAAGTTTTTGCGCATGGCCGAGAACAGCGACACCCACTGCTTCACGTTATCGTGGAATCCAGGCGGAATGGAGGGCGAGGGGCAGATGTAGATGGAAGTCTGCCCCGGCTGGTGAGTTTGGGCGGTGGCGGCTACAGCGTCACACCCGGGGTGGTGCGCGAGCAGGACTGCGAACGAGTCGAGAAGGCTGAGGGAGGGGGTGTGGTTCCCTGCGGGCTCGAGAGACGTATCGGCATGTAGGCCATCGTTGTAGAAAGATTGAAAGACGTAAGAGAGCAGCGCTGCGATAAGGGCATCAATGTCTGCCGTGGAGGCCATGCTGAACAGGGATGGAGCTTGAAGATGACGGGAGGTGAGGAGATGCGGGCGGAGAACCAGTTTCCGTGGGGCCTGTATTATGCTCGTCAGGCCTCGTGTCTTCTGAACGGCAGGTATGTGCGAGTCACCCGAGGAGAGTGCTCATCGAAACTAGAACATACCATCGATATCAGCGCCCGATCTGGGAGTCATACTAGGTCATACCCACGCCCGGAGTTCAATCGCTCCGTTCGGCCACTCGGACTAGATCTAGACGTCAGCTGCCTTCTGGTAGAACACCAGAGGTTCGTAGTCGAACACCGTCGATGATCTCATAGTATGCAGGCTTGGGTTCGATAGCGCAAAATCCTCCTTGTCATCTTCGACTTCGACCGACAACAAGCGGACTCACCTCGATGAATGTTCAACGAACATGCGTCTCCCTCCCCGTAAAAACTACGAGAACTGTTAATGAGACGCCAAGTCAGACCAGGAATCTCGAACAGCTAAACGACCACTCTCACCGACCCCGCCTGATTCCACACCCTGCCCGTCCAGTCCCACATCGTGATATCGACATACCCTTCCCTCTTGCGACACGCCCTCACAAATGTCTTGAAATCCCTCCTCAGGTGCTCCACGTCCGCCACGTCTAGAGGTAGCGCGCGAACCTCAGATCGGGCCCACCGCCTCGTGCGCTGGAACACTGTCCCCGTGCAGCCGGACGCCCTCGGCTTTGAACTCTAGCTTGAACTAGCCGACGAGCGCCTTGAGAAGAGGACGCAATTCACCCAGCACGATGCGACCCGCGGAGGTGCTGAGGGCGGAGGCCTCGAGGCCAGAGGCGGGCGTGTTGTACTCGTTGAGGCGGAGTCTAACGTAGAACTCACGTTGAACGAGCTGCACAGCTCTGATACCACTCAATCTCTTCCAAATGGCAAGCACTTTGAGTGAGTCGATGTATCGAATGGTTTCCAAGGCTGTGGAACTCACAAATAGTCTCTTGTGTCATGGGCTCTCGACGCGCAGCTCCGAGTCACGATGTCTGCAAATTTGCGATCGGGTTGACTAGATGGGCAGCATGGTCCCGTCGAGGGAGGTACTAGTCTGGATTGTAAAGGAGAATTGAGACCCGAGCATGGTTTAGCATAGATATCCCAAGTATAGCTCATATGAAGGAGGTCAAGAGCAGGTTGCTCGTTCGGGTTGTCGTTCTCAACCGAGGGCGCTACATCCCGGACTTTCCCGAGCGCGACTAGGCGCGACCTCCGGGATGCACCTCTCTCCTCACTTCCGACTGCATTACTGTATGATATGCGCACCACAGATTCACCTTACGCTTGGCTGAACAAAGACCGTTAATAACATAACATAACTTGGTGCACCTTTTCCTCTTCGACCCTCAAAGTGCCGTCAATGTCCGGTTGACCGGTCAATACTAGAAGTCGTTTGTATCCTAGGCTTGGATCGCACAGATTGACACCTCGGACACCCATATCGCATTGTGTTACACTACTCTATTCCTCTCATCTCTGTCGGCCTCCAGGGGCTTGGTGTTTGTTCCTCGCTCAGTCGTCGGGCCTACACGTCGTGAAGTCAGTATCGTTGTTCGAAAACAGCAGTGTCGGAAATCCTCTTACTCTTCGGTATCATCGTCCATCTCGCCATTCTCATTGTCGCTCTTTTCATCCTCATCCTCATCCTCTTCATCGTCAACTTCATTGTCGTCATGGTCACCACCATCGCCATCGTCATTATCGTCGCTCTCGTCCTCCCTCTTCCGAAACGCATCGTTTCTCCACCGATAAAGAAGACCATCCAAGTCCCACAACATCGCCTCCCTCAGCCCTGCCACCACAGCTTCGTCCGTACCCTCCGGCAAGATCCAAGGTTCCGCGACGTCGAGCCGACACCAATCCGGGTTGGTGGTACGTATGGTAAACGTCGGGCCCGGCTTGACCACGTGCACCTTGTTCACCGCATCCACGTACCGCACAGAGGCATAACAAGGCAGCCTCGAGCACGCGACGTATCGCTCATCCCCCTTCAAGTTCACGCCGCCATTTCCCACCAGATGCTGGATAAGCGTGGTCTCGGGGTGGGCAGTCACCGCTCCCGGCGACGTCAAGAGACTCGTCGACGCGTCCCACTCGAGCCCCTTCCCAAAGTCTCCTGATCTCACCACGACGCCGCGGTACGCCTCCATCGCCTCCTCCCAATCGATGCTGCGCACGTTCACCTTTCCGAACCGTTCCGCCATGTGTGCCGCCGTCACCGTGGAGCTGAACCGGCGAGCCCCTCGGCTCGGATCCAGCACCGTGATCGACCATCGGCTGGTATGAAGCGCAAGGAGCACCTCAGGCTGTGCGGCGGACTCCGAGAGGAGAGTCGACAGCGCGTGAGGTAGGCATAAATGGGCCAGTATGAGATCATGCAGTGGGTCTGCAGAGGGAAGCCGAGTTAGGTCCTGGACAACGGGTGCCAACATTGGTGTTATCGCGCCACTTACATGCAGTAAGTTCCTTTACCCAGCCGCCGCTCAAGGCCTTGTAAAGGGCGAGGCACAGCTGGTGGAACCGGAGAATGTCCTCGTCCTCGTCAAGCCTCTCGCGGGCAGAGATAGTCTCCGCAAAGCTCTTCGCGAGTTCCGCGAGCTGCCGGAGTTCGCTCGCCGACGGCAGCTCTTGCAGCTTCGCGGGTTCTGACTTGGAGGCCAGCGTGCGCTCGGCTATTTTTCGGGAGAGAATCTTCCATATCCCGAATTCCGGGCCCATCTTGCGCTGACGCATGCTCTGATAGCAGAGACGGTAGGTGTCGAGGATGAATTTTCTCATTGAGGGAGAAGGCTTTCCTTCCAAGTTCCCGTTACCATCTGCCTCTCCGGCGGATCCCTTGTGCACGGCGATGAATTGGTCCACCCATTGCTTGACGTCGGCCTCAAAGTCTTGGGGGACAATTGGCGAGGGACAGACGAAAAGCGATATGGTGCCCGGCTGTGCGGTTTGGATGGTGACTGCAGCAGCATCACATCCGGGATGGAAACCGAACAATATATCGAATGAATCGACAACATCGTGCAAGATTCCATTGGCCCCGATAGGCCGGAGGGAACGTCCAGCTCGAAGAAAGTTGCCACAGTAACCTTGAGCGACGTGCGGATGGAGCGCCGCAATCAGTGTGTCAATGTCAGATGGCATAGCAGAAGAGTGAGTTTGGCGGCGCGCAAGAGGGAGACGGAATGTCGAGGTACCTAGTGGGAATAAAAATGTCGCGTCGACCTGATATCGTGTACCATCTGCCCGGGTTCAAGTTCGGCCAAGCCCGCATGACGAGAGTCGCCTCATTCTTGTTCTTCGGTCAGCTTCGCGAGCGGTTATCTGCCGTCATCTCTGCACCGCTCGGCGCCTCTATCTCTCGTTCGAGGTGCACGACGATGGAGTACCCAGCTGTGATACTCGTCTCACTCAGTCGGGAAGGGATGACTGTACCAGCACCGGCCCCTAGGATGCCTGTGAAGTCAGATATTGGGAGGCGAAGCGTTGCGCAATACGCATACTCCTCGGCTGTACCCAACCTCTCAACGGGGCTCGACTACATGTTCTTCATGAAGCATTTATTGGATTCAATTTGAGCTTACTAACATTGCATAACGGACAGAAAGTCGGCAGGATCGGCGAGAAGGATCCATAACTGCACGTAACAATGTACTTGACCTCCAACTCGAAAGTCAAACGTCCCTGGTCTTGAACTTGGGCTGACTGAAACGGCCATTATACACGGCGCCCCTACGTCTCGGGCTCTTCGAACTCAATGCTTTCTAAGTATGACTTCGTGGTTAGCCATCGGAAATACCCACTAGCGGCACTGACTCGCACCCTATACGGAATTTCTCCATTTCCCATTCATCCATCAAATACTCCACCTCACTCACCAACTCATCCTTCAGTCTTTCCACGACCTCCATCCCCGTACCATCCGCCAAGATCCACGGATCGGCACTGGAGAGCCGGCACCAGTCCGGATCGTCCGTGCGCATCGTGACCTTGAGGCGCTGCCCCTCAGGCTGCTCCTTGAACAAGTCGTTGACCACGCTAGAATAGAGCACCGTGGCATAACAAGGCGTGGTCGAGCACGCGACGTAGATCGTGGCGCCGCCTTGTCCCTGGTCTGCGTCCCCGTCAATGTCGCGCCAGTGCAAGAGGTGCTGAAGGAGCACGACTTCCGGGTGCGGAGTGATCGGTGCTGGGGTGGACAGGACACGCTGAGGGGCGTTCCACTCGAGACCTGTGCTGAACCTGCCCGTCTCCTCTTCGACGAACGCCTTCGCGACCTCGTCCCAGTCGATGATGCCGGCGCCTGAGCCAAACCGCTCCGTGAGGTGTTCGGAGGTCAGGATGGCCGTGAAATTTCGGGCCCCTTGAGACGCGGGGTCGACTACGACTATCGGACATTCGTCGTCGAAGGAAAGGTCTAGACATACGGGGAGGGAGAGTAATGTGAAGACGGCGATTGGTAACTGGAAGTATTCCAAAAGGTTGTCGACGCCTAGTACATCTAGAAAAGGACGTTTTAGCCTCCTCGCGACATTTCCATCATCTCGACGAGGATGGAATTAGACCAGACTCACGCAGATAGCCATCGATATACTCTTCGAATTCCTTGACTTTCACGGCATCGCGGATCTCCAGACACAGAGCGTGGAACCGCAGAGTGTCTTCTTCCAAATCCACCGGGTGGCGAGACATGATGTCGGCAAAACTCTCGACAAGTGTCGAGAGTCGCACGAGGTTTGTAGAAAACCTATCCCTGAGCCGTCGCTCCTCCTCGTCCTTAGGCTCAGCCGGTTTGACCACGGAGTCCCAACGGTCATCGCCCATAACGCGCTCGCGCATCTTCGCGTAACAGCGGCTATAGGTGCCTATGATAAACCGATCGCTCTCGTCATCTGGGAGTCCAACAGATAGCAACGCCGTGCGGGTATCCAAGAACTGGTTGAACCAGTCCTTCGCATCGGCATCGAACCCAGGTGGGACCGGTGCAGAGGGACAGACGTAGAGCGACATCTTCCTCCGGAGAGGCATCTGGATGGCCACTGCGACAGATTCGCAGTTGGGATAGAAGTGGAACAGCTCGGAGAATGAGTCGACGATGTCATAGATACTAGTAGCGGCATTGCATTTGCCAACATTCGGGTCGATAGATGAAGGAGCATGGATCACGGTATCCACCCGATACTGGCGTACGTGAGGATACAGCGCAGCTATGAGAGTATCGATGTCAGCTATAGAAGTCATGTTTAGAGGACCAGATATTGAAGTGGAAGTGAGAAGTGGATCCAAAGACCGCACCAATTCAGATATCGATCGGAATGAACCGGTGAGCCACCGTGCGAGTTTGGGCGCTAAAGCGGAAGTTGACTTCGTTGCACGCGACGTCTTGCAACATCGGCGACTCGGAGTTCAAGCCCTTGGACATCATCTTCGTCGACCCCCCCCCCTCCCCGCCGTCCCCAATTTTCTCGCCACGACCAACATCGACGAAACCACACTGAAACCGGCCTACAAGTCGCTGTACACCAAGGTGTCCTGCGGGTGGAAGTGCGCCCCCTTCGAGCCCTCCAAGTCCGATGAGTCCCCAGCACCCGAGTTCATCGTGCACTGCGTGCAAAGCATCCTGCACCACGTCAAACACGGAGAGCACCGATGCGCTAGGGCATAAATTAAAGGGCCTTACATTGTTAGATGGTCCCGACGACGGGGTTTGTTAGCTCTTAGAACACTTGTTGCCCGTCATTAAATCCCAATGTATACCGAATATTATCAGCATCCGATCCGCGAGCGCTACAGTGAATACCAACACCTTCGACCAAATTTTCAAGACCCCGAGTCGGCGGTTTGGCCGGCCGGTTCACTCTTGAAGCCCGTCAATGACGCTATAGTACGCAGGCTTGGGTTCGAGGCCCTGGTCCCAACGTCTCAACCAAAATGCTCACCGACCCACAACCGCACTCACCGCGTCGAACGGACACGCATCCCCCTCCCCCGGAAAGCTCGCAGGGACCCACGTGCACGAGTACTACGCGCGACACATACGCGCGACACACCGAGTCAGAACAAAAAGCTCGAACAGCCAAACGTATCGTCGTCGACGACCCCGGATCGCACCGTACGCAGCGACGCACCTTGTCCGTCCAGTCCCACACCGTGACCCCCACACACCCCTCCGAGTCCACCTCGCGATACGCCCTCACGATCCTCACGATCGTCTCAAAGCCCCTCCTCTGCTATTGCTGCTCCAGCCCCTCCCCGTCCAGCGGCAGCCCCATAAACCTCACGTCGAGCTCCGTGATCGCGACCGATACCTCGACCCCCAGCCCCACGAACTCCGCCAGCGTGAGGTCGCGCTTTACGTCCGCCAGTGGCCACGCCTGCACGTCCACGACCCCGGCAGCCTTGAGGTCCTTGAGCGCGGAGGCCTTGGGGCCGTGCGCCGCCGTGCTGTACTCCGTACTCGTTGATGTAGAGTTTAGCGCGCGGGTCGGCACCGCAAGGCGCGCGGCGTGCAGGGCGAGCGAGCGGGACATAGAAGGTGTTTAGGGTGTTGTACCAGAGCGTGGAGCGCCAGGTGCCGTCGTCGTTAAACGTTGAAGGGCTCTGAGGAGGATGGATGAGTTGCGTATCGTGTGTCCGAGTCTAGACCGCGAGAGGAACCGTTGATTACATCCTCGCTATCTGAGAAAGGCATGCGTGGACATATGGTGCTGAGGTCACGCAGGTGGGAGGAACGTACATCTACGAGCGGACGTTATGGAGGTAAGGACGTCGTCGTAACAGAAGTACTGTGTTGACGTCGTGCTCACATTTGTCCCTCCCAGCGCCGGACGATGTTGAAGCAGTGCTCCTGCACGACCTCCGCGAGCTCCGGCGCGGTCCACGTCGTGTTCGCCACCCATGCGGGTACACCGTTGTACCACACGCAGTCATGTCCTACCAGATGAAACAAGTCGACTCGAGGCCACGCCATGACGAGGCTCTACGAGAGCAGCGAGACCGCCCGACCTCTCATGAGCTTCCCTCCCTGCCTAGCGAGGGCGACGATCTGGTCTCCCTGTCCCGACGTGAACACGCCCCGCTCCGGTTCAGTGTAGTTCTGCCACACGAAGAGATCGGATCGCGGTTCAGTTAGTAGACAGATGCGGAATCGGGATGCGCGTACGTACCCAATTCATCGCCTTGGCGGGCGTGAGCTGGCCGAACATGGCCCGATCGTCCAGGATGGCGACGTATGCGGTGTCGTTCAGCTGGTAGTTGTTCGTCGCGGTCCCGAAGTAGAGCTTTCCCGAAGAACGGGCCGCCGCGTTGAATCCCGATCGCGGCAAGGATGACGGGAGGGGCGCAGCGCCGCTATATGCGAGCCAGGCTGCGGGAGGAGGACACGGCGATGGATGCTCGATCACTCGGAGGACGGGGGTAAAGAGAACAACGAGGCCCCAGATCCAGAGCTTGACGTGACCATGCTGGAGGTCGAGGTGTAACAGAGGGGTTTCCGGCCACTCAGGTAACGCTGCCTGCGACTACATGGTCCCCGCAGGACAGAAGTTAGCATATAGCTGAGGCGGAGTGGAGTCGGGACCTACGGGAAGCCGTAAGATTTGAACATTGATTTTCGACGGCGGAATAACCGACCGGCATGTCTCATAGCCACCGCTCACGCCGAGCTTTACGATTCTTGCACGGCGAACTGCATGCATAAGTGAGCATGATCAACAGAGAAGGTGTTTGGTGGAGCAGGTGACTACGACTGCCGGACCGCGAGCTGCAAGTCAAGACGGGCACTGGAAGCAAACCACCAGTCATGCATGGTCAGACTGGGACTTTACGCGCACTATGCACGTCAAGAACTCTCAGTACACAGGGAAAAGGGAGTTCAAGTTACGGACTGCGAAAACAGCTAAGGTAACACGTCACAGCACGGAGCCTGGTCAGCTCAGCAGGAGTCTACTGGCGAGTATGCCCCTCGCGATCCTTCCCTGTTCTCCTGAACCACTTTTCATGGCTGACTGGGTAACTCCAGGTCACACAATCAGACCATTCGAGTGGTCAGATCTCTCTCTCGGTATAGCGATACATGAGAAGCGAGCCGGAGCAGGTACAAGGTGACCTCACCGGTCTTGCGGCGCGTGGATATCTGATGAGGTTCCGGGACTCACCTGCAATTCGTTGGCTACTGAGCTCGCTCCTGCGAGCTCAATCCAGACGGAAGTCGCTATCTGCATCCATTCCTGGAGGGTTGGCCAGTCTGGCGACCACAAGCTGAAGCACCGTCATAGCCCGAGCACGCTCGAAAGAGCTACCAAGGACCAAATATCTTGCTCGATAAGCCTTGGATACATTCGTAAAGAGTATTCGTGACTCACCTATCGCCTCCACCATGCCGTCCAAGGCTTGTCCGCCATGCCATCTATCATTGGAGTCGCCCGAGTTTCATGAACTACCAGTATAGGGTGTAGCGAATAGCGCATACGTCGTTACTGTACATGGGATGAGACGTTGAACGTTGAGTAGCGGAACGCAGAGATGTGGTCGGACGAAAGGTCAGGCTCGAGACGAGAGAAGCACGTAGGTGGAAGTAGGTGGACACTAGAAGAGCCGTCGCTCCAAGCGCAGCCTCTCGGTGGCGGGCGTCAAAGATGGACCCGAGGATGGGCGCTTTTCTCAGACACCACATCGACCAGGCACACTCCGCCGACCATTTAAGTTATAGGCCTTTCAGCTCCACGTAATACTGGAGGTAGCTATAGTCTCCTGTACAAGCTCACGTTTTACAAAGCATTATAACAGCGCAGGCAATCCGTACGGTTCGAAGAACCGTGGATCTTGTTTCCGATGCTCCAACTTCCTATACCAATTGATGCACTCTCTATAAGCTACGAAAGAATGACTCGACAATTTTCGTCCCACTGATAACGCTTCTCTCTTGAACTGACATCACATTTCGCAGGGCTCATCGCCAACTACATCACAAACTGAGTGCGTAAATACACCATCTGAGCTATTCCCAAAAGAAAGAAAACATGTTCGCTGGTAGGTGTCTTAAGATCAGTAATCGTGCAAGCGAACGCCAGGCATCGGTACGCACCTCGAGACAGTTGAGAAGCTTGTGTCCTGCACCCACTGTCCTATCAGCCAGCCCAGATCCTGCAACAAAGCTTTCTTCATCTTCGCCACGACACCCTCCGGCGCATTCTCCGGCAAGATCCATGGCTCGACGTCGTCGAGCCGACACCAGTCAGGATCGTCCACGTCCATCGTGAATCTCGTCCCGAAAGTCTGGTTCACCGCGACGGCATACGCCCCGGTCGCATAGCACGGTGTCCTCGAACATGCGATATGCGCCTTCGCTCCCTTCAAGTTCTCGCCGCTCTCGCAGTCCAAGAGGTGCTGAATCAGCGCGATCTCGGGGTGGACAATGACGGGCGTTGCTGTCGACATCGTATTCGTGCCGGCGTCCAACTGGTATCCCATGTCATAGCCCATCGGTCCAACCGCCCAACGCCGGTTGAACGCCTCGACGACCGCCTTCCAATGGACGTCATGTTCTAGATCTTTCCCGAAGTGTTCTGCAAGGTAGGTCTCCTCGATGACTGCATGGAACCGCCGTGCTCCCTTCAAGGGGTCCAGAACGACCCATCCCTTCAGGTCGTCGAGGGAGATCTTCCTTTTGCGGGATAGGGATATGATGGTCGACACCGCGAGGGGCAGATGGAAGTACGCGAGCCTGGGCTGGACGATGCCATAATCTGCCCGAGGGGAGACACAGTTCAGTTCAGTTTGTCCCAGCTGGCGGGAATCGAGCCAGCCAAGTACTTACGGATGTATGTGTTGAGGTAGTCCAAAAATCCCTTATTTGACCGCATGTCCCGGATATTCATACATAGTTTGTGGAACCTGAGCACGTCCTCGTCCTCACCTAACGATTCGAGCGAGACGCACTTCGCAAAGCTCCGCACGAGGCCTGTGAACGCGCGAATCTCGTCGGCATATTTCTGGGCGAGCTTGGCTTCTTCAACTGTCGGCTTCGAGGGGGTGTAACCAGGCACGGGCTTCCGCTCTTTCACGATGGTGTTCCAGCTTCCGAAGTTGCGCTCCTTGATCAGCTGGTGCATTGCCGGATAGCAGACCTTGTAGGTGTGAAGGATGAATTGCTCTTCTAATGGAGAAAACGAGTCCTCGTCCCGATCCATAGACTCGGACTCACACTCCTTGCGCAAATCTGCAATTTGTGTGAGCCATGTGTCCAGATTGTTTCTGAATCGAGGAGGGATCGATGGCAACAAAGAGATGGTAATTGGTTTGCGACGTGGCTGAGCGGCTGGCACAGCGACAGCGGCGGTTATGCATCCGGGGTGGAAACGGAACAAAGTCGCAAGGGCTTGGCCAAACGTCTGGGAGTCTTCCGTGTCCTTTAAGTTGTCCGGTAGGAGAGACTGAGGAGGGTAGAGTTGATAGTTGAACAGGCTCATGGCAATATGGGGATGCATTGCCGCAATCAAAGCATCGAAGTCTGAGTGGGAGGACATGAAGGTGGAATGAGTTGAGGTAAATATTAAGCGTGGTTGCGGAGTGAGGCTGCGGGAAGATAGGAGGAATGATAAGGAAGCCATAGTTCTCTCGGGTGTATTTTATACCTTCCCTCAGGCTCCACGTGATCGATAGTCTAATCACAGCCAAAAGCGCTCCAGTGATTTCAAAACAACTGCAGCAACCAGAGTTGCGAGATATTGGTGTTACGTTCACCAATATTACACGTTTCGAAATATACAAATATTGGTGGCGCAGAGCTCGATGTTTCATCAGAGATGATGACGGATAATTGCTGACTTTTCTCGGTGGCAGCTGGGGTAGACCCTGACTCTGTCTAAAACGAATGGCTCAATATGATAGCACTCCACTGATCCATGTTCCACTGTACACGGCTGCGGGAATGATTGTTGGTACCTCGAATGGTAGAAGGGTGGCACAGTTGTACCTGCCACTAGGGTGCTCTTGCGTGCTTCAAACTTGTGTCGTGCTTATCGAGCGTCGAGCTTGCGTATGTATGCATTATTTTGAGCACATAAGAGTAACAGTGCAGCGTTGGTCCTTCTTAAACCAACAGGCACTAATAATATAAGATCTACAAGCAACTGGGGCTCTCGAATACTGAGAAGCTTGTCACTTATGCATGAGGAACAGCGTTTCTTCATAGTTATTAGTACCGCAAAGCATAAAGTACTACATTTTGAAGCCTTGTGTGTCTAGCCTCCAATGTTCTGAGAGATTTAAATAAGCCATGAAAAAGGTGTGAGATTATCTAAATTGTCTAAATCAGACAGTTTCGTTTCAGACAATCGGAACATTCCTGATGTGTATCAGATGTTTCAAGGGTCCTATTATAACCAGGCTATGTATACATCGTTTTGTCTCCATTACATCTGAAGCAAGACTGAAACAAGTTTCTTGAAACCAAGTTTCTTGAAACCAAGTTTCTAGGGTTTCAGATTGTGGCGATAGTTCGGCTCCTGTATATATATATATATATAGGGGGCTAGGTAACCGTAGTTTCTATCACAAAAGCATACCAGCTTAGCTCTACCAACTCACCTGCACTACAAGACACCGTCAGATTCAGGTATTTATTTTCAGCTTTAACCCTACGATTTTTGCTAAACTACAAGTTGTATAGCACTAGACATGGCATCAAGCTATCAAACTACTCTTATAGATCGCCTGTTGTTTATTGCCCAAACATTTTTTCTGCCCCCTCAAGACAGTAATGCGCTCAAGCTTCCCACTAATCCACTCAACTACACAAATCCATTCATTTGGCCTGACCATCCATGGGTGGTGTTGAACCGTTCTCTTTCTTCGCTTTGCACCCTCAAGGCTTCTGCGAACAATGTTTTCGCGATCATGATACTTCCATCCCAAGATAGCAATATAGTTCAAAATGCTAATACTAGGACAGTAGAGAAAGTTCGCTTTTTATGTGCAGAAAATCTGGACCGCTCCCAGACTCAGACCAAGCAACAATTACGGCATATTGAAGATGATAACCTACGGCAATATGTGGAGACATGCTTGGACCTGATTCTTGCAATCAGTGAGGAGGCTGAAAAGGGCGATGAAAACAATCTCAGGAGGTCCCAAGTGTTCAAGGGCTTGATCAACCATGTCTACTTGAACGGCTGGCCAAAATTCTGCGCTTGTATGAATAAGAATAACGAACGAGGGAAACGTCTGCGCGACTTTCTACAAGACTTGGAAAAGGAGGATTACAAACCTTCAAATCTTCCTCGTCTTATTTCTGCGGTCTCCAGAGTTATCGCCATAATCACCTCTAACCCGGTGAAGCTGAAATCAGCAGCTCATGATGTCCATGAAGCTTGCACAATGGTGTACAAGGAAGCCTTCGAGAATCATGACATGAAGTTGTGGCTTACAAGAAGGCATTTTGCAATAAAATCTCCACATAAGATACTTTCAAAATGTGTATTGACAAGGTTTCTAACAGTTACTCAACTATAGATGCATGTATTCCCTTACGGATTCTCTCAAAGATGGTCAAGCTCCGAAACAGGATTGAAAACCTTATACAAATTATCCATGACCCAAGCATGTGGCGAACATTCCAAGCAGCACGAGCAGTCAGGAATTCTAAAATAGAGCCCCTAATTGCCTGGATAGAGGGTCCACCATTGGAGAAACGCAATAGGTTCACCCTGGACCTAAGCGCGGCAGACACCAACGGGATCAAGGAATCATATCATGCTGTGATTACTGGCCTGCCTGAGGCCAAACAGGACCATTTTGCCTCCACCTCCGACGTTTGGGAGCGTATTCAGAACGATATGAAACACACAGCGAGCTTGAGATTTGACAAAACTCGCATTTCCCTTGACGAAGATCGCAAGGTTTTCACATTGCCCGAAGCACCGCGTAATCAACACTGCGAAGGGAAACTTCTTTGTTACGTGATAGGGACTGGCCTGTTGGGGAGGGTCTTCCCGTATATTGGATGCAGTAAACGCTGCTGTGAACCTTGCTTCGCAGCCATCATGGCAGTGAACAGGATCATCCAAAAGAAGGCAGCCAAGGCCCCAGACCCGACAAGCATCAAGATTCAATGCTTTGCGGTCGCTGATACACATCGCAAAGTATATCCCAACTTCGGCATCACACCTCTCGATTCTCCCCACTTCAAGGACTTTATACATGGTTTCAATGCACTACTATGTTTGGACATGGGGCAAGTAGTCAAGGCAGGCTCAAAGAAGGGGTACGGGGACTCCGACAGCACTCCCGAGCCCTGAGCTTTAGACAAAATTGTCGCGTGAGTAGATAATATTACCATAACCTTTAAACCGCCTGACAAACCCCACACGGAAGGACAGACACCCAAAATTCTGGAAGCCGCAATTCATGTCGAGTATTTCGTAGACCACCATAGATGTAGTATCCGGTTGAATATCAACCAGCTCTGATATGGTTATGATATCACGTATTGGACTGTGAAAGCTTGACACATAGAAGACTTCACACTGGAGGATAGATGTCACACACCGTAAACTGCAAGAGAGAAAAATATTAGCATATTCCATTAAGAAAATCGAGGCTAATTTAGACGCACCGGGCGTGCGATGACTATACTCTTCGCTCAGATACTAGTACCCCTGGTAATGTTTTGGGTTGCCGGTCAAATACTCGTTTCAAAGTCAGTAACTTACTGTCGCCCGACTCTGACTTCTCACCCAACGTCTGCCCACCCCCAAGCCAGTAAAGGCGGTTCTTGACATTGTCGGACCACTCGTACTCGAAGTCCTCCCAGCATGGATGCTCCAGTGTCCTTGACATGTGCAAGACCGATCCTGCGAAGTGAGAGAGAGCGAGGCACGTGTATTCTGTCAGAGTAAGGACAGAGAGACAATCTGAACGACCCTGGATTGCCACTCACCAGGCCATATCCCGAAAATGTAACCCGTGTGGCCTCCGAGCTTGTACCAGGACCGCGTACCCACGCCGAACACCGTCTCCAGCAATTGCACCCTCAGCCACGGCTCTATCCTTTGTCACACGCAGGACAACATACCTTCTTAAAGTACTCCTATTATGGCAGCACTGCCACGATGTTAGCCAATATCCCACATCCCCGAGTCTCTCCACAGTGCACTTACCTATATCAACTGATCAAAATTCTCGACCCCCCCTCCTCACCTCCTTACTCCTCATACCCCTCAACCTCTCCCACTGCATCTTCGCGACTGCCTGCACCACATACCCGAAGCCCACCTCGGTGCACTGTATGAACGGTCTCGCGCCAATGACCGAGTTTGGGCCCATGACCATGAACAGGATCGGGAACCCGTCCGTGCACGGCGACAGGTATGACTTCGGGTACCCCTCGGTGTGCCACTTGTCATTGAGCGCGAGGCCGCTGTGCCTGAGGATCGGGAACGGGAGCTGCCATGACATGTCGTAGCCTTGGATTCGTATACATTGTGTGCATCATTAGGAATCTGGATTGTGAGACCCGGGAGATGAGAGAGGGGAAGGGGGAGGGACACACCGGTGGTGCAGAAGACGATGTCAAGATCGTAGTGCGCGCTGTCTTCGGTCTCAATGTCGGGCTGGACACGAAGTTGACCTGTAACTGTCACGTCGTCGTGCTCAGAACGAGCTTGAAGAGGAGCATAGTGCACAGCTCGCTTACTTTCTTTGCACAAAGCCTCAAGATACCTAAGGCTGAACGTAGGTCAGTGATTCATACAGGTTGACCTGGCTTGAACCTGGATATAAACCTGTAGGTTGTGACCTGTAGGTTACAGGTACCTGTGCTATGAATCATATATGAATCTGAATCAGCCATCTTGGAGAAAGTGACCTGGATTTGTAGGTTTGAATACAGGTAACCTACAGGTTGATTCACATTTTAACAGCCAAAACAGGTATATGTTGAAGGTTTTACTAGATAATATGTTGTTATATCACTTAATACTGTATCTATCAGCACACTTCTAGCATGGATAATGCTAATAACACTCAATACTAGCCTAGAACCTTCAATAGAAGCTGAAAGACTACTATATTTGGTATCTAAATCAAATCAATGATTTGACCTGTGATTTATAGGTTTACTACCTATAGGTTGCAGGTCAAAAGTTGATTTGATTCATACAGATCCCAATCAGACCTCTGAAAGGGGCCAAACCTACAGGTTCAGATCCCAATCACCTACAGGTCGACCTACGTTCAGCCTTAAAGATACCCGGGTGCCTATGACGTTCAAATTGAACATTTAATCATTTCCGCACTGCACTGATAGTTTTTGACTGCCACTTACTTTTTGGATTAGTCTCCCTTTTAATCCTATACACCGCCATTGGGTAAGTTGCGCGCCGCACGCCACTCATTTGCACACTAGGCTGGCCACTCATCGAGTCATCCACACTGCCCGCCACCTATTGGACCTGTATGCCACTAGTTGAATTACAGAATATTCTAACTACTAGCCTTGCTTCGTGAATATTGTAAGTAAGTACTTCCCTCCCAGCCCATCCTACCGTCCACCCAATGCATCCCCTCTCTGTCTGAATGGAGAACAATGGAAGCTCGAGTTCCGGTGTAGGGGAGGTTGATGTTACGACTGGCTGTCGAGTAAGATCAGGGAGGCTTACGAAGACGAGCAAGGGCGTCAACGAGCGCTTGTGCAGCGAGAGCGGAGCAGGGCTCGACAGTCAGGCTGGAGACAAGATGTATTGAGCGAGTATGTACGAGCGAGAATACAGAGTGGCTTACCTGGAGACAAGAGGTCGAAACTGAAGTCTCCAGGCAGCAAGGTACAGGTCTTATATACATGTACAGAACAATGGGGTCCAAGGACAATAGGTAACTATGGACGCGGGAGTGGAAGAGAGAACAATGGAATGTAGGACAATAGCGACTAGGGAACAACAGGGACAATAGGAGCTATTGTACTACGAGACAAGGAGACGGGTTACAATGCAACAAAGGACCATAGGGACGACATGGGAAGTAAACCGTCCAGAAAAGGAAACAGAGACGCCAAGGTAGGCGCCAAACGGAACGTTCGTAACAATACCCCCCTCCTAAGGGTCGTGCCCTCACGACTTAGTCTTCTTGTTGAGGGGACTAGGCGCATCTGGGTGTGTGGAATGGAATTTTTGTACCACCTTGGGTGCATTCGCCAGATCTGCTGCATCCTCCCAACTGTCGTGCTCAGGGCCCCAACCCATCCAGTGCACGAGGTACTGCAGTTTCTTCCACCGCCCATACCGTCATGACTCTAACACTTCCTCAACTTCGTACTCCTCCTCTCCTTCAACTTCAATCGATGCAGGCTCAGGAGGATGGCGACCAGGGAGTTGACTCTCCTTGTGTGGCAGTAGGAGCGATACATGGAACACTGGGTGGAGTGCAAGGTCTTTGGGGAGCTTGAGCTCATAAGCCAAGTTGCCCACTTTGCGCTTAACCAGGTACGGGCCAGCATACCGGTCCACCAGTTTCCTAGAGACTCCTGGAACTCGGAAGTTCCTTGTGTCGAGCCACACCTTTTGA
>AYKW01000039.1:0-103472 GCA_002760635.1 Ganoderma sinense ZZ0214-1
ATGGGTGCACATCGGGCTCGTGGCCGAGCAGATGGCCTACGGCAGCCTCCTCCCCGTGCTCGCGCTCGTCCTCGTGCTTGGCATCGAGCCGTTCTTCAACGAGTTCTGCGACAGCCTCACCTTCGTCGGAAGAGCCCCGGGGCCCCCCGACCGGGCTGGACTCGGACAACGACGCGTACGAGGTCGGCTTCAAGATGCGCGCGGCGGCCGACGCGGTCATGGACAGGCTCGCGAGCTTCTCCGCGTGCGACAGGAGGTGCCTGCTCAAGCGCTGCATGGCGCTCCCGCCCCGGGCCGAGCCGATTCGTCCACGTTATCCCGGTCCGCGTGGTGCGGCAACAGTGACGCGGCACCCCCGCCCGGGGTTTGCGGGCTTCCTCTTCGAGTGCCTCGCGCACCAGTACGTGTACGCCCCGTTCGACTTGGACGAGGGGGCTGGCGCGGGCGGAGAGGGTGCTCAGGCTATAGCTAGCAGGAGTCCGAACGCCGCCCTTAGGCTGTCCCCGCTGGTCAGGGAGCTTGGAGGGTTCCCTGTGCCCACTCACCATCATCAGTTCGCTCGGATGGTCCCGGCACCGTGCACCGGTTCCTCTAGCAGCGGGGCGGCGCGGATGGTCTTCAAGGCCCCGCAGCCTCAGGACGATGCAGATGCGTCCGCGTCCGCGCGCCGCACAACGGTCGTCGTCGACAAGCGCAGGGGCATCACATGGAGGGCGAACAACTCGGAGTCGAGCGGCTCCTCGCTAGGGCCTCCCCAGAACCCCTCCGAGTCCACCGTGGCCCCTCCACAATCCCCCAGCATGCCCCTGTCCGAGCCAGTACCTTGGCGTGCGCGGGCCAGCGTACCCGTCACGCTCGCGGACATCGGCTTGGGGGAGCTCCCGCTCGACGCCGTGACGTGCTACCGCCCTGCGTACCCGCGCCCCGTGTTCGACGCGCTCTTCTTCCAGGTCCTCAGATGCGCGAGGAAGGTCGTCCTGTGGGCCGTCCAGATCGCGAGCGACCGCAGCGAAGGGGACGAGGAGAAGGAGGAGAAGGAGTACGAGAAGGACGAGGACGGGGATGGGGATGAGGGCGGCTTCGCGATGGTCGGGCGGCTGTGTGAGCGCGCGCGAGAGGCGTTGCCGGGAGCAGTGGTGGAGGTCAAGTACGCGCTTGTCGTCCCGCGCGATACGGCGCTGGGATCCGCTTTCGAATTCGATGTTGAGTGGGAACTTGGGGACGGGTTCTTGGGGAACGAGGGCGGGGTGTATGTCCAGTTCGTGGACACGTGTGGGGTGTGCAGGGTCGAGGACGTCTTTGGGGTGCGGGTGCCTGTGGAAGTTGAAACTCTGCAACATGGAGGCGCAGCGAGATGAGGAGCGGGGCCTTCCGCAGTCGTGGTCACGGCAGTTTCCACCGGCACTGGCAGAAGGTCGACTAGGACTAGGAGAGAATTGTACATGTTATGGGAGGTCGGAGTCAGTCGGGTTCAAGAACGCTCCAGGCGTGCATATTGCCAGTGTAGTATGTGCGCGGTTTCCGGGTTCGCGGTGTACATGCCAGTATGGAACGAGAAAAGACCAAAAACAATGGAAAGTTTGAACTCGGAATATTTGGTGACCTTGGATGCGATGCGATGTGTGACTTGTGCGCGTTTTGGTGTGTATCATGATCGTGGTGGCGGAGCCTATGAGCATGAGCGGGAGGTGACGACGACAACGACAATAACATCTATTCAAGACAGACATACAACACGATAGGAGACAGAACCCTCTATACCAAGAACCAAGGAGCAGACGGGACTGTGACTGATACTAGGGCCAGTGTAAACCCGAACCAACCACCGGACTCCCCCAAGACCGTCACCGTGGAGGCGGCCAAGTTACGCCCACGCGCACATGTGACATGAGGGGTTTAGGAATCGTAGGTCGTGGTGGCGTTCGCGAACGTCACGGAGAGCGCGTTCTGCGGCAGGCCACATTAGTATGACCTACACCGGTCTGGAGACAGCAAGGAAAGTGGAAGGTACGCACGACCTGCTCGGTGGCGGGGCCCGACTCGGTCGGGATCAGGTTGATGAGCGCGAAGGCGAAGGTCTGGATAGGGTGGGGTTGGTGGTTAGCCGTGCGATGATCTCCGCATTTAAGCTTGAAATCGGAGCATAGAATAGAACTTACATCGACGACGGCCTCCAAGGCGCGCAGGGCGGCGGCGATGGGGGCGGTGAGGCCGAACATGGCCGCGAGGGACTGTCATGGCGTCCGAAGGGCAGATGGCATGACGAGGATGAGCCGCATATCATTAGAGAATGCGGAGGAGAGGACACGCACGTGCTTTCCGATGACGACGTTGAGGAGATCCCTAAATTTGTGGCGGACGTGATATTAATATTGGTAAAATGACGAACGGGGGACGGAGGACAGACTTACTGGTGAACTTCGACGAAGGTGGTCAGGACGTCGACCACCGCGAGGGCGGCGTCGTCGGGGTACGCCGGGGTGGCAGGCTTTGGTGTTTTTATGAGCACGGTACCGAATGATATTGCGCTTGGGTACTCACCGAGAACTCGGCGTTGAAGGTGTTGACGGCCGACGTGATGTTGTTGAACCCGTCGGCGATGACCTGAGACCCGAGTCACAATATTAATGAGGGAAACGATCTAGATACCGATACCGCGGCGTGGCCCATGACACTATGGAGATGGAGGAGACAGAAGACATACGAAGCCCATGGTGGCGAAGGTGACGGCGTTGAGAGGGGTGACCTCGGCGTTGAGGTTGCTGGAGGCGGTGATGAACGACTGGATCGCGCTGATCACCTGGTCCGAGGTCTGGGCCATGGTGCCGACGACGCTGAGGAGGGCGACGAAGACAGCGGCGAGGAAGGTGCTGAAGAACTTCATTGCGGTGTGGCGAGGGTTGGCTTGGGGTGGTTTGTAGTAGGAGCTGGTGTGGCTGCTGAGTTGTGTGGGATTGGGGATGGAGGATGAGAGCCCCGGGTACGAGATGGTTTTTATACTACGATGCGCGCGGGTTTTCTCATATTTTGTGAAGAGACCTCAACGAGGAAAACACGTTTGTGCAACCAAAACTGACCGTATACGTTCTATGAAATGATGTGCGACCATGGTGCGAGGGTCATTTCGTCGAAAGGAAGCCTGTGGTCGGGGACATCGGCAAAGAATAATGCGCTCTGAAGTCGCCTTCAGGGCCGGTATGCCCAACGGTAATCGAAGACATCGCAAGTAACGTACCTTCAACCTCCCATTCTCTGTCTACGCCCGTGTGGCACATCGAGTGCCAAGCCCGGAGACACGAAGATGGGCGTCCTGGCACGAGCATGACGGCAACAAATGTCACGGTGGCTTGGAAGCGACCAGCCCTCTGCACCCGCACCTTCCCATGCCGTTTCTCTCAGCACCCCAAAGCGTTGAGCGTCGCAGGTGAGCGTCGGGCTCTTCGGAGATGACTTAGGGGAGAGGTGGTGTCACGAGTTGCGCGCGCACGAAGAGCTTCGTCAAGGGAAGATACGCCAGCGTAGGTCCTGGTAGTTTTCCCAGAGTGTTAGTAGACGCCACATACCTATGCACATGAACGGACAACGGAGGTATCGTGGTGGAAGGACAAGGACCCAAGCAAGACCCAAGAGCACCATCTCCAGAAGCCACTGGCAGGACGATTTCCGTAACGTGGCACATGCTGGTGTGCGGTGACGCCAGCCTAAGTGTTCTAAGTGACCGGGTCTTAGTGTGTACGGCGAGGGTCGAGGACTCGAGATGGTAGATGAAAGACTGCACCAGGCTCCACCCTTGGCAAATGTCGCCCGATGCCCGACAAAAATGCGACGGATCCGGACGACCAATCCCAGTGGCGGTGCCACCAACAAAACCCTAACCCTGCACGAACTTAGTCCGCAACACGGTCACGTGAACTCTTGCCAGCATGCGCTGAGGCGGCTCCTTGCAGGACCTGTCAGTGCAACTCATTGCTCCGACCCGCGACGGTCCTCTCCCCTCCTCTGCAGAGATCTCACTGTCAACGCTCACGCAAAATGTGATCTGCAAGGGCCCGGCACGGACACGTATACGCTGGCTTCACTCGCGACTACTATGACACCTGCGCACTGCGGCTCTCGAGCTCTGCCGCAGCACCGCGATTACCTGGGCTCTCCGCCGCAAAGACTACTCGGCGCGATGCGTACGACGCATGATACTAGGCACTGGAGACGAAGCCAATCCAAGGCTTTCAATCGTCGTCTCCAGGTTGACAACGTCGCCCGCAACCTCTCACTGGGCTATCGCGGCCATCACGGACGAGCCTTTGCGGAAGTGCTGCGTATTCCACGTATCCGACGCGCATATACTTGGCTTGCGTGCCCTCGGATGAGCAGCCCTTGCCCTGGGCGAAACACTGGACAGGTCGCGATGCTACCGTGGAGGTGTCCGTATAGGATTGGTGGAGGGGGACGATCCGAGGAGGCTCGAAGAGGTGCGTGATCCCCAGAGCAGTTATCTTGCGTCGCTCGCTCAGTGAGTGTTCCTTGTCGTCGAACGGCGGCCGTCCGCCAGGTCATGTACTATGCGGCAACCAGCTTCCTCCTAGTATGTCCGACCTATGGGACTGGACGCATGCGATCAGCGGACACCTCGAAGACCAAGGGTTCATGCTCGTCACGTCCGGCTTGGACGAAGGTACCATGATCAGACCATTGTTCAGGGATGGTATATGAGCGCGGAGGTTGACCGAACGGCACATAAGTCGTCCAGTCTTCGTGTTGCTTCCGTTGCCCAGTACTGCTGTGCATTGATATCATCCATGATTTGGCCTTGACTCTGTGGGTTAGTCATCATTCGTTTATACTCTTTCGAATCCGGGCCCCGGGCTTTGTAGGTATGTCTCGTAATGAATGATATTCCGGGCAACCATAGAGTGGCAACGGGAGCGGAATGGTCCTCCCGCCCATAACCGATGACTTCATGCTGTCCGCGCTGTCCGTATCTAACTAACTCCTGCCCGCTGTCCCCACTTATCGTCGCACCCACAGGCTCCCTCCCTCCTTCCAAGTACTCTGTAACCATCTTGGCGATCTCCAAAGCGCGCTCCGAGGACGTCCAGATCTTATACTGCAGCACGGAGGACCATCGCGACAGAACTCAACTCTAGTCCCCCCCCTCCGAATCTCACCTTACGCCGCAGCCAGGCCGCAGCTTCAGCCTTGTCATCGCAGAACGCAGGCACGCTAATGGGCTCCACCTTCTCACTCGACCTTTTCGGGCTTGCTTCAGGTACACGTCGCCGCAACTGTGAGGGGCAGTGACCCGTATACTCACGACTCACAAGGACACCGCCGTCGCGGGACTCTCTCTTCGTGAAACGCTCCATGGCGAGGCGAGTCGATGCCACCTCAACTCGGAGGCTCCTCTCTTGCTGGTAACATGCATACTAATTTCTTCGTTAAGATCCGTGTCGGACGAATCAGTCGCGCGACGGGAACGGTCGCGGAGTCGTGGTTCGAGCAACACACCCTCAATCCGCTCTATGGACGATTAGCGACGGCTGTCGACGGCGGGGTGCGCTGCGCGGGAATCGACTATCTCCTTGGCCTTGCGCTCCGGGGATGGCTCCGTCGGGGTGCGCGGGAGCCGAGTTGGCGTGCGGTGACTACGAGCTTCATAACCCTGACCTCCATCGGTTCCTCGGGTCGGGCTGTTGCAGAGGCGGGCAAACAGTACGGAATGCCGCTCGGGCACGCCTCATGAACATAGCGATTGGCTCTTGCGCTCTGTGAATCACATGCGGAAGGTCGATCCCGCCCTACGTCGGTTCCTCGGATTTCTGGGAGGCAACCACAGTGACGGGCGAGCCCCGCCACCTGCCCCATCAGGCGTCCTTCACGCGGCCGGCAACTCAGTCTCCGTGAAGACGTGTCCGGCAACTCAAGCCTAGACATCTTGGATAGGTCTTCTGCGGTTAGCCACCGTCGGCCGCCGTTCCGCGGAAGGTGGCCTTCCAAATTTGGACCCTGGGGTTGACGGTTAGCCACCGGCCCTGACGGGTATAAAACACCTCGCTCGATGGCCCATCGGACTCCTCATCGTAGTCGACGACGATCTTCCCCTCTTGCAGCTCCTCTCATCTCCATCGGTAGTCTCTCACTGCCACTTGTTCACAACAGCATCGTTCGCCAGCAGCACCGTTCTCATCTCAGTGTCCGTTTTGTCTCCTAGCGCCTATAGCCTCAGTCTCCACCGCGACCGTACGGTCGGTCTCCAGCAGCATCCTTCAGCATTTCCTCCGTATCGTTTCCTAGCCACTAGCGCCTCATCCCCCGCGGGGTTCCTGCCTCGCCTATCTAGTATCCGCAAGAAGACCGTGACCCGTTAGCGTCCCTCTCCGTTCCGTTCGCCTCTAGGCCCTAGCTAGCATGTCTATGTCTTGGTTCCTCTTCCACCCCACTCGCCCTCCAGACTCGGTCCAGTGACCCGGGGACCGCGTGTCCCTGGGACCCCGCGTTCGGTCTCCCCTCTCCTCTCCTATGCATCTTGTCGACCCCGCCACGAAACTGCTGTGACTACCGACTCGGAAGGCCGCGCAGGCCCCTCGGCCATGCGGCCGACGCCTGCTCACTGGCCGGGCTACGGATATTTATATTTAAGCTGTCAGCGTCGTTCAAGTTCTATCGTTTGGGTTCCTCGGTCGTCTCCCTCCCCGGTCCCCGGTCCCGAAGCAGTCCGTTTGCCTGCCATAAGGCTCAAGTTGCGCGGGAATGGTTGGTGAGCACTCCGTTCTCCCTCTGGCAGTGCCTCGCACTCACGCTGACTAGCACTCTACATCTGCGGCCCCTTCGGACGCAGGCTCGGGCTGAGTTGGCGCTGCGACGCGACTTCCCCGGTCACTCGCCTCCGACTGCACCCACGGCCCGGGGCGGCGCCGATCGTCGACGTCGACGTCGTCCCCGGGTAGCCGTTCTCGGTCGCTTCCGAGTCTTCCCCGATCCCGAAGCAACCTCGACGCTCGTGTATCTGCCGCTAGGCGCTCGCCGGAGGGATGTTTGGTGAGTGCCATGATCAACAGTGAACACCTTCTACCTTCCGCTCATAGTCATTTCTGACCGACTTCTCGCCGCTCCACAGACTGAGTTGGCATTGCGACCCCGCGGGCTCGCCTCCACCAGGGGTGGGGATGGTTCTACAACGGGCTCGTCGCGCCGAAGTTCGCGCTCGGGCTGACAAGTCCCCGGACCTTCAATGCACCGTATACGAGGCTTCACGCTTACGCCGCTCACGGCGTCGCGGCAGCAGCGTGTCACTGCTTCAAAGGTCCACTCGGTAAGTAATCTTCGATACATGTGCACACGCACCTTAGACCTACGCGCCTTTGAAGCAGCTCGAACAGAGGCCGAGGTCACTCAATCCCCTGGTCCTCCTCAGATGACTTGAACACACGCCAGCCTATCGCGGTCGCGACCCCTACCGCCGACGTTGTTCCGCAAGCTCTGTCTCCTCCCCTCCCAACCCACAGGGGATCCACTTGTCTTCCCTACGGGCCGGCTGAGATCACGCTGAGGCCGGGGGATGCTGGGTGAGTGTTCTGTGGTATACATACTTTCTACCTCAGCGTGCCCGCCGTCGATCCCCGGCTGAATCTCGGACTTTCCCTCTCCTGCGCTGCTCTTGCTCATAGACTGAGTTGGTACTGTGACTCGGACTCGGGTCGCCGCCTTGAACTCGCACCATCCGGAGCAGTGGAATTCGGACACCGTCTATTAGTACTCAAGGTGTCGACGTCCGACGTCCGACGTGCGAATCGTTGGTCCGGACCGCCAGGTCGAACTTCTCGGTCGCCTCCCTCCCCAATCCCGATCCCGATCCCAACCCGCTTATCTGCAGTAAAGCGGCGGTCGCGAGCCGGGGGAGGATGCTTGGTGAGTACATTCGACACCTGACACCTACTTACGGCTCGCGCAGGCCCCTGGCCATGGGCGATTCCTGACTGGTTCTCCGGCCGCTCCCATAGACTGAGTTGGCGCTGCGACCACCGTCGTCCGACTCGACTCGACGCGACTCCATCTAGGGTGGAGGTGGTCCGACTAGTAGCCACATTGGTCTCGAGCCTCACGGATACCCTTCAACGTCCAACGCTGGCACGCATCAAGGCGCAATGTCCCTGCCGCTCACGGCGTCGCGGCAATAGCGCGTATGAAGGGTCTGTTCGATGGTACGTATGTTCCGCCATATCTGCACACACACGCTAGCTGACCCCACTCGATCCCTGACACAGACTCTTTTCTGCCGCTCCACAGAGCAACTTGGCGCTGCGACTCGGACCACGGCCAGCTCCTCTTCGCCCGGCGCGGAGGTTGGACAACGTACCGGGCCTGTCGCGTCTGCGTCTGCGTCGGTCGCGAGCACCTCGGTCCTCGGCGGATACCAGGCCTTCACACCTCAAGGCGTTCAGCCTCTGCTGCTCACGGCGTCGCAACAGCAGGGCTTATGAATGGTCCAGCACACGGTAAGTGGTTGTCGTCAATCACCTCTGCACAGTGAACGCCTACCTGACACAGAGGCACCTCGGATAGAGGTCTGTAGGTCATCGGACGATTTGACGGTGGCGATCGCGACGTCTACCGTCGACGCCGTTGGGCCTCGGCCTCGATACTGGGCCTTCAACGTTTCAATGCCAACACGCTTCGGAGCATCCTTCCGCTGCGAGCCTGAGGGGAGTTCACTCGGTAAGTACTATTAATCTCCGGGCCATGTCCGCACCTCTACCTGAGACTCACCTGATGGTGAAGCGACAGAAGCTCAGGCTCGCCGCGGGCTGGCCTCGCACGACTCGAACTTGAACGAACGACAAACGACAAACGACAGCCGATCCCGATCCCGATCGCCCGCCCCCGGAGGGCGGGCGCACCCACACACTGACAGAGACAGACGCCGCCGCATGGACGTGCACGCATCTCCTCCGAGTCCCCCCACTCCGAGCCTTCGGCCGAGGCTTTGGGTGTCGGATAGTACGAGGAGAGGGATGCGGCAGGGGCCTGCGGGGCCTTTCGCGGTCGCGGTCGTGGTCACGGCGGTTTCCGCTGGCGGCGGGTCGATTGGTAGCTGTTAGGAGAGAATTGTTATGGGAGGTCGGAGTAAGTCGGGAACGGTCCGGGCTTGTATGTGTACGCGGTTTCCGGGTTCGCCGTGTACGTACATGCAGTCTGGGACGAGAAAAGACTAAAAACAATGGAAAATTTGAACTCGGAGTGGGGACCTTGGGGGGCGTGTGTGCTTTCAAGTTGATCGCGGTGCTGTTGAGGTTGTGAGTTGGAGTGAGTGTGTATGTGCCCCTGCCGGGTTGTCAAAGCACATTTCGTGTGACGTTGGACAGTGAGATCTCTGTGAAGACCACCTGTGGTCGGGACACAGGACAGAAATGCAGTAATACGAGCTCGGACTCTCGGTCCCAACCTTCTGAGTGTGTGACCCGTCATTCGACACTGACAGCGACAGCAAATGGCGCCGCGTCATGATGCCTCGAACTTGTTGAGCCATGGATCATCCAGTAGCTCATTAGCAGAACACCGTTCCTCAGGCTTCCATCTCACCATCTTCCGCACGAATGCCAGGAACAGAGCCTTATCCTCCCCCTCCAAGTTCCGTTCTGATTGTTCGAGGCTGTCGTCGGGCAGGCTAGTCGCCCCAACCCAGTTCCCTGACACACAAACCCAAACGAGTCTGTGAGGAAGGACTCGGAAACTGCGATAAAGAAAACCCTTGCCTTGTGCATCAAAGTACCGTCCGATGTCGTCCATCGTGCCGCGCTGCAGAAGGTCGACGGGCGGAGGCCCGAGCAAGGCGACCATATGTGCCAGGTGGTACAAATCGTCTACCTTCTTGTCCGGTCCTCCCGTCACTTTGAACATGTTCCTGTCCTCGAACATGTCCCAAATCTGCGCCGTGCGGACAGCGTCAGAGAGCACACAACGGCGCAGGGATCGGGCTCGGATGCTCGTACTTACCATCACGCCGACCGTCCAGATGTCCACCTTCTCGTCCCACGGCGCGCCCAGGATGACCTCCGGCGCACGGTATTGGAACGGCTGGATGGGATCCGTGTACGTCGCGCTTCCGAACCGCGCTTCGCCAAAGTCGCATAGGACTGGGCGGCCGTAGTTGGCAGACGCGGTGACGATCTTTCGAGACAGATAGATGGTGCGGTCGCCGGCGTCCTTGCGGGCGACGGGGCTGGTGCGTTCGGCCTCCTCGAATGCCTCGAGGGCGGTGATGATGTCGTCCAGGTCGAGGAGGATGTTGTTCTCGTTGATATCTAGAGTGCACGGACCATACATGGATGCGATGCGATCAGTGGGATACATGCGAAGGACGGGCTGAGAGTCGAGACGAAGACAAACCGGTGTGGATGAGCTTCGCCTCTGAGTGCAGATAGTCGAGCGCGAGGAGAACGTGCTGCAGGACGAGCTTGAGAAAATCCTCAGGCAGCTTGTTTCCGTTGCGAAATGTGAAGAGGGACATCAGCAGCGGTTTGTGAACAAGGCACTGGAATAACTGCGGTGGTGTAGGATCCGGGTCCGTACCGGGGGACTGAGAGTCAGTCGAGGCAGCTGGCTCGGAAGTGAGCACGAACTGGTCGAGGAGGGTGCGGACGAGCGTCCGTCCGATGTGGCGTGTCTTCGGGAGGCTGTCGAGGTGTTGGAGAGCAGCAAGCTCGCGCTTGACTGGGATGGCGTTTCGGGTGCAGACCTTGATGGTCACGTAGCGGTGTTGTCTGTCGACAAACTGTCAGCGACGAAGAGGTACCAGCAAATTGGACAAGATACTTACACCAGGTCGCGGCAGAGCCAGACAGTGGAATACGCACCATAACCAAGCTTGCCAATGACCTGGTACCGCGACTGAAGGACTTCCCCTATTCGCACAGGGTAGAAGGCCTGTGGGTTATACCACGACAGAGCCTCTTCTTCGACACGTTGAGAGGGGTCAAGTGTTTTGAAACTAGCTGTGGAGAGTCGACGGGGAAGCGAAGGTGGTCTTGGTTTGCTGGCCACGAGGCCTGCTCGGAGTCGGCGGCTCAAGTGGCGTACACCGAACATCGTAGATGGTGTTAGGCCACGGTGCCATCGTCGGGCAGGATGAACATGAGCAACGACTCGAACGGCGGCTTCAAGAGTGCAACGTTCAAGTTCAAGCTAAGTTCAAGAATAATTGGATCACCGCATTAATATTGGCGCTTCTACCGGCAGAAATCGGACGGAATACGCGGACAAAATAGGAGCGCCAATTCGCATCCCCCTCAGCTCGACGACGCTCGTCAACGCCGGGCGGGCCTTCTCCAGTGACACCATGACGACCATAACACGCCCGGATCCAACATTGCGCTAGGTCAGAGTACGCGCGTCTCGAGTTCTGGCGACAGCAGAGTATGGACGCGGGATGGGAGGTTTTCCAGCATCAACGTGCCACCAGCGGTATCCACGCTGATGAGCGGATGTGGACGGCGGTCTCAGATTAGCCAAAGGGTTGGCTTTGGCAGAGCTATTAGGCCCTGCATTTCGTTGGTGTGTCGCTTCCAGAACAACTTCAAATACTAACTCAGACCTAGCTTTCCAAGATCTGCGCGATCAAACGCGCCCGCCAATACTTACTCCACCGGGAGATCAAGGGAGCGACCCGAGTTTGCGCACACTGTCAACCTGTTCTCTTCTGTTCCTAGGGGTTCAGAAGAAGGACAACGGAACAGAAGATTGCTCGGGCAGCGAACATAGCGAGCAAGCTCCACCACCTGCCGTGTCCGGCATGATTCGCTAATTTTTGCAGGGTAGGTCACTCAGCCTCCGTGAAGACATGTCCAGCAGCCGAAACCTGGACTTCTTGCATCGGTGCCTCGGCAGTCAGCCGCCACTAGTCTTTGTTCTGCGGACAGTGGAAGGTGGCCTGCCAAATCAGGACGGGAGGGTGACGGTGGTTAGCCACTGGCCTCCCGGGTATAAGAGACCGCCCGCGGCGACCCATCCGACTCATCGTAGTCGACGACGATCTTCTCTTTTTGCAGCTTTTCCCTCCTCCGCAGATAGTCACTCACTGCCTCCACTACCTCTCGTTCACCAGCAGTACCGTTCGCCAGCAGCATCGTTCGCCATTAGCACCGTTATCCATCTCTTTCTCCGCCTCGTCTCCTAGCGGTTCATCGTCAAGCAAGCACGCGTCAGTCTCCGCCGCGACCATCGTCGCCAGCAGCATCTTCCAGCACTTCCTCCTTCACCGTATCGTGTCCTAGCCACTAGCGTCTCATCCACCGGGTTCCTACCTCGCCTCTCTGCAAGAACACCGTGACCTGTTAGCGTCCGTCCCCGTTTCATTCGCCCCTGGGCCCTAGCTTGCATGTCTTGGTTCCTCTTCCACCCCACTCGCCCTCGTCCCAGTGACCCGGGGACCGCATGTCTCTGGGACCCCGCATTCGGTCTCCCCTCTTCTCTCCTACGCATCTTGTCGGCCCCGCCACGAATCCACCGTCACTACCGACTCGGAAGGCCGCGCGGGCCCCTCGGCCATGCGGCCGACACCTGCTCGCTGATCAGACTACTTAAGCTGTCACCGGCATCGTTTATAGTTCTCGGTCGCCCCCTCCCGATCTCGAAGCAATCGGCTTACTCCCCGGGCCATAAGAAGGTGATCGAGAGTGGATGCTTGCCGGCGGTGAGTACTCCGTCCTCCCTCTGCCAGTGCCTTGCACTCACACTGGCTCTCCTACCGGTACCATTCCCGCGGACTGCGTTGCCGGCGCCACTGCGACTCAGACTACCACCCCTGGCCACTTGCCTCCGAACCCACCCGTGGAGGGCGTTGATTTTCGACGTCGACGTCGCCCCCGGGGCTCGGGCAACCGTTTTCTGTCGCTTCCGAGTCTTCCTCCGATCCCGAAGCAACCTTATGTATCTGCGTCTAGCCTGCAATCCGGCGCTCGCGGAGAGGCATGTTTGGTGAGTGCTAACTTGTATCGACACCTTCCGCCCCCCGCTCCATCATCGTTTCTAACTGTCCCTTCGCTGGTGCTCAGACTGAGTGGGCATTGCGACTCGGACCACTGGCGCTACGGGCCCGCCTCCTCCCTGAGCCCGGGCCCTCAATGCACCTTAAGGCTTATCGCTCCTGCCGCTCACGACGTCCCGACAACACCGCTTAGGAATAGCCCAGCACCCTGTAAGTGGTCCTCGTCACCGTTGTTCGATGAGTGCCTACCTGACGCAGAAGCACGCCGGACAGAGCTTCACCTCGGACAGAGCTTCGTCGGTCCTCGGACGAGTCGACGGTGGCGATCGCGACGCCTACCCCCGACGCCGTTCAGTCTCGGTCTCACCCTCTGACACTGAGCCTTCAACCTCTTCACGCTTCTGGGCGTCCTTCCACTGCGCGGCAGGTGCGAGCCTGACGGGGAGTCCACTCGGTAAGTACTATTACTATTAATCTCGGGGTCGTATCTGTACCTGTACCTGAAACCTACCTGACGCCAAAGCGACAGAGGCCTGCCATCAGCGCCGGCTGTCCTTGCACGACTCGAACTTGAACGAACAACAAACTACAGCCGATCCTGATCCGGATCGCCCCCCCCCTCCCCGGAGGGCGGGCACAGTGACAGACGTCGCCGCATGGACGTGTACGCATCTCCTCCGAGTCCCATTCCGAGCCTTCGGCCGAGGCTGCGGGTGGATACGAGGAGAGGGATGCGGCAGGGGCCCGCGGGGCCTTTCGCGGTCGCGGTCACGGCGGCTTCTACTGGTGGTGGGTCGATTAGTAACTGTTAGGAGAGAATTGTTATGGGAGGTCGGAGTAAGTCGGGAACGATCTGGGCTTGTATATGTACGCGGTTTCCGGGTTCGCCGTGTACATGCAGTCCGGGACGAGAAAAGACTAAAAACAATAGAAAATTTTGAACTCGGAAAGCCTTAAGTGGCCGATGTACAGATTCGGGGGTTACATACAGGCTAGAGAAGATGCAGATGGGCTGGCCGAATGAGAGGAACGCTTGTGCTTGCAGCGTCCGTGTCCGCACGTACACTCCCTGCCACAGGAGCAACGCTAGTACATAATGCGACACGGCTATTGGTACCTGGCTTCCTCCCGTTTGCGCTTTCCCCCCCTTTTTGACACTACACTCCGGCTCGTGCTCGCGTCGGGCACGCAGCCGACGCCCTCGTCGACGTCCGGCCGCGGCACCCCAAGGACATGCGCGACGTCCCCACCGAACACACTGACGTCCAAGAACTGGACAAATACGCTGCCTGTTACGACTTTTAACGACTAGCGCGCGTCTTACCGTAGCACAACCTGTAACGTCGCATATGACCTGCCCTGAAGCCTGGTCCGTGCGGCTGGTCCGTGCGCAGGCCTTCAGAGAATATATAAACCCCTCAGTAGCTGGGGTAGCTCCCCAGCTTCGAGTTGGTCTTTAGCCCTCCCAGTCTCTTGCTTATTGCTAGCTTGTGATCTGGCCTTATCATAACTCGAAGCTACCCTTCCCCTCGACCTACGGCACACCGTCTACGTTGTCAACCGTGGCGTCCTCACCTTCCTCTACCTCTTTCCCTGTCTCCAACACCCCGCTCGTCGTGCGCCTCACCGACGGCACCCTCCATCACCTCGTCCCTACCGACACCCTTACCGACTCGTCGCCGCCGTCTCCGTCGTCGACACCACCCATTCCAATTCCACCCCCGCACCTTCGTTACCGTTCCCTGGCTCCCAGTTCCGACTCCGACCTTGACTCCCCTAGACCAGCCTCGACCACAGCTGTCGACTCTGACTCCGACTACGACTCCGATCCCAACGACCTTCACGCTACCGGTACCATCGCCATATCCCGGGTCATCAACCCCGCACACGTCTTCTTCCTCCAAACAACGATAAACACTCCGCTGTTCCGCGGATCAGAACGCACAGCGTACGTCGCCCGCTCTCAGTACCCAATTGTCCCCGGACACGTCATCTTCCGTTTCCCCGCCACGAGAGCAACCACCACCACTCCGGCATACCCCGCATACACTTTGTACGGTATCCTAGCACTCGTTGAACCTACCTACTTTGTATTCCACGTGTCACTCATTCCTTACGTTACCAACTACATTACCACTTTACACATTACCCCTTCCACCGAGTAGTCAGTGACCACGTGTCACAACTCGGCGCAGGAGACCCCGGTTAGCCATACCGCGGTAAAACTGCTACTATAGTCACCTACCACATCTTGCTTCACACGTACGCGTACTGTGCGCTTACATACACCTTCTTTGTCTAGTCTATGGACCCTTGGGAACAGCTGCTCGCCTTATACGTCGCTCCACATCAATATCCATCTCCGACTCCATCTCCTCCACCGGTCCTCCGCGCTATCTACGCGCGGGAAGCTAGGGAAGCACGGAGTGCGCAGGACAACAGCACTGTCAGGTCGAAGAACCCCCAGACGTCCGATTTGACGCATTCTTCTTTGACGACAGTCTCTACAGCTGTCCACAACAACCCTGCCCTCACCGATACAACAGCCGAAATCCCCTCAGCTTCCGCACACCAAACCCCGGGTTCCACCCAATCCCGCGCGAGCCGCCAGCAGAACAAACACCAGGACCAACAACTTCGGTACCTGGAGCGTCTTCTACACGAACTCGTGCACGTCAGCCGACCCCTGAGCCCGTCGAACGCGCCGGAAGCCCATACCCACGCACCCGTCCAGAACGACACCGAGAGCCGTCCCCTCCTCCCACACGTATCCCCACCCCCGTCCAAGCCGCGAAATCTGCAGAAGCGCCCCCGGTCGCCGGAAGCAGCCGATTGGACTACCGAGAGCCAGCCGAAGATCCCCCGTCTCCAGATCTCACATCAATCCCCGACCCTATCGACAATCAGGAACCGTCCGGTCGTAATAGATCTGACTCGAACGGACTCACCCAAGCCCTCGGTAACCTCGGCCTCCACGCTACCCCTGCACCCACTGCCCAAGACCCTGTCCAACCCGCACGCATCCGCCAATCACCCCGTTCTAATCGAGCGATGTCGCAAGAGTTTTCTCTCGACCAGGCGACGCGGGAATGGATCCAACACGAGATCGCGGATGTCTTCACAAGGCTCCGCCCACCGACCACTGGCCGGAAACACGCCGCGCCGAGACTCGCCCCACCCGAGTACTTCGATGGCATCAGCCCAGACTTCGAACAATGGAAGTCTGACGTCCAGGTCTACGTGGCCGGCTTGGACAAAGATGCAGCAATATCTGCAGTCTTAGGGCTGATCCGTGGGACAAATGTAAATAGGTGGAAGCGAAATCTTACGCAGGACAAGTTCGTGGCAAATGGAAATAGTTGGAACTATACGGACATAGCTGCATTCTGGGCTGAATTGACGACGAAGTTTAGACCAATAAACTACGTCAACGATGCGATCATCGCGCTCGATCAAATCCACATGGGTAGTCGCCGAGCAGAGGACTTCTTTGACGAATGGGAAGACCTTGCGAGCCGTGCTGGTGAAAACAAGGACACACCTAACAACATCTATCGGCTCAAAAATGCTCTACCATCAGGCTATCTAGTCGCAATCAGCACGATGCCGACAAAGCCTGCCACTTATGCGGAATGGAAGAGTACGATCATCAACATGGACAATGATCGAATCATCTTCAACCGACAGATCTATGACTTCACCGTCGTCCACCTCCACAGCGACCGCTCCCACCGTCCACCGCCCCGGTACTCCCAACCCCAATATGCCCCTCCACGATACCCGCCTCCACGTCCACAATACGTCCCACGAGCACCACCATATGCACCACGACCGGCCCCGCAGTACTACCAGCCACAGTATCCACCACCACGCCCGTACTACCCACAACGCCCACAGATGCCCATGATGCCTGGAGATAGACGCACAGGCACGGGAGTTACGGTCAGCCAATGGACATCGATCGACTCAACGCTCGACCATGCCGAAAGTGTGGTGCAAAGAAGACCGAGAAAGGCACGTGTGGGGACATGTGGCACATCCCCAATCGCACCGGCGCGGCAGCACTCCAAAAGCGCCGGTGGGAAGAACGCGACAGCCGCGAGGAGTTCCTCGAAGAAATCAGACGCTTCCATCAGGAAGATCCTGAGGACTTCCTTGCGCAGACTACCGGGATGGAGATCCCAAGCTACTGTGAAGAGCCAGGGCCACCAATGGAGCACCCGACAGAAGGATATGTCGACAGCTATGATGAGATACGAGACCAGATGGATGACTACGAGCAGCATTTTCCCTACGGTCCCACGTGAGCACACACACGAGGCGACCATCACTGTACAATAATCTTGTGAATCGGTTTTCTGTTTTGGATTCGGATGTACCCGTACCGGGTTGTACTATACCTATGCCTACTTATTCACCGGACATCACCACTACTCCTCACCCTACCCAGTCACCCACTGTATCTATTAAAAACAACGAGACGACTGATCGTCGGGGCCAACATACAGGCAACGATCAGCGTGGCGGGTTAGAACCTGTGCTTAATTTCTCGTCAAAAAATAACAAAAAAATTGAAAAAACTCCTAGTGTGCCGGAAACCAAACCCAAAATCAGTAACGCCATCCGGGTAATGTCCTACGGCCCAACGTACTTCAAAGTCACACGAGGTACAGGCAGTAAGCAACTGGACATACCGGTTATGATACAAAAACCTGGAAACCCTTCAGGTTTACGACACTAAAGCCCTCTGCGATACCGGTTGCAAAACAACGAGACGTCTGATCGTCGGGGCCAACATACAGGCAACGATCAGTGCGGCGGGTTAGAACCCGTGCTTAATTTCTCGTCAAAAAATAACAAAAAATTGAAAAAACTCCTAGTGTGCCGGAAACCAAACCCAAAATCAGTAACGCCATCCGGGTAATGTCCTACGGCCCAACGTACTTCAAAGTCACACGAGGTACAGGCAGTAAGCAACTGGACATAACGGTTATGATCAAAAACCTGGAAACCCTTCAGGTTTACGACACTAAAGCCCTCTGCGATACCGGTTGCACCAGTTCGTGTATCAATAGAAACTTCGTTCAGCGTGCAGGCCTGTCACCTAAACCATTCCCTCATCCGATTGACGTGTTTAACGCCGATGGATCTCCCAACACGGGTGGCAAAATCACGCATTACGTTGATGTACAACTACAGATCGGAGATCATGCAGAGAACATCCCGCTCTTGGTCACCGATCTCGGCAAAATGGACATCTATCTCGGGCACGACTGGATTGAGCACCACAATCCGTCGATACATTGGAAGAACAAGACCATTGAGTTCAACCGATGCCCGAGCACCTGCCATCACATCGTCAGCGCTGGTGAACGAGTTTTTGCCCTTAATATCTGATCGTGGCTAGAGGCCCGATCAGTCCACATATGTGCAAAAACATCGGTAGCAATGGAGATCGCGATCGAACAAAATAAGGCTAAGAAAGAACAAACGTTCGAAGAGATGGTTCCTGAACAGTATCGAGATTTCCGTGACGTCTTTGACGAAGCGACGTTCTCCACTCTTCCTGAACGACGGCCTTACGATCATGCGATTGAATTGACTGACGATGCCAAGCCATATTGCGGCAAACTATACCCTATGACCCGAGACGAACAGCAAGCGTTAGATACATTTCTAGAGGAAAACCTATCCACGGGTCGAATTCGACAGTCGAAATCTCCGTGGGGTGCCCCGTTCTTCTTTGTCAAGAAAAAAGATGGGAAGCTGCGTCCTGTCCAGGACTATCGTCAGCTAAACACCATGACTAAGAAAAACGTGTACCCGCTTCCTTTAACGCAGGAAATCTTAGATCGGCTGAAAGGAGCCCAGTACTACACGAAACTTGACATACGTTGGGGATACAACAACATTCGAATAGTCGAAGGCGATGAGGAAAAAGCAGCGTTTATCACGAATCGCGGCTTGTACGAACCCCTCGTCATGTTCTTTGGCTTAACGAATTCCCCAGCGACTTTCCAGACAATGATGAATTCGGTCTTCCAAGATCTAATTCTCCGTGGAAAAGTCATCGTGTACTTGGACGATATCATTATCTGCACCTCCGATCTAGATGAGCAGACAATCTAAAGGACATGTGTTTGAAACACGTTAAACTTTATGACCGTTCTGTCGTTGAGAAATTAGGAAAGGACAATGATTGGGAATTAGCCGAGGACGGCTTAATCTACAGGAGAGGGAAGATGGTCATTCCAAATCATCCGGAACTTCGCGGACGTGTTATCGCATCGCATCACGACTCAATTGCAGCTGGACATCCGGGCGCAGCCAAGACACAAGATCTAATCATGAGATCTTATTGGTGGCCGACCATTCGCAAAGACGTCATCAAATACGTCACCGGATGCATCACGTGCCAGCGTGTCAAAATCGATCGTCAACCACGTGCCGCACCACTCAATCCCAATCCTATTCCCGATCAGAATTGGCAATTTGTTACCATGGACTACATGACCGGACTACCCGAATGCAACGGACATGACGCCATCTTGGTCTTTGTTGACATGAAGTCAAAGGATTACATCGCCATTCCCTGTTCGAAGACGTTAGACTCGGAAGGACAAGCAAGACTCTTCATCAAACACGTAGTTGTACCCCATAGCCTGCCTAAGCGCATATGGTCAGACCGAGGTCCTACCCTCGTGTCTTCCTTCACTAAGGAAGTCTATCGTCAAATGGGAATTGAAGGCAACCCCAGTACAGCCTACCATCCCCAGACCGACGGCCAGACTGAGCGCATGAATCAAGAGATCCAGACCTATCTACGGATCTTCATCAACCATAAGCAGGATGACTGGGTCGAATGGCTACCGCTGGCAGAGTTCGCTTACCGATGTCGCGTGCATGCGTCCACGGGAATGTCTCCCTTCTTCATGACTCACGGTCACGAACCCAACACCGGAGTCGAGACCTTGAAAGATGGTATCAACGAATCCGCTAAGCAGTTCGCCGAGCGAATGCAGCGCATCGGGAAACAGGCAGCGCAAGCACTGGAGATAGCACGAGAAGCAATGAAACGGCACTACGATAAACACCGTCGACCGGCACGAGAGTACAAGACAGGCGATTATGTGTACATAGATGCACAGAACTTCCCCACCGACCGTCCAAACAAGAAACTCGAGGACAAGCGCTACGGGCCATTCCGAGTTGAAGAAAAGATCGGTGCTAGCGCTTATCGCCTGAAGCTCCCACCCAAGTGGAAGCTACGTTATCCTGTATTCAACGAAGTACTCTTAACCCCCGCACACGATCCCGAATTCCCAAATCAAGGGAAGACCAGTCGAGAAGTACCTACTCTTCTGGAACCCGAACGAGAGGTTGAAGCGATCTTAGATTCCAAGATCGTAGAAGGATCAGGTCGATCTCGGAAAGTTCATTACCTTGTCCAATGGTGTGGACTCACTCGAGCTGACCGCGAATGGGTACCGTCGGATACAGACGAACTTCGAACGGACGACGCCAAGAAGCTTATCGTTGCATTCTATGCAGCTAACAAGTTTGCACCGCGAATACACACTCGTTTCCTACTCTCAGCTACGAACAAACATGGACAAATAATCACGTATGACACGGACTGTTATAACTTCTGGACTCGTAGATACAAGGACTGGAAAAGACGAAATCCGAGCAGTAACGACACACAACAAGATTATATACGAAGCTTTGCTTACGACTAATTACTTTCTGTAAAGTAGTAACGACTAGACATTACTTACATGGCTTCCTGGGGACATGAAGCTAAAGAGGGGGGTAATGTTACGACTTTTAACGACTAGCGCGCGTCTTACCGTAGCACAACCTGTAACGTCGCATATGACCTGCCCTGAAGCCTGGTCCGTGCGGCTGGTCCGTGCGCAGGCCTTCAGAGAATATATAAACCCCTCAGTAGCTGGGGTAGCTCCCCAGCTTCGAGTTGGTCTTTAGCCCTCCCAGTCTCTTGCTTATTGCTAGCTTGTGATCTGGCCTTATCACTGCCCGGATGCTCCTCGAACCCCCTCGCAGGCAAGCTCCACTCCACCCCAAACATGGGCTCCCCATATGGCACAATCAGGGCATACGACACCTGCACTGGTCTCTCCTCGTCGCCATACGCTTCGCGCACGGCCTCCTTCAGCCGCACGATGTCCGCGAACCCTCCCTTGTCGGATTCGACCCCTCGTCCCCCGTCGACGATCACGCTGTCCCACCCGGGCGTGGCGACGCGGATGGCCCATATGCAGTGCTCGTCCTCGTGGCGGTCTACGCGGAGCGCGTACGCGTCGAACAGCTGCCGGTGCTGGTGCTCGGACTCGGACGCGAGGCAGAACGCCCCATCCACGTCCTCCATCTCTACGGCTGCCGTCCAGGGCCGGCCCGGCCCAGGCTCGAGCTCCTCAGAGCCAGAACCAGAACCAGAACCCACGGCCGCACAGAGTGCCGCGACGCTCGGCCAGGTGCGCGCACCACACGGGTAGACGCTCCACGGCTCGGACTCGTGTTGGGAGACGTAGCACGCCTCCGAGTCGGACCTGTCCAGCTCTGCGCCGCGCGACAGGCGCCACGCGACCGCGGAGGAAGGGGGCTCAGGCTCCAAGTCGGAGACGGCGACGGTGGTGGACCAGCCGCGCTCGGCGTCGCTCTGGTAGAGGAAGCGCACCGCGGCTGGCGACGCGGTCTGCGTGCGCGTCATGTGCACCCTGTGGCCGGGCTCCTGGGGCATGTGTGCGTAGGGGTGGCGGAAGGGGGCGAAGCACCGGGGGTCCTGGAAGTCGCGCTCGTCGCGCGCGTAGCGGAGGGCCATGTTCTCGAAGAGGAGCGCGGAGGACGCGGTGGCGAACGGGCCCTTGCCGGGACCGCCGCTGGCGCGGAAGGACGCATAGAGGTGCTGGGTGTCTTCGAGGCTGAGCGCCATGACGTTGGCGAGGACGCGGGAGTGGATGGCGCGGGTCTTGAAACGCGCGACGGCGCGGTCGTCGATGTCGAGGGCGTCCGGAGCGACGGGCCCCGCACGAGAGATGAGTACGAGCCTGTGCGCATCTGGGTTCGTTATTAGGTCGAGTCCTGATAGGAGGCGGTAGATCGCTTCGACGCTGGTGTACTGCAGTAGCGCAGCATTCACGAGCTCTTCATATCGGTTGGGGGCCCTGAGATATAAAAGGATGTCTTGGAGGCAAGACCCAACGTCGCGGATGAGAGATCGGGCGGTGTCGGGGGAGGACAGAGGGTAACGTTCCGATTGCGTGAGAGGGAACTGGCCGGGCGGTAGAGCAGCCAAGCTAGGAAGTGCATGTTAGCCTTCGGAGGTCGTGGTACTAGAAACTCGGCCTTACAGCGCACGGAGCTCGTTCTCAGTCCATTGAGACATCCACCACTCTCGGACATTGAATCTCTCCTTCATATCGCCGCAATGCGGGAGGTCTGGGCATGCAACTGCTACGAAGAATAACTGCCGTGCGCCATAGGTAACAGACGGAGAAGTCGGCTCCTTCGCTTGCGAATAGTCCACTAGCGACCACAGCCGCTCAGAGGGGTCCGAGTCGGGAAAGTCCTTCGGGAGGTGAGTGCAAGAGGAGAAGTCGGCCGTATGGGTTCTGACTATACCGTCTTCATCGAAGAGATAGGTGTCTCCGTTCGAGGACGTGAAGAGGACTGTTTCCTCGCGTGACAGGCACTGCAGCAGTAAAAGCAGCAGAAAGTGGGATTTTCCTGTTAAGATGAGATGCAAAGAACCACGCTCAGCATAGAGAGCAATCCAATACGATCCACATACCGATGCCCTGCTGACCGAGCAGCAAGCATCCTTGCATTTCGGACGCCTTCTCCTTGCGAGCCTTCCGGATACGATCGGATAGGAGAAGGTAATCCTCACGGACAAGGAAGAGGCCATCCGGAAGGGACAAGTCAAAGAGGTCCTGGACGGCAGTTTGTCGAAAGTGGAGAAACCGCTCGAGCGGCCGGCGGGCGAGGACGTTCTTGAGGGCAGTTCTGCCTCGAGAACCCCAGTATATATCCCTGAACTCGTGCAGGCCACTGCTATTGACGGACTCCCAGTGATCGCGCCAGGAGGCTTGTGTCTAGTAAATTCCAGTTAGGGGCTCACACAACGTCGGAGACATAGCTTGGGATGAAACTCACCGTCATGGATGCTGGCGAGCTCCAGTCTTTATCAGATGTACTAGCGTATGGGGGACAGGAAGAGAGACGAGACAGGGGTCCGGGGAGAGCAGCTGCTGTAAGGTCAGAAAAGGAGATCAGCTCCTTTGCGAATCACCGCTGACGCGTATTGACAGCGGCCGGGGATGTTTTCTAGGGCAACTAGAAGTGTGGAACTGGGGCGCCCTAGTGATTACAATATAGATGAGCACAGACGAAGGCGACAGTACTTCAAGGACGACAGAGGGGTGGGGTGTGCGGAAGATATTAATAGCACTCACCAAGTATTTCCCCGCCTACTGGCAGAGAAGCGGATTGCTTCGGGATCGGGGTAGGAGCGACCGAGGATGCGGAATGACGTCGACGGTAGTAGGCGTCGCAATCGCGATCGTCGAGACGGATCTGTGTTCGAGGTGCTTCTGCACAGGCAGGTATCCACCCTGCAGATATGGTGAGGAATACTTGCCTACTGCTGCGACGCCGTGGACCGCAAGGGGCAGAACACCTTCAGGTGTGTCGGAAACCCAGTATCCGAGGTCCGGACACTGCCAGTGGCAGACGCGGACGCAGACGTGAGGGGTGCGTTTTCAGGCCACTTCCATGCCAAGCGGGGACTCGCCAAACCTCAGAGATGGTGCTGGTCCTAGTAGCAGCGCAAGCTTGGTCCGTAGGAGCTGAAGAAAGAAATCACTGGCAAGAAATCAGGAATTGAGGACAAGAGCCTGACTCGAAGGAGGTACTCGCACTGCACTCACCAAGCATCTTCCCGCGCCTTACTACAGATGACCTGATTCGAGAGGCGACAGAGAGGGTAGATCTAGAGCTTACGGACGACCAGTGGCCAGAATGGTGGCTGTCCACCCTTGGCAAATGTCGCCCGATGCCCGACAAAAATGCGACGACGACCAATCCAAGTGGCGGTGCCACCAACAAAACCCTAACCACGCAGGAGCATACGTAAGTACTCCATCACACGGTCACGTGCACTCCTTGTCCCCACGCGCTGACCGTGACGCGTCTCCTCTTTCACTCCTTCCCTGACTCCCGACGGTCCTCTCCGGCCATCTTCTGCAGAGATATCTCACCGCTAACGCCGCCTCCTGCGAAATGCGCTCTGATATACCGGCTTAGATGGCTTCACTCGCGACCGTGTGACACCCCGTGTGCACTGCGACTCGGACTTCCCATCACAAAGGGTCTGCCTTAGCACCGCAAATGACTGGGACAGCGTTGCTAATGCCTCAGTTCACGATGACGGTGAGTTGGGATATGTCATGTCTCATATCGCAGATTACCTCTCCAGGCCGTATTCTGGTTCCCCACTGGGAAGCCTCATTACCCCCCTGGAGCCTGGAGACTGACTCACGGTCCGAGCCTCGCACAGCCATCGTCAAAGCGCCGTGATAACGACTGGATAGGTACGTAGGCAGGTTGAGAAATTTCGACCACGCTTCATAAGCTGATACTTCAGTTATTTGCAGGATATGAACCCATAATTGCGAGGAGCGGCTCATCCAGCTTTCCCTCGAGCCTCAATCTCGCCACTGGTGCAGGCGGCCCTCCGAATCGGGGCGAGTCTAAGCGTACATGGTGCGTATGGAGCAGCTGTTGGGAAGTCGACTACGAAGGCTGCTCGGCGCTATTCTTCCGATGTGTGGCACCTCTCTAGAAGTTGAAGACGAGATGAAGCCAACCCGACCCTTTCAATCGTGGTCATCACTGGGCGAGTGCAGTCATCACTGACGAGCCTTCGGGCCAGTATCGTGTCTTCCACATATCCGACGCCCACATCCTTGGCTTGGCTTACGTGCTCTCGGATGATAAGCCGTCCTGTGATCGTGCCGCATTGCTATCCAGTGCTGGTGTTAATGTTCAAATTGATTCTTTCACGTCGACCCCGCCCGCTGATTGCTGTGCCCTTATACCCTTCCCAGTCCCAACCTTGTAAGTGCTTCATGTAAGAAGGTAGGACAGCGACCCGAGGCGGCACACGCTGCTAATCTTAGACTCACATCCTTTTTGGTTCCTCAGGTTCCCGAAGGAGGCAAACAGATTCGAACCTTGCGCCGTCACCCACACGAGCAAGGCGATTGATTGGCTGCGACACACTGCAAAATCACATGAGAAAGGTCGATCCTGTCCTACATCGGTTCCTCAGATATCTGGGGGGCGAACACAACGGGCGAGGTGCCCCGTTCGGCGGCCTTCACCCTGCCGGCAACTCAAACCTCGACGTCTTCGATCGGGTCTTCACGGTCCCCCACCGTCAGTCCCAATTCCGCGGAAGGTGGCCTTCTAAGTCTGGACGCTAGGGTGGGCGGTTAGCCACAGGTTTCACGGGTATAAACATCTCGCTCGACGGCCCATCCTCCTCATCGTAGTCGACGACGATCTTCTCCTCTTGCAGCTTACTCCCATCTCCACCAGTAGTGACTCACTGTCACCACCACCACTACCGCTCGATCTCCAGCACTACCGTTCCCCAGCAGCACTCTTCGCCATCTTTTTCTCCATCTTGTCTCCTAGCGCCCCGTCCAGGCCCCGAACCGGAACCCGCATGTAGTTCCAGCCTCGCCGATCCGTGTTTGCGTTTCCGTATTTGCAAGAAGACCCGTCCGAGTCCGAGTCCTAGCTAGTTTAGTCCCGGTTCACCTTGTGGGTGGCATGCTTCGGTTACTCTTCCACCCCACTCGCCCCCCAGACTCTACATACCCTAGGGGTCCCGCGTTGGGCCTCCCCCCCATGTCTCTCCTAAGGCTCGGCTCGAAGCTCGACTCCGCCACAAAACCGCTGTACTACTACTACCGACTCGGAAGGCCGCGCAGGCCATGCAGTCGACGCCTGGCTCACCGCTCAGGCTACGTATACTCAAGCTATCAACATCGTTCAGGTTCACCATCCGCGACTGCCCTCAGGCTCTCGGTTGCCTCTCCCCCGTTTTCGAAGGAACCTGCCTACTTACCTGGCGTCAGGCGGTGACCTCGGGAAGGGACGTTTGGTGAGTTCTCTGCGCTATAGATGTGATGGCGGTGAGTATCTGACTTGCTCTACCGCCCCTCGCATTTCCAAAGACTGGGTCGCCACTGCCACTGGCTCGCCTCCACCCGGAGTGGAATCCGGACGACGCCTATCACTCAGGCTGCCGCTGTCGTTCTCAGACCGTGGTCTCGTTCTCTGTCGCTCCTCTTGAACAGATCCTGAATCCATACGCTTACCTGCCAGCGTCGTAAGACGGCGATCATGAGCGATTCTTCGTAAGTGCTTTCGACGCCTTCTGTCTCGCACTCGTTCTCCGACTGATTGAATCGCCCCTCCTGCAGACTGACTTCGCACTGCGACCACCGCCGCACCACCGGATCAGCGTGAAGACCAGCTCAGGTCCGCATTGACCTCGAGCCTCACAGATACCCTTCAGCACGCCTCAAGGCGTCATACTCCCTCAGGCTGCCGCTCACGGCGTCGCGGCGGCAGCGTGCTTGAAGGGTTCGCTCGGTGAATACACCTGTGCGCATACACATCTGCCCGATGCTGACACGACTCGGACAGAGGTCTGTCGGAAGACTTCAAGGACGACGGCCCATCGTGTCCGCCTGGCGCCGCGGACGACCACACCTGTTCAAGATCGGGCACGGGCCCAGGCTGTCAACATCGTTGCACGACGGTCGTTTCGCCCTCTCGGTCGCCTCTCTCCCCAATCCCGAAGAAAACCGCTTATCTGCAGTAAGGCGGCAATCGGCGGCCGGGGGGATGCTTGGGGAGTGCTATGGACATCTTCCACCTCGCGCTCGACTTATGACTTCTTGTGTTTGCACTGACGGAGTTAGCGCTGCGACAAGCGACGGCTCGCCTCCACTCGAAGCCTTGGAGGTGGGAAATGGGATCGCATCCGTATCGAGTTCGAGAACGACCACCAGGCCTTCAGCACGCCTCACGGTCTCGTGGCCCTACCACTCACGGCGTCGCGGGAGTACCCTGTTGAAGGATATCGGACTCGATACGCATGTCTCGTCCTCATCCTCGGCACGCATACAGCCCTTCCTGATGCTGAAACGACGTGGATAGAGATCTGTCGATTTGAAGGAGCGGCAACCCGTCGACAACTGTCCTACGCTCGTCCCTGGAGGACGGAAAGCGACTCGGACACCGGCATAGGTCGGTCGGTCCTCGGACAACCTGAACGGCGGACGAACGGCAGCCACTCGCGACAGCCCGGAACCGGTCCGGTGATAACATGGGCCTTGATCCTCACAGATACCCTCGAACACTAGCATGGTCCCGTCTCGCTACCACCCCAGCAGCTTGCTCGAACTTGAGGGTCCACTCGTTAAGTGCTAAAGAGTAAATAGGTCTCCGAGTCAACGCTATATCTGCTGTCGCGGACACCTAAGGCCTACTTGCCGGACGCTGACACCACGCGGACAGAGGTCTGCCAGCCCTCGGACGACTCGAAGAAACGGCAGCCGATCGCGACGGCTGTCATCGTCTCTGGGCTGCTTGCTCAGTCTCTTCCCTCCCTGCTGATCCCGAAGCAATCTGTTTATCCGCGGGCAAGCAGAGAACGTGGGAGGGATGCTTGGTGAGTGCTGTAGATATGTTCTCGCGCTTGATCCTTGACGTGCTTCTCTACGGCTCCGCAGACTGAGTAGGCACTGCGGGCATCGTCGACTTGCCTTCACCCAGAGTGGAGGTGGGAAGACGCGCTCGCGTCCGCAGAGGCATCGACTACGGATACTCCTCAAGTTCAACGGCGCGTATCAAGGCGGACTGCCCCTGTCGCGGCACCAGCAGCTTGCTTGAAGGGTATAGTACTACTTGGTAGGTAAGTTTGTCTCGCCGCTGTGTCTGCACACATACCTAACTAAGGCTGACGCGCCTTCAACAGACCCTCAGGCCCGAGGTTTGAGGTCTGAGGTCCGAGTCCGCCAGTACTCAAATGGCTTGAACGAACGACAGGCACGCACGCCCCCGGAGGGCGGGCACACCAGCAGACGTCACCGCATGGACGTGTACGCGTCGCATCGCCTTCGAGTCGCACCTCGAACCTTCGGCCGGGGCTTTGGGTGGATTCGAGGGGTCAGATGCGGGAGGGGCCTGCACGGCCTTTCGCGGTCGCATAGTACGGTGGTTTCCGGCGGGTCGACTCTGAGTCAGAGCTTTGGACTCTGGAGAGAATTTCACTCCGGGCCTGTATATGCGCGCGGTCTCCGAGTTGGCTGTGCAGTTGCATGCGGTCCGGCGGAGAAAAGACGAAAAACATAGAAAATTTTGAACTCGGAAGACTTCCCAGCGGATGCGATGCGTTTGGACAAGCTTCAACTTGAACTTGAAGTGTGGTTTGAGGCCTCTGAGGCGTCGCGGTGTTAACGTTCAGGCCTATACTTACGGGTATCTAGTCAAGAACAGACGATCTGAGACACTGGCAGTTGCACTCACTCGCGGACAACCATGAAAACGAGTTCTTGAGTAAGAGGCGAGTTGGCACAAGTTGGCGTGTTGCGAAGTTGGATCGTTTTGGCCGAGTCTCGGCGAGTAAGTCCATTACATAACGTTAACCCCTAACCTTATGGATGCGTCACATGCGTGAATCTGCACAGCCTCGGAATTTGAAATTGAGGTTGAACGTCCGAATTTTTGCTCTTGTTCGCAGCTGTTCCACTGCTGTTTGTCCCGCTTTCGCCAACGGCTCGATGGACTCGTCATACCCACGATATTCATTTGCAACCATCACCCCTAGCTAGAACCACAGGTGATACTACTTAGCACCCGTCAAACTCGGAGGTGACTCCCTGGAGTCGGCTTAGATGGTTCTGCTACGTGTCCCGCCACGGTTCCCACCCCGCTGGGCTATTCGGAAGCCCGAAGGCCTGAAATAAAACAACAACACAGTGAAGGTCGTGAGGTAATGTCCATGGTATGCCAGGTTTCTATCTGATTTGTCGGATGTCCTGCATCTAACGTTCGGCCCTAAATGCATATATACTTATAGTCAGGCGTTGTCAATGTCCAGTTTCGAGCAATGTCGCGTCCGGTCGTAGCTCACAACGCCCTCAGGTCGACATAACCATAATGCAAGCTCTGGCCATCTCACGCGGTCAATATACTCCTACGCCTGCTATTGCTGTTCACTCCCGTGCTGGATGTCCGACTGCGGGGAAGGCATCCCGAGGCCTTCCTGAACTTCTCGTTGTCGGGTGCCTGAGAAGATGATGGTGAGTACCGGCGCATTGAAGCATGTCGATGTTACTTATGAAGCGGGTGGTCTGAATTTACTTCGTTCGCGTGCGACTGAACCCACCATCCCACAGTTACCTAGATCGTCACGGTAGCCGACGCCTAGTTTCTTTACGAAACCCTGTACAAAAGACCACGGCGTGCGCCTCGTTTTCATTATCACACTTCCCGCCGCTAACTTCACGGTTCTATAGGTTGCTCTACAGGGAGTGTTGAGTGGTAATCGGTTGTTCGACAGTATCCAGACTCTATCATCGATCCCTCGATCTCCTACGACTCCATGCCACGCCCTTCCTTATGTGCCTACTCGCTCATCTCAACCTTTATCCTCTCCCTCATCAGCCCCAGCATCGCGTCCGTACCCACACTCGAGATGGACGCCCCCCAACCCATAACAGAGTGCGCCGAGGACACGTTCACCTGGCGAGGCGGCCTGCCCCCGTACACCCTCAGCCTCCGCGACGCGCGCTCCGGCGCCCCGGTGTTCTCCAACGGCAGCCTCACCGACACCGTCTTCCACTGGGTCGCGGCCGTCGCCGCGGGCACGAGCCTGATCGTCGAGCTCACGGACACGGGTGAGAACGGCGCGGGCCCCGCGCGCATCTCGGACAGCTTCACGGTGGAGCCGGGGAGCGACTCGCCGTCGTGTCTAGGTTCGAACGAGGCGACGTCTACCAGTTCGAGTTCGAGTTCGAGTTCGAGTTCTGCGGCTCAGCAGACGAGCGACGGCTCGACCTCCCCGTCGTCCGCTTCTACGTCCACTTCCAGTGGGCAACCAACAACTTCGGTCGCCTCTTCGTCCCCACCACCTTCGGCGTCGGACTCCACCGCCATAGCGACCACGAATATCTTTCCCTCTAGATCTGCCTCTCCCTCGTCCACGGGTGGAGCGCCCGCCGGGAGCCTCACAGGAAACACAGCCGGCCGGACAGGTCCGGACGGATCCTCGAGTGAGTTGACAGCGAAGCCACTCCACTCTATTGATTCTATCACATCACATAGAACACTCACGCTGACGCGGTCGAGGTAGCAACGTCAACGCCCACATCAACAGGCTCGGGCTCTCCGGATCCAAGCTCCCCTGGTGGGTCGACCGTGACGGGGATCCGCCCTGGCGCCATCGCCGGGGCCGCGGTCGGATCGCTGGTCGCCGGCTTCGCGCTCGCGGCCGGGCTGTTCTGCGCCTGGAGGGCGAGGGTGAGGAGACTCGGAGGCGCTGCGGTGACGGTGTTTGGAACGAGGCGGATGCAAAGGCGTGGACGGCTTGAACCGTATGACTATCCCTCGATAGGCAAGTCTCGTGTGCTTCTCCACATTCGGAACCGTGGTATGACCTCGGAGTCGTGCTCTCGCTCTCGTGTGACTCACGGCGTTCCTAAGGCCTCTGCCTCGAGCTGATCGTCTTCCTTTCCCATATTCAGATCCAGCGCGCACTGGCGCCGTTCGTCGAGCTTCGTCGAGCTCGCGGCCTCTTCCCGAGCACGACTCGGACCGTGCCCTCGATCTCGAGGGCGGCCCCTACCACCTTGACGTTACCGGTGATCCCGTCGTACGCGAGAGACAAAGACCCGGGAAGGGCCGCTGGGAGGACGGCTCTAGGTTGCCGTTGCCCTCTATACCGGTGCAGTCCACCACGTCTCCGAGCCAGAGACCTGTGGCGGGCGTAGGCTTGGATGGCGCGGACCGCTCGCGGGTGATGGATGCGGATGGAGCGGGAGGGGATCAGGAGATCCGGAGTGGCGATCTTGTCGGACGAGAATGGGGATCTGGAGACTTGGGCAACTTGAACTGGGACGACTTGGAAGCGTTCGGCCTAGAGGACTACTCCACGCACTCTGTCTCTACTGCTCCTCCACCGTATAGCCAGATCGCATAGCGGTGGCAGTGTTGATGTGGTAGGCCGAAATCCAACTTTTCACTCATAGATCTAGACTGTCTGGAAGATGCGTATTATGTCACAGACATCATGCTCGGCAACTTTGGCAAGAGCACTCTCAGCTCGTTCGCATTCGTATACCCTATAATGGCTGGCCCTATAGGGGCTCTGGCGAAATCTCTATTGAAAGAGTCCCTCCACGTGCACAAATAAAATAACGCCAGATCCATATCTGCTGGAATGCTATACGAAGCGGCCGGGGACGGGTACTGGGTGGTGGGAGTGGCTGATCGAAACCCATCAAGTACTACAGGCCCAGGAGGTCTGCAATATCATAGAATGAACGACTACTTAAGGGACCATCCGAAAATCGACCTTGAGGACCAGGTTTGCGAAGTTCAACAGATAGATAATCTAGGACGATGCGAGGGGCGGTCTGGAAGAGTCTCCGTTGGAGGTTTTGGATTTTATCCACTAGATCTGGATCACAAGGAGGCTCTCCGGGAGATGTTTGGCTATCGAACTGCACATACGGTCCTGTGCGGGATGCGAAGATTGAAGGTTTTTCAGCAAGACTGGGAAGCGACCCAACGAGCTGCAGCTTACGCTTTGTGGATACGGCTACCGCAGAGGGAAAATCACGCCTCTCAGTAACGGTCGCGATCGTCGTGTGGATCTGCAACCGGCGCCGCTCAGCTCGGCCTGCATCCTCCTGCATCGAACCTGTTGTCTTCTGAAACCATCAACCGCAAGTTCTCCCTGGATGGCGGGGGGCAGAGGCGTGGGAACAGATACCGTGTGCCAATATCGAGGAACGTCGTATTTTTGCCAGGGAGGGTGGGAACTCTGGGCTTGAGAGGGGCAAAGATATTTCAGCGCAAAGCGACGCAACGTGACGCATTGCGTTGGTACTCGCGTCTGCTGCGTCGTGGTTTGCGTCTGTTGCGTCGTTGCTCGCGTCCACCTGTGTCCTCCTGCGTCAGTCGCCATGTCACTGATACAGACTGGATGAAAAGTGTACTATACCAATTGGTACTGTAATTGCACGATAGATGGTATATACCACTTGTGTAAAGCGTGGCCGGGAAGGAGACTGCGAGCTTGATCGGAGGCTTGAAGCAACAACCGCTCACGTTCAGCGTGAGAAATCCCGCTGGCCGCCTGAGGTCCAACGATCTCAGACCAGCTGCAGTGTGCCACGTTTTACTCTGCATCCTCCCCTCAATCTGTGACTTCCTTCGGTATGACACCTCGAGATACAAACCGTAAACCAACTTAGAAACCCGTGAGGTAAAGTCAGATACCAGCGCCAGAAGCCGGGAGTCTTCTAACGGGCCGTTCACAGGCGAATACTTACGCTGCACTCACTGAGGCCCTGGCCTGAGGGTCCATGCTGGAATCCTTACAAAGCCTGCGCGGTGAGTATGGTTCCAAGTTGATGCCCCAGATTTGGTTTTCGGGGTACGCATATTCTCTATAGTACATGTTGAGATCGATTACCGACCACTGTTTTATCCCCACATCACTGTTTGAACGCAGTGGGAGACGTAACGCAGCTCTGGCTCCATCTTTGCTCACTACAACTCTAGCTGGGAGCTGCGGCTCAATGTATCATTTCAGCTACAACCCATGTCCTTTGCTGCATCTCTTGCTCCCCTGGGTGCATTACTCATGCACTCTCCGCGTCACTCGCGTCCCTCGTTGCGTCGTTTGCGTCACTCCCTGCGTCAGTCGCCGGACTAGCTGCTTCACTCGCGTCGCACTCTGCGTCGCTCGCGCTTGGCTCTGCGTCCTTTTGCGTCGCACTCTGCGTCGCGTGCGTCTCGCACCACGTTCAATTCGTCTCCCTTGCGTCGCATGCGTCACTCTTTGCGTCACTCTCTGCGTCTCTCCGCGTCGCATGCGTCACTGCGCCTTGCCTGCAGTAAAGCCGTAGTGATTACCCCGACGTCTTTTGTCGCATCGTGCTGCATCTGTCTCCCTAATCCCTTACCACTCATGCGGGCTGCGTCGAAGACGCGTCGCTAGGCCAACGAGTCCAGCTTGAGTATCTCCTCCAAATGCCCCGCTCATAGACGTTCTCAGGCTTTTACTGTTCTCACGGCCACTTTTATCGACCGTGCTCTCCCCAGCACAAACCAACCCAGAATCATTGACCCGGGTATCGCAATACCAAGCTTCCCGTCTCCGAGGGTTTCAACCAGCCATGCCTGCGCGGGCCCGCTTCCGCTGCCACCCCACTGTTAGCTTCAGTACATACCCGTCTCAGCACCAGCCCCTCGATCTCTACCTCTTCTGCATTGCCCATTGTTAGAACACAGGCGTACGATGTTCCATGCACCACTCTCGAGCATCACTCACACTCATTCACCATTCTCTGCAGCTCTGCGCTGTGCCAGTGCGCGTCACTCGCTGCGCCGTTTGCGTCTAGACCTGCGTCTCAGCTTGCGTCAAAGGCTGCGTTGCGTCGCCTTGCGCTGTTTTTACCGTGCCCGCTTGAGAGGATAGTGACGCTCATCTTTGATATCCGGGTGTACTATCCTACTTCTAGTAAGCCGGGGTACCGCGACCCTGGACAGAACGTCCATCGACCGGCAGAAGATATCTACGCATGCACCCGAAGGCATCTGTGAGCTTGCCAGACGCTCACTGGCACACGCGGTAGTTTGTGACTCATTTACACATACCGTATCCATCCACCGTCGCAGATACATTCGTGAAGTCGTTAATACTTTCTTGAACCAGCTCAAGGAGCATTAACGACGCTCTATCGTTCATATGCGAAACCTGGCGCATCGTCATCTCCGTTGCTACTAACCAAGCAATTAAACACTTACGTCCAGACTACGCAAGGGCAGTCTTCCCAAGACCGATAAGCCGAGGGTAGGATCTAGCGGCCGCTCGAACTCTATTTCGTTGCACAGAAGGCGTTGCAGTTGGGGGAATGCCTGAGCGGTACGGACCAGTTCGGGGTAGGAGGCGAATGTGACCCGATACAACTCCAGCGTCGTCGCATCGTTCCCGGCCCTCTGATGAGCTTGCAGGAACTGACGGAGGGCCGAACGCGAGAGGTAAAGGAGACGCCCGGAATGCTCTGTGTCCTCCGTGTTGCCCGAGAACCTCCAGGTACGGAGATTGGTGAGGAACGGCAGGAGCGTCATGAGGGGACAAGAAACCGATGCTCGGGCGGAGATGGTCGGATTGACACCGTGCTTACTAGTGAGGCAAGCTGCCGGTTCAAGATGAGGACGTCGCGCAAGTCGTAAACTCGTCGTCGGGCACGGATGTTGATTACTCGGAAGATGTCGAATTGGCTGCGTTTACGCCAATCTCGGCAGACGAGAGCGCAGCTGGAAAGTAGCTTGTCGTCGTCTTGGCACTGGTCGATGATAGCTTCTTCAATGTCGATGGGGATCGAGGGCGGGACGTTCAAGTTCATGGTGAGAGGGCAAGGAGTGCTGATTTAAGGTTCCGAGTACATCGCCCAGAACATGCGTGCAGCCTCGCGACGACTTCCAGGTCCGCAGCATTCACATAGCATTCTCGGACCGATGCGGCAAGAACAAGATGAAACTATAACCGAACACTCTCCGCAAGTTCGAGGTGGTGGGGGCGACTTACATTCGGCGATGCCATACAGGCAGAAGCGCCAGGCGATGGAACGGTCAAAGTCGCGCCCGGGCCCGCTGGCTAAGGTCTCTAAGGACGCGCCGCAAGATCTTCCCTGATCCGTTCTTGGGAATCGCGTCGACGAGCTCCACCCCTCCATCGAGCCGCTTGTACCTCGCCGCTCTCGACGCAACTGCCTGCCAAAATCAGGGTTGTGCCTGCCTAAGCAGCGGTCCGGCGGATTAGGGTAACACATCGACGCAACTCACATTGTATAGATTCTCCTTCACCCGTACCACCAATCGGCGGTCCTTCTGCACGGCATCCGCAACCTCGGGTTTGAGCACGACGAACGCGCGCGGAAGCTCTCCGGCGTACTCGTCCGGGACACCGATCACCGCTGCGTCCGCCACGTCCGGGTGGCCGAGCAGGTATCCTTCGAGCTCGGACGGGGCGACTTGGAGGCCTTTGACCTTGATGAGGTCCTGGTTCACGATCTGCGGTCAGGAGAAGGGTTAGTTGTGCCACAGTGTACCGCACACACCTTGATCCGGTCTGTAATGAAGATGTTGCCCTCCGCGTCGAACTTGACCTCATCCCCCGTACGAAGCCACCTTGAGTGTGGTTTGTCAATATTAGGTCAACGAGTCCCGCGACACCCTGCGTATATACGCAGGCGTGAATAGGGCTTACCCGTCATCGAACGCTTCTTCGGTTCTAGACACTCTTCCGTCAGTCCGCAAGCCGGAATCACGACGATGGCAAATGTACGTGAAGGGACAGACTCACGCCTTCGGATTGCGGTAGTAGCCCAGGACGATCTGCGGCCCATGCACGAGCAGCTCGCCGCACTCGCCGACGCCTGCGAGCGTGCCGTCCGCCTTCACGACCTGCGCGCTCGTCCCCGGCGCGAGCTGGCCCACGCTCCCGGGATCGCTGACTTTCATTGATACCGGGAACTGCGGAGGTGCCGAAGCAGGATCAGCTACTCCATGCGCAAGTGGTGTGAAGTGACGATGTGGACGAATTGTGGGAGCGGGGCTCACAGTAGCAATAATACACGACGTCTCGGTCATCCCTGCGCGCGACGGGAGGTCAGCATGACGACCCAACATGCGAATAAAACGAATACGTACCGTATCCCTGCCCGAAGTGCGAGTCCGGGAACAATTTCGTGAGCTCCGCGTGCATCTCGGGGGAGAGCGGCGCGGCCCCAGTCAGACAGGACCGCACGCTCGAGAGGTCGTAGTTCTTGGTCAGCGGATGCTAGCGTTCGAACCTCGTCAATATCTGCATCTGCCCTAAATATCGCTCGTCTTTGAGGTGATCGGCGCACCTTGCAAAGCAACACCGCTTGGGCGGGGACCATGCTACCAACAGAACCATCTGTATGCAGTATTCCCGAAGATGAGAGTCGTTGGCACGCTCACGTTAGGTGGGTGATCCGATGGCGCTGGATGTTTTGCAAGTATTTCTCGAATATGAACGCTTTGGATACGACCACGGTCATCTATGCTCAGTCCTAAATGAGAAGTTAATCCGGAAATCCGGGAAAAGCATACCCACTCCTGCATAAAGCATGAAATGTAGCTGCGGGCACATCAGTTTGATTGATCATTGAATTTGAACGAATACCTTACGTTCACTACCAAACCGTATATGTCTGCGCCCACACGATGAGCAATCTAACGACTTGCAGCTAAGATATGGAATGACATACGGTAAGATGGAAGGCCTATGAACGGCAAATTCAGCAAAGAGGCGTTATCCAACCCTTCACCTCGCCGTACATGAAGTCTATCACTTACTTCCGTCGCCAACGTCCCCGGGTCGGAAACGCTGGTCTCTCCAAGGCGCGTACTGCTCGTATATCAGGTTGATCATCGCGGTCTGGACGATCGCGCAGATGGCGTTGTAGTGGGAGACCGCGACCGCCTACATGTGAATGTGAACTCGCCGTCAGGTCTCGCGCAACGTTAACCTCAGTCCGAGGCAACTAACTGCCTCAGGCTTACCTTCGGATTGCCCGTGGTGCCTGACGAGAAGCACAGGAGGGCGATAGCCGACTTTGCTTCCCCGGGCTTGAGCTTGTACTCAACATAGGGAGGATGCCCATCATGTTCCTCTATAAGGGACTCGAGGGACGGGAAAGGCGAGCCGGGAGTGAGATGTCCGTCTAGGAGAACGAGACGGTTTTGTGGAATATTGCACATCTTCATGGCGGCGAGCGCAACGTCGCAGTTGCTCGGGTACGCGACCACGAGCGACGGCTCGGTAATCCCAAGTTGGTACGCTGTGAACCCGCGATACTGTAAATGCTAAGATAAGACACATATTCGAAATCAGCTTACCGAACTCCTCAGCCGTTAACGTCGAGCTGTGCGCTCTGCGCCGCTGTCAGTAAGCTACAAGGAGGGAAAACGCCACGGGAACCTACGCCGCACTACCGCCTAGCCTGTGGACGGCCCAAATGATGACGCCATAGTCTACATTGTTTGCCCCAGTGTTTCGTTGTGAATTTCAAAACCATTGCCACTAGCGCAGCACTCACCGATATGGTTGGGAATAAACAGAGAAACTGCTCTCGGGTCATTATCTCGGTCCAAGACGGAGAAGAAACGGAGCACGTCTACGAACCTACGTTCCCCACACCTGAACCCAAATCTCAGCCAGCTTCCATATCTGCCGCATCATCGCTAGACCACGTACCAATATTGTACCGAGCTTTTAGAGACCGAGCCAACGCATGGCTGCGCGCCCGAAGCTGCAGCGCTTTCCCGTCAGCAGGCGAACACCGGAGGATTGAAATGGCGCGTACCTCTTCGAGATACACTATCTTCCCAGTCTCGGAATCTATCAAGCAAGGAACGTGAGCAGGACGGACTGGCCGCGTGCGCTCGGCGCCCACGTCGTCCAGAATGAACTGAGGGAGCGTGATGTCGTCCCGCGGGGGCACGAACCGCGGGCCTTGCGAGCGGAAGATCGTCATGACGGACGTAGGGCAATACAACACAACGAGGTCGGATGTCGCGGGTCGGGGAGACGGGAATGGTCGTGGACTCGTGGCAGGGGACAGACTCGGAGGGAAGGGGGCGCGCCCACGGCATGGAAGGAAGCTTTATGTAGAGCCAGGTGACAGAGGTCGAGCGCCAGGGAATGCGCCGTACGGTGATTCATGCGAGCTCCGAGCGAAGCACGGTCGGTGATTGAGAAACCGGTCGGCAAATTGCAATCAGCAACGCCACGGGAAAGCATTGGCAATGACAGCACCATGACCGTAGCTCCGATGGGGTGAACGGTGCAAGGATGTTCTGTTGTAGGATGGCGCTGGGAGCGTCAGTGTCCGAATTCCGTACTCTCGCCCGCGTCCAAGGCGACGTGATCCATCGGGCAGATGAAAGTGTACGTGAACTCCCACGACTTCATCTAGATTGACAGAGCGACAGAGAAGGATGAAGCGGAGACGAATACGGTACATACATACAGTGATCTGGCCTGGTAGGCCACCTTTTGCTCTCGATCTCATCCGCAACCCTCACCCACTCTTCTCCTCCCGATTACGCCATCTTCACCATTAACAGATACCGAAGGCGAATCTGCGACGCGTCGTACACGATGTACTGCAAGCATCCGAGTCCCACGCACGTCAGCTTCCGATCCCCCGTAAGTAATGAAACGATGACGATGTGGCGCACCTCGTTGTATTGCAGGTACACGTTCGGGTCCGAGATGTCCTTTCCGGGGCCCTTGGGCATGTGGCAGCCCTTGAGCTCAGGATGGTCGAGCGCGTCGCCCGCGTCCTGCCACTCGGCGGGTTGGGTCCGGCCCAGGCCCTTCGTTGCCCTATAGGTAGGTTCAAGGCGAACAAGAGAGTGGGTGAGCGAGGGAGAAGGAGAAGTGATCGGTCAGAGAGACGCGTGGGGGAAATGGGTTCCGAGATGCTTACTTGGCGCCTGCCTTCTTGCAGTCCTCGTCGGCGTTGTAGTTGGCGTCATGCTGCTCGAGGAACGGCTTCGCTGCGACTTCGCAGAGGAGGAGGATGCCTGTGTTGTCGCTCAGGCTGCGCGAAATGAATCAGCTTGAGTCCTTGGCGTCGTCTGGAGATGGAGGAACTCACTATGCGTGGCAGTAGTTCGCCGACTGACGTTCACGAGCCCTATTAGTACTAGACCGAGGGAATGATGGAGATTCAAGGTACCTTCGACATCATCTGTGTGATCGGCAGTCAGCATCATCACTGGAGGAAAGCCTTTCAACCCAAGCACTCACATCCGCGAAATACACGCCCTTGCCGAACATGTACCCAGTCACCGGTGCTGCAAGCACCCACGTCAGCCCCTCACAAAACAAAAGAAACCGCAATTCAGCGCAGCGCGTACCTTCCGGCGGAGCGATCCTCAGCCCCTGCTTCAAGATCCCCGCAAAGTTCGTCGTCCGCGACCCATGCCACAACAGCAGCCTCTCCCCCACCCCCATACCCCCATACCCCGCGTCCTCCCACGCCCTTGTCTCGCCCCCGCGCTCCACGCGGAACGCGTTCAGCACCTGCACGCCGTAGTGGCGGTGCGTCGCGCCGTGCGTGTCGCGCGTGTACCGCTCGAGCGCGCCGAACTCGCGGCTCGCGCGCGCGACGGGCGCCATGCCGCTCAGGCCGAGCGAGCGGAAGTTCGCGTCGAGCGGGTGGACGGGGTGGCCCGCGGCGTCCTTGGGGACGGAGGACGAGAGGAGCTGCGTCGCGATCTCCATGTCGCCCAGCGCGTCGACGAGCTCGAGCTCGCGCTTCAGCCGCTCGAGCGTGTCGATCACGATCGGGCGGTCGCGCCCGAAGACGTGCGGGATGATGCTGCGTGTGTGGAGGAGGCGTGTGTGTAAGTGAGTGGGCTCAGGGGAGGAGGGAGGGGCGATGCGTACGAGTAGTAGCGGTTGGTGAGGTGCTCGACTGCCTGGCGGAAGCCGCCGTTCTGTTTGGAGACGTCACCGTCGGGCTGGCTGATGACCTCCGAGAGCGCCTTGAGAGCAGAGAAACCGTTGAGGATGGTCGATTTGGCGAGCTTGCCTGTGGATATATATTCAGTGTCCGTGTACGCGCCATGCATTTGGCCGCTCACCCAAAGGAAGCTTGTTTGCGTCGTAGTTCAAGGACGACAAGGTCGCGGCGAAGAGCCTGCATGGCAAGTGAGCTATGCATCTTGGCAGTGTGAGGCTGTAGACGACACGCACGATTGGTTAAAGATGAGTTTCATGAGCAGCTGGAGCTCAGGGCCCAGCGTTGAGTCGGGAATCTTCTCTTCCTCCTGCTTCTTCGACGACCCCGCAACGTTCGCCTCCTCCTCTTCCTCCTCGTCGTCTCCGTACGACTTCTCGATCCACTGGTACTTCCCTGCACGCCGATCGTCAGCACGAAGCCTCCAGGGCCATGCCGGCCCGCACATAAGCCAAACCGTTCACGCACCCTTCTTCTGCACCATCCCGACGCGCTTCTCCCAGTCCACAGCCGCCTTGGCCTTGAACTGCTTCTTGAACTCCAGGATGGCAACCGAAGGCGGCCACGGGCCCTAACAGCCATCACGCACGATCAGCACGAGCCCTCAGCCGTCACTCACCATCTGAAATTTGAATCACACCCACCTTCTTCTGGTTCTGCCCGTTCTCCCCGACGCGCCCCCAGCACGTAAAGAGCGTCACCTGCGAGTTGTTGCCCACGGGGTGCAGGAGCTGCAGCACGTAGAACCTGCCATGCGGCGCCGCGTTCGTCGCGTCAGCGTTAGATGTATGCACACATCGCCGACGCAGGGAGGGTAAGGGGAGGGAGAGGGGAGAGGGGAGAGGGGAGAAAGGACGCACTTGTTGGCGTTGTTGCCGACGTCGGTCTGGTTGAGCGTCGCGTCCCAGACCTCGTCCTGGACGAGCACCTCGTGCGAGAGGGCCCACCCGGAGCGGCTGTCGACGGGCGGGGCTTTGCCGCGCTTCACGACGGTGACCTGTAAGGCAGGGATGGGGGGGGCGTCGCCACAGTCAGTACGCTGCGGCCGCACGTTCCGCACAGCGACGCACCATCTTCTGCGGCAGATCCTTGGCCTTGTCCGCCGCGGCGGCCTTGCTCGCAGGCTTCTTGCTCGCCGGCTTCTTGGACGCGGGTTTCTTCGTAGCGGCGACGGCAGCAGCGTCCTCCTCCTCCTCCTCGTCGGCCTCGTCCTCAGCGTCGTCCATGCCGACGTCGCCATCCGCGTCCTTCCCCTTCTTCGCCCTCCCCTTGCCCTTCGCAGCGGCCTTCGTCTTCGGAGCAGCCTTAGCCTTCGGAGCAGCCTTAGCTTTGGGTGCAGCCTTCGCCTTCGCCTTTGCCTTCGCACCCCGCCCCTTCCTCGCCGCCTTCTCCTTCTCCTCCTCCCCTTCCCCATCCTCCTCCTCGTGCTCATCCTCACCTTCCTCGTCGATATCATCCAACCCCTCCCCCTCCTCACCCTCCTCCCCCTTCTTACCCTTCCCCGCCCTCCCCGCCCGCGCCTTCTTCGCCGCCGGCTTCCCCCCGTCCCCCTCCCCCCTTGTCCCCACCCCCGTCCCCATCCTCGGCGTCGCTCTCCTCCCGCGCGCGTTTCCCCCGGGCCATCCCCGTCGTCCCGTTCGCGACGGCCGCCTGCGCCGCCGCGACCGCCACGGCCTTCGCGGACGGCGCGCGTGCGCGCCCCGAGGCACGCGTCGGGGCCGCCGCCGCCGCTGTGGTGGGGACGTCTGGGGCGTCCGTGGGGTCGGCGTTCATGGCTGCAGCAGTGGCGGGGGCGGCTGTGGCTTTCTTCCGTGGGGGCATCTTCAGTTCACGTTCTACGCGTCGTGTTCGTGTGCGCGTACGTGTTTCTGCGAGCGAGGTGGAAGGGGGGGCGATAGAGGTCGTGGGTGGTCGTGGGTGGTGGTTGGGGATAAGAGTGCTTGTTGGGGCGAGGTTCTCGAAGTCGAACTCTGTCGGTCATAGCCACGCGCTTTAAATGCGGGCGCGCTTGACGCCCGTGCGCCCCTCCAGGCTCGGCCTTGTGCGGCTTGCGTGGGCGCGGCGAGGGCGCGGTGGCGTGCCTCGCCGCCTCCGCCCCAGCCGGGACGTCGGGAGTTGCCTGATATGGGCATAGGGCGCAGGGCGCGTTGTCAGGGGGTGCGCGTCGAGTCATGGCGGAGATGATCAAGGACATCGCCTCCCCGGCCGCGAGGAGGAGGCGGTCCCAACTCCCGACGTGCAATAAGGGCTTGGGGCGGGCACGAGGGGCGGGAATTGCTCGAAATGGTGTAACGCGGCTCGCGGCTCGCTATTAGAATACAACTGCGGTGCTCCTCGCCTTGGCTGGCCCCCGCCGTAGGTACGTACAAAACACATACATGTGCGAGGGGATATGTCTGGAATCTACATCGTGACTAGTGCTATGCGTGCGCTCAAGTTGCGGGATGTCTGGCTGTCGGGATACCGGACATGGAGACGGTCCCGAGAGTAGTCATTACATCGCGTTCACATGCGGAGCTTCTTCTCCATGTCGGCGTGGATGTCCATCGGCTGCGTCATCTCCGCCGCTGCGCGAGGAAGTCAGTCATGATCAGTCGCCGGGTCCGCGGACAGATCGAACGGAGACGGGCAGGAGAGGGAGGGACGCACCTGAGCCCATGAAGTCCGCGCACTCGAGCGTCTCGTCGCGGCCCATGAGGATGTCGAGGTGGAGGTTGGACTGGGGGAGGATGGGCATATGCGGGTTCTGGAAGCGCAGTGGCGCGCACACAGATGTATGTTCAGCAAGGGGATTGGGGTGATCGGACACGCAACGACGGGGTAAGGGGAGAGACTGGGGAGGACACGGACCTGGCTGACGAGCTTGCGCTCCATGAGGATGCGCATGGGCATATGCAGTCCGAAGAGCTGCCGCTGCATTTGCAGCTTCATGTTGTCTTGCGTTGCTTCCCACTGCGAGATCCGCGCAAACACAATTTAAAGTCAATGGGGATTCGGGCGAGGATAACGGGGTATGCGCACGTTCTCTAGACGGCTGCGGACGGTGCTCGTCTGCGTGATCTCCGCTGCAAGACTCCGGGGCCCATGCTTGAGGGAATCGTGGAGGCCGAAGCTGTTGCTGGTGTCCTGGACGGAGGCGGGCTTGGGTTCGCGAGCGGGGACGATGCGGAGGGACTCCTGAAGGACGAGTGAGGAAAAAACATTACGCCCGATGACCGGGACCACTTACCATGATGATAGGCGGAAACGAGAAGGATGGATGGGGCGGTAGGATAGGCAAGGAAAGGGCCAAGACGAAGGGCGTGAGGGCATGCAGGCGCCGACGAGAGGACGCGTTTGCGGGACGCGTCAGTTGTTCCCGATCGGGTAGTCCCTCTGGTGTATGTCAAGCGCCCGAGTTTTGTGGCCAGCCACGACCTGACCAGTGACCGTGAACTCGACTGCGAAGCACACCACTCATTAGCCCACTACTTGCGACCTGCAACTAGCCTTGTGCTTTTTTTCGAGCTGAATGCGCTGCCCACTGGTCAACAAGTGAAGTTATCGGTCACTTGCACAACCACGGCTTGCTTTCTTGCAAGGTGGCTTGAAGCTGGTGTCAAACGGTGCGCTACGTTCACCTCTTTGAAAATTTGTATTCTCGAGAATAATTTTTGGTGACGTTGAAAGTGCGATGCATCTGTTTGAAAGCGAACCTCGGCTGACACCAGCACAGGAGCCGAACGTCGCGTCCGTCAATAGGTCCAGAAAGCAGGCAGTGAGTACTGCGCGGTTTCTGGATCCGTTGCTGACTATTTTCGGACGATCGACGACTAAGTAGTTAGACTTAGACTCAAATTAATCCGCCTCGGAACGCGATCTGGAAAGAAACGGGAAGACGACGAGTTGAAGGTGGGGGACGCGTTAACGTTCCTAAACGTCCGACGAAGTTCGTATTGACGGGCGGGGGGGGGGCTGGGCTTTCTCTTTCCTCTTCCTCTCACTTGCGTTTGCAACACGGCGCGTCCACTGAGATCTTCCGCAAGAAGCCCGCGTTCAGGTGAGAACGCCCGCACTAGCTACGCTCCCTTGCCAATTGTTGGCCGGATGCCGCACCCCTCCGAGTCTGCCCGGGCCGCGACGTCGTGGTCACTGGTCGCTCTCCACCCGCCTTCAGACGACCATAGGCGACGCGCATATAGCTAGGCTCCGACCTTGCCCGTTCATGGTCAATGCTTTGGCAAGTCGGGGGCGCGCAGCCGGCCCTACGCGGAGAGCGTGCCGAGGCCCGAGGGACGTCGTCGCGTCCGACGAGGAACTTGGGGTGAAATTATAACAGCTGTTTTCATAACGATAGGCCCCTCGGGTACTTTTTACACACACAGGCGGACCTTCGAGTTCAGACACCGAAGGCGTCCCATCAATGCAGAAGCTAGCTGGGATTTTAATATTGAATCAGCGACGTGGGCAGATCACTCGGATCACTAAGTTCAACGTCCGCCTGTGTGTGTAAAACGTCGTGGAGGGGTCTATCGTTATGAAAACATTCGAAATACCCCGCGGTTGTCCGCCTCGCTGCCCCCCTCGGCGTAAGCATGCACAGGTCCCGTTCAGTTGAGCTTTTGGAAAGTGCGTCTCTGGTTTGCCAATGCCACGACGAGGTACTCTCCGTCTGGGGAAAAGAGTACTAGTGCAGACATCCTCCCACCCTCGGAACCAGTCCTCCCGTTTGGGGGTCGGAATGACCCTGTTTGTCGTGTGGCATTCCCGTAACGTAACACGAGGTGGGGTTGAGAGCAGGCTGTTGGGAAGCTACATAAACAGTATTCGCATCCCGGCGTCCGGAGAGATCGCCGCCACGAAGTGCAGTCCAGCGTGCAAGGATATACGTAGGAGGGGTGCTACTGCGCTGCTTCTAGAAGCACGACGATGGCATCTCCCTTCATGCACATGCCTGAAACCTGAGTCGTCGCAACGATGAATCGTCAAACTACGTGAGAACTATGGCAATTGCGCACCTCAAGCTTCAAGGCTAAGCAAAGGTAGCTCTCCCGCAGACGGTGGAGACCCGTTGCCATGGATGACCGGTGACCGACTGGCGAACACCTATCTGCCAGTGGCTGCATCGGAGGTGTCTCAACTTGAACCCAACGACCGACTGGACGGCACGGCGCAACTCGATGTGTGACGTAAACGTCAGACGATGCAGGTGCAACGTATCGACGTTCGCTCCATGCATGACACGTGCTTGTTTGAATAGCTGAATAGCCGGCCGTCGGAGGCAGGGATGATCTCCGGAACTTGAAGACTTGTTTTCGTGGCCCCAAAGGGACCAAGCATGCAGGTTGTGGAGGAACGGTAGGAGGGCCTTCGCAGTGAGGTCGAATAGAGATGGAGTGGGGAAACGAGGATCTGGATGGGATGGTTGCATCGGGACTGTACGTACCAGGGCAGGAAGCTCCCCGTTCGCGTCAAAGATATCGAAGGGTCTGTAAACCTCCTGTCTGGTCCGGACGATGGTAACACGGAATGAGTGGGCGCGGCTCCGTTTTAACCTGTCGTGGCAGACCAAAGCACAACTGAAAAGGAGGTTGGGACCATCCAGAGACTGGTCGATGATGAGCTCGTGAACCTCGAGAGGTAGAAAGTGCGCCGTGCTCATGGTGAGGAGTCAGAGACAAGGTTAGCGGGCGGCGGTGATATCGGTGGCAGAGAAGATGAGAACGGCATGATCCACGTGCCCAGATATGTCCCACAGACACTGCCTCATCGAAACGACACGTACTCAACGCACTTGTTGCCATCTCCAATGCGCTAAAGTCAGAGGAGTTGAGTGCGCACAGGCAACAATGACGACGATTACTTGTGGGCAACACAGATGAGCTATAGGAACGCTTGTGCTTGCAGCATCCATATTCGCGCGTACTCCCCCTGCCGCTTCATGAGCTCGTCATGTGTCCCTGCCTCGACGATCGTCGAGTCGTTCATATACCTGCCAACCAAGTGAGCACGCCAGACAAACAATCTGCAGGGCAAACAGACGCACAGTATGAGATCCGCATGCCGCGTCAGGTTCCCAAACCGATGTGACGAGAACACCATCGTCTTGTTCCCCCTCAGCTCCCTCAGCCGCGCAAACAGATCTGCACGACCCGAACAGTCAGCCACTAGTCCTAGTCACCCATCGACCACACCCCAACAACAACAACAACCAACCACGCACCATGCTCCGCCGTAGGGTCCAGCGACGCGCTCGGCTCGTCGAACAGCAGCAGCCCGACCCGCGCGTCCTCCCCAACCACGCTCCGCATGAACGTCCGCGACACCGCCAGCCGCTGCATCTGGCCCCCGCTCAGCGCGGGCCCGCCCGTCCGGCTCGCCATCCCCCCCGCGCCCCGCACCCCCGCAAAGTCGATCTCCCGCCCGAACAGCGTCCGCGTCCCCTCGGGCAGCCCCGAGAAGTAGTCGCGCACCGGCCGGTCCAGGTGCGTCTCGTACCCGTCCGGCAGGCGGCCGACGAAGTCCGCCGCGCCGCCGAGCGCGGCCGCCGCGCGCACGCGCGCGTCGTCGTGGAAGCGCTCGGGGTCGCCGAGCGCGATGTTGTCGCGGATCGAGAGCGGGAAGTGCGTGTAGTCCTGGAAGAGCACCGCGACGGCGGCGCGGAGGTCGGCGAGGCGCAGCGTGCGGACGTCGTGGCCCCCGACGAGGATCGTGCCCCCGCACGGGTCGTACAGGCGCACAGAGAGCTTGAGGATCGTGGACTTGCCGGAGCCGTTCGCACCGACGATGACGCAGAGCTGGCCAGGGGAGAGCGTGAAGGAGACATTGTCGAGCGCGAGCTGGTCCGAGCCCGGGTAGCGGAAGGAGACGTTCCTGTGCAGGGGTGAACACGACAGTGAGTGCAGTAAGAGGGGTGGTTACGGACCTGAACTCGAGCGAGATGCCATGTCTGATCTTTTGTGCATCCTCCGGGAAGGGGATCTTCCCATCTACGATCCGGTTCGGGATGTTGGCCACCTCGTAGAGCTTCCGGATGGTCGCCAGCTGCTCGGTGATCGAGCTTGTTTGGTCGAAGAAGCGCCAGACAGTGAACGAGAAATGCGACGTTGTTTGCTGCAAGAGATTGAGAGAGGCAAGCGAGACAGGCATCGACGCCGGGTGTTGGATCGAGCGGAGCGTGAACACGACCTGCGGCAGCTCGCGCAGGGGATCTTGGAGCAGGCCAAAGAAGCTGAACCGTTGTCGGTTTCGTGATGCGCGCCGCAGTTCATTGAAGTCGACGGCATTATCTGGGCCGACACGTTCAGACACCTCCTTGAACTCTGATCCGGAGTCAGTCAGCAGCGCACGCGGGGTTGAAAAGGTCCGGCGATCGTACCTTTCGTCATGAACTCGGCGAGGTTGCCGGTGATGAACTCCTTCCGGTGCTCCATGTTGTTCACGACGTACTTCATCCCCGTCATCTGGATGTAGTCCTTGTCCTTCGTCGTCGCGGCCCACACTATCCTCCCCCAATCAGTCCGACAGTCGCCAATTCGCGCCGCACGCACTCACCTTGTTCCGTCGCGAAAACATTCCACCGGGTGACCCAGTCGCTCATGCTCGTCGCAAAACTCAGGAGGGCTAGCAAGATCCCGTCTCTCTGCGCCCCCAACACGCTCGCCAGCACGCTGACCTGAGACACCACCTGGACGAGCGTCGACACGATGCCCGCGCCCATCACGAGCGTGTCGTACGCGATGCTCCCCGACGTCGACGACGCGTCCTCGAGCTGGCGCTGCACGAGCGGGTCCTCGAACGTGGGAAGATCAAGGCGCGCCCGCGCACGGAAGAGATGGAGCGAGTACTGCGCTTTCAGTCGACGGGCGAGGGGGCCGCGAAGCTCGGAGAGGACGTGGTTGAGGATGCGCCGGATGACAGAGCACGCGACGCGGCCGACGCATACGCGGAAGAGCGCGTCGGCCTCGACCGTGCGGGTTTCTATCGTTATTTGCAGCTGGAGGTCGTGTTAGTTCGTTGGACAAATGTTTACTCGAGAGCAGAGGACCGCGCGGGCAGCGTTGAGTCTCGAAACCATCCGTTCTAGAATAGGTATTAGAGAACAGGGAATACAGCGGAATGAAGGGGCTTCTTGCTAATCACACAGTGGAGTGGGGAGTTGACGCGGCAGCATCGCGGTCGCGAGGGGAGGACCTGGCAAGCCAGTGGAAAGGGAAACCCTCGTTTGGGACGAATTCCAAAACGGATGGTAACGAGACCAAGTAGCATTATGCCGCGGTAGGGAGTATTGGGGGTACGCACGATATTGATCAACTGCCCCGAATACCTATCCAAAGGGCCCTCAGCACCATCCTTCCCCGCCCTCCGAGCCCCAGTCGCGCAAAGACCGGAGGACGTACCATAGTGACGCGGCCGGCAAGAGGGCCTGCCCGGCTTCCGCGAGGGCGTAGGCAGCCAGCAAGAACCAGCAGCTCCGGATCGCGCAGATATCGCGGATCATGCGCGCGAGGTAGGGGAGGCATTCGTAGGCAGCGAACGCACGTTCAGCATACGATGCGCCGGGGACGTGTGCACGCGCGGGGTCGATCTCCTCGTAGAGGTCCCAGACGCCAATCTTGGTGTGCTTTACGCGTGTGCGGTCCGAGGGATCGAAGGTACCTGGGCGGGATGTGCGTGCGCGGCGTGAGTTGCGGCCCATTGTGTTCGCTTGGGTGTGGGTGTTCGTGTTCGTGTTGCGCGAGTTGTAAATCTGGACAAGCAGCGCCCGAGAGATATCGCGGTAGCAAGAGCAGGTCGTCAAAGCGAAGCAGGATCAAAGCGAGAAGGGCATAGATGATTGGCTCGTGAGGGAGGTTAGTGGGTATAAATGTGGGATGAGCAGTCGTGGCAGTCGCGAGCAGACGCGCATGCGCAGTCAACCAAGATGTATTGGCGCTCATCCCGATCCGCCATCTGAATTCGGGAGCAGCCGACGACTCGAATTCGAACTTCAAGTCAAGGATTCAAGGAACTCTCGCCGCGAGCCTTTCAATCGCGCTTGCGGCTTATGTCCCGGGTCTCTCTCTGAACCGGGGTTACTACGTCCGGGGTATGTAGGTGTAATTAATAATGGTTAATGACGGTTGACGTTGACCGTTAATGACGCAGCTCTGAGTTGTTAGCTGAACGTTGAACAGTCGCCACTGCAAAGCCTTGACGATCACCACCGCAGGTTAACCGGAAACTACAACTTCACGCGCAGACGACGCTGGCAATACGTTCAAGGACAATCAAGGCTACATATACAACCTGAGGAAAAACAAACTAGACGTTCGTCAAGCTAAGAAACAACTAACCGGGCTACTCGAGCATGGTAACTTTCAATGGTAACTCCGGGTGGCTTCCATCGGCCACGACGGTCGGGTACGTGACCGGCGCGAGGTTCCAGTAAATCGGCTTCTCCGTCAGCTCGAACTTGAACTTCGTCAGCAACACCGCCAAAACAACCTCTGTTGAACGTGTACGGGTCAGTTTCTGCCGGATGGCGTCAGGGATGGGAGAGACTCGGAGGGGACGCACTCATCTCGAGCTGGGAGAACTTGAAGCCACTGGGGAAGACGCGAGTTTGTCAGTTCCACCATGCTACATAATCCGCGGGAACGAAAACACTGACATGCACGCACGGCCACCAGCCCAGAACGTCATCAAGTTCGAGTACACCCCCGGCATCTTCGCGTCCGACACCGTCTCCGGGAGCGGGCTCAGCCACCGCTCCGGCTTCCACTCCGCCGCGTCCGGGCCCCAGATGTCCGGGTTCTTGTTCGACGAGCTGATGCTGACGAAGACGTGCGTGTCCTTGGGCACGAAGATCTCGTGCATGAGGGTGCCGTCGAGGCCGCGGATGGGCTCGGAGAGCGGGAGGACGACGTCCTTGCGCGCCCTGTCCGAGAGCGAAGCGAGAAATGAAAAAGTCAGCGGTAGTCGAGGCCCGAGGGACGTCATGAACGTGGTCGACACGCACTCGCGGAACCGCATCGGGGCGGGGACGTTCCTGCAAGTTTCAAGTTGCACAGCGTCAGTCTCGTGAATAACGGAGCTAAGGAGGAGAGTCTGAGACGTACACGCGGAGAGTCTCGCGACAGATCGCGTCCAAGTACGGGAGCGAGACGAGGTTGTCGTACGCGATATCCGACCCACTAGCGGCCTCGCGTGCCTCACGAATTTCTTTCCTCACGCGGTCCTGCACGTCCTGGTGCTTTGCGAGGCGCCACAGCGTGAGGGAAAGCGCGTTGGACGTCGTGTCCATCGCCGCGAACGTCAGAACCCTGTTAAGAACCCGAGAGTTAGAGTTTCAACCTGATACTGATACTCGGCGCACGGGCAGTCTAGGAAACGGTACGCACGACATCTGGCCGAGGAGCTCCGTTTCGTCCAGCCTGTCCGCCTCCGCGGCAGCCATGTTCGCCCTCACTGTCAATATTCCCATCCATCAGGATTCAGCATGTCAGCGCGCACTCCCGGGCCGAGTCTGCTGTCCGTACGCATATCGAGGACTCTGACTCAGACCGACTAAGTATGTAGGAGGACTCACGGAGGACGCTCATGATGTCCTTGCCCTCCCCGACCTGCATCGCGAGCACCTCGTCGCCCTGCAGCAGCGCCGCCTTCTTCTTCGTGTAGATCTCCCGCGACTTCTCGTCCAGCGTCCGCGAGATCCGCATCAGCTCCCTCAGCCCCGGGATCGGCACCGTCCAGCCGAGCGGCGCGAGCCAGCGCTCCGGGATGAGGGCCTCCGCGAGCGGGAGGAACTGCAGGAACGCGCCGAGCGTCGCCATCGCCGGCCTGCATCGCCACATCGGGGTCAGCATAGTCATAGTATATAACGGGGCAAAGAGAGAGGACGTGGGCACTGGGGTGGGGAGAGGAGGGGAGGGGACTCGGAGGGGGACTGACATGAGGGACTTGAGGGCGTCGCCGAGCTCGTCGGGGGTCTCCTCCGTGAGCCTGTCGAACGAGTACCCGAGCCCCGCCTGCCCGACCAGCTCGAGCGCCGTGCGGCCCATCCACATCACCATGTTCACCTCCGTGGGCCCGCCACCGTGACGTACGCGCTGCTCGATTGCCTCCCGGAGCTGTATAATGGGATGAAACCGTGACCGCGCGGCCCGTGAGAACGACGAGCACGGGGGGACAACGCGCTGCACGGGGGATCGGAGGGGGGGTACTAGTACTGTACCTTGTATGTGACTTTGTAGAAGGTGGGCATCATGTGGCGCATGTGGTTGATCGAGAAGACGGGGTTGAGGAGTTTGCGTTGTTTGCGGTGGTGCTCGCCTGCAGGACGCCGGCGCGTACATCCCAGGTCAATCGGTGCGCACGCTTAGGCCGAAAGACAGAGAGAGGATAGCTGAAGGCGGCGTACCAAATGTAGCGGTGAGCCCGGGGCCGAAGGTACGCAGCGAGAGTCTGCATTTATGCCAGTGGAGGAGCGCACGGACGGAGGGATGAGGCGACCGCGTCCATTAACTTTAACTAAATCACCAATACCCGACCACAATAAGTATCAACGACGCACCTGGTGAACCACGTCGCCTCCTCGAAGATGTCCTGCTCCTTCACCGCGATGTGGTGCATCGCTTTGGGGTCGTGTACGAATAGCATCTTGCGCTATGTACGGTAAACACCACGATCAGCGGACCTTATGCCACGTGCACCTGAGAGACACTAGTACTTACGCCCATGGGCCCGGCAAGACGGGCCACGGCCGGATACTTGTCCGCCATTTCCTGGTGGAAGGCCCATCCCTGCTTGTCACGGAGCTTCTGGACATGGCCTACCCGGGGGAACGCGGTGAACATCCCGACACCGACACCGACACCGACACCGACACCGGGCCAACTCCAAAGATATCGCTGCAATTACTCACCGTACCAGAACGACGGGGAAGGAGGGCCGGGGATGTTGTCTAGGTTGCTCTTCACCACGGACTGCCGGAAGAACTTCCAGAGGAACCAGGTGGAGGTGCAGATCAAGATGGCTTGGAGGAGGATGGAAAACATGACCTCGCAGATGATTGCTACAAGACCGGCGGTGACGCAGATAGCGAGCGATTTAGGGCCGGCGATTTAGCGAGGGGATCATAAATACCCCGATGGAGTGCACAGATAGTCATCGCCGGCACCGTCATCTTCTCAGGACTCATTGAGACCACGAAATCTGTCTTGACAATGGGCCATGGGACTCGGACTCGGCTCCTCTTGCTGGTAGGTACACGCAACCTCGCGTCGGGTTTCTAGAAGCGCGGTTGGGTGCAATTTGTATACTTAGAGCTAATGCTGGTTCTTGTGGGAACTGCTGGGGTGGTTTTCGTGAATGCGACGGACTCAGTGCGATCAAAACGGGTCACGGTACCACGCACCCTCGCTATGTGGTGTCGACGGTCACGGACCCGATTCTGTATGAATTTGAGGTGCCAGTGTGAAAGACGGTGTCGAGCGGGGCCTGCCCCAGAGTTGACATGCGACGCTGCGTTCACCAGGCGGGTGCCAGTTCAACGTGAAAGGTCGTGAAGAGTGGAAGCAATTCGAACGTTCCAGAGTGAAGGCTCGGGCGCCTGAAATCCATATGAGGCACTGTCCAATCGCGAACCACTGGCGCTCTCTCAGCGCCTGCACACGCGCACACCCTTCGTCTTGGCCCTATCCTAGCCTATCCTACCTCGCATCCAGTATCTCGTTTCCACCTATCATCATGGTAAGTACTCGCAGTGTACGGATGGCGTGTTATTTCCTCACCCGTCCTGTAGTCCTCTGTATCATCCCCGCCGAGTCGCGAGTCCAAGCCCGCCTCCGTCCAGGACACCAGCAACAGCTTCGGCCTCCACAATGACGCCAAATCGTAGGTAAGTAACCCGCCGCAAAATACATGCAACTGCGGTATGGCTGGCCCGTGTTAAATCGACGCTTCCTTCCGCATCTCTTCACCACCACCCGATACCCGATCCCTGCCCTATTCCTCCCGTGCTCAATGAACATGTTTCTAGAACGTGCTTCCCGTCCAAGTGGCCGGCCTCCAGAAGCGCTACTCTCGACAGCGCCCATCCAACCTCTTCGGTCGGCCTCTGCCTCCTCTGCGTGCACCATTCCCGAACCTACTCCGACCACACCTCCCAGTCCTCCCACTCTCGAGCCCACCCTCGGGCTCAGCCCCCCGAAATATCCCCATTGCAGCAACGCTCACTATAGAACAAAAATATGGACGATACAACTTTCCCGATCCGGCGCGCAAGACGGTCTCACAGCACGGCGATAAGGCCAAGGTTATCGACCATCAACCCATCTGGGCCCGTGGAACTGCGACAACGCGACAGTGGTAAGTTCCCAACCAAATCCTCAGATAGAGGTCTAACTGAAAACGTACTTATAGACTAAAGTCGCAGTATGAGCGCGAGGGACCGAGACTGCGTATCGGGGCGTCGAGACGGTGGTGGGGAACGAAGCCTGACCATGGCCCCTCTCGCCATCCTCCCCTCTAAATACCTGCCTCGGAGAGTGGACTCGCCCACGCACAGACCGGCCGCAAATGTTTCCCGGATTCTGAGACACGGCCGCAGTCCGCCCAACGCCGGCTGCATGGTTTCCTGGCGCCCGTATAGTTCTTGTGATCTCGGTTTCTCCGCGCGTACCTGTGGCTAATCCGCCGCCTACGAAGCCAGGGTCTGTCACGGTCCTTGGCCTGCGGGTATCGCATGTTTTCAGCCTCGCAGTGAGCGTCTGACAAGCAACACTTGGCCTTGGCTGAGCACTGAGCACTCGACCTGCAGCAGAATGAGCCCGTGAACTTGTCTCCGGAAAGCACGCTCGACTCCGGAGGCGTCAAAGCGAGCACGTCGTTCGCCACAGCGCGCTCATCCCCTGCGTCTAGCAGCCACAAAACAGGACCTATCTGTCCGTCCGAGTCACGGCACATGCAAATGCATCGGCGGAGATTGCGCCAGCATCCTCGCGGCCCAAAAGCCGTGCTTACCATATACGTTTGAGGCCGCCTTCCGAAGAGAAGGCGGCTGCTTGGCGGTGAGCGGAAGTCGCGGTCTCCGAGTCGCGTGGCTGTCGGACCAGCACTGAAACGAGACGGCCACCGACGGGCATTGGCAGAAATAACTATAACATCACCGCAGCACATATGGTACGTGCTGCACTATTACAGGCATGGGGGGCCGAATTATAATTATTTATCGTGTACCCACGGGCGGAGTCGGTGTTCGACGGGAACTGCCCTGCCAGTGCAGCCCTGTAGCGGTTGTGAATGCTGCACTGGCTTGCTTCACGGGCCTCTCATGATCCACTATCACAAGCGGCATGCAGCTGCCATAGCCTGTCTAAATGAAGCGAACAAAGCGGTATCCTTGCAGACGGGGGACAGGCCACGGCGGTCACCGTGAATGCACGCTTCGTGTGGTCCTCTTTGGTGCCGACTCGGAGTGCTTCGCGTCTCGACCGTCGCAGTGCTCCCTGTCCCTCTCAGGGACTGTTTCTCCTTTTCGTTAGCAGTCGATAACACTCCGCTCCCTGTCCTCTCATAGTTGGCGCCATGGTCAGAGTGGCAAGAGCCACCGTAGCCTCGATCTGTGCCAGGACCTGCGCTGTAAGCGGCGATTTCGAGCAGGCAGTCACCAAGCGACGGGTCAAAGACACTCGCGGCCTCACGTCTCCTTGCAATTGTGAAGACCGATCACGAAACGAGTCGAGATGGGAGAGGCTGAGCGGCCGAGCGACCGCTCAGAGCCAAGGTACGTGCCGTTCAAAACCTTGCATCCGAAATTGAGCGCTGATTTGCGACAGCCTGAGTGTCGCTTCGCTCATTTTTGTTTCTAATCCACGACGGGGACTCAGGCTGCTGCTCTCTGCGCCAGTCTTCTGCCCCCGCCCCAGCCCCGGGCCATGAATAATTAGAGATGGGGACAGCTTTCATAATGCATGCATATGCTGAGTCTGCCCGTTCGCTGGTACAGCGAGGTATAGGACGATTGGACAGAGCCACAAGGCTAGTACAGTACTCTATGCAACCGCCCCGCTTGATAGGCTCACCCGTAGCCAGCAGCGACAGGACGGCGACTCCCTTGTCGACGGCTGCTTAGTGTTAGGATGCAGCCGCTAACATATCGTCCCAGCGACCATCAAGTATGCGGGACCCGAGCCTGGCGCACGACGGAGTCGGAATATATTTCTATTTTCTTCGGATGCACCTGCCCGTGTATGCGCCTCGGAGACAGTCCGTCGTTCCAAACAGAACACCAGCAACCCACTCACCTGTATGCGGTAAGATCTTCAAGTTGAGCCATCCTTAGCTGTGACCGGACACCCCGGCGAATTTGTGCTGAACACAATTGTAAGGCATCGCGAATGCCAGACGGTCCTCGGACTTCTAGAATGCGACATCAGAGTCTGCTCGCCTTCCTACCGGAGAAAACATCCGCACGTCCGCCGACAGATGCGACTGGACATCCTGAAACAGCCGTCTGCTGACAGCGCAGCCTCGGATGGTTGTTGTCCATGAGCTGCCAAGAGGCCAAGTCCTGCATGATCCCAGGGTCTCAAGACGGTGAATGCCTGGGCCATGAACATTCTCACCTCCGTAAAATTCACTCCAATCCCCACCAATACCGGCCTTGAAGCGCAGCGCGCAGGACGGCCCTAGACCTATGACGCGAAGATGATCCGGAGGAGCAAGCGGAGACAGATGCGTGGCAGCGACGAAGCGGCTGTATGCATCTGCGCATGCGGATGGAAACCGTAAGTTTGCAATCGCATATAGCCGCATATTGCGTGTCGCGTACCTTCTAATGTCCCGCTCTGACCGCATCATGCCCCGGACTGAACATTGAGCCTCCGTCGCTGCTGGGTCCCAGACTCCCAGGACATGGGTGTCCCTGCGCAGAGATTGAGGAATGGAGATGGCCTGCACATGAGGGTCGCAGTCAAAGCGAGGAAGATGGGCTCGAGTTCAAGCCTCGAGCAAGACTGGAGCGATGACAATGCTGGAAGAGGCTGGAAGTCAGTACTTACTCTCGGATGCGCAGACGGAGCAGCCGGTCTGATAGAGTTCGGCCTGGGGGTTCCACTTTGGGAACATTAACGGGAGCCGGCCTTCCTCGACGTGAGCGCAGCCAGCTGAAATGCGCTTGACTCAGGTGAACGACGCCGGCCCGGGAGCATTGCAACCACGCACACGATGCACAGTCCTCTGCTGACGGCCTGCACTCCTGGGTCCTTGCATGCATGTGCTCTCAATCGGCATGCGCGGCCACCGGTGTAGCTTTTGAGCCCGCCAACTGAAATCGTGGAGTCGTTGGGTGGCGCATGGCATCTTGCGCGTGCTTCAAGGGCCAGGGACACGCGAACTGGCCTTCGCGACACGAAACTACATGCACCAGGCTATCAGAAAATAACGGAGCCACCTTACCGGCTCACGCGCCACCACGAACTCCGATCTAGCCGCGAGAGTTGCCTAGGTGCCTAAGTTGCAGAGGGACGCGGAGGGATAGACACGTGCAGCAGCGGACTGCTACTACTAGCTCACTAGCGTATGGGGGAGGGGAACGACCGGCAGCATCTGGCCTCAGGCCTGTCAGGACGTGGACTGTTTTGCGCGTATCCGGGGGGAAGAGGATGGGGGTTCGAGACTCCAGGAGTGCATAATAAATTGATGATGAACATACGTGGAACCACCTCGGGGGACGCTTACCTTCCGCCAGCGAGGGCATGGCAGCGAGTTGGCTTCAAGACACCTGCCTGCGCGGGCGGATGAGAAAACGGGCCGAAGGCGGACCAACGCACACACCGAGCCTCGTTCCAGCTTTGCGCCGCTCAAGCCACAAAAGTAAAGAAGGAACGCACGCACCAACTTTAAGCACGTGAAAAGAAAACAGGCAGAAAGAATAGTGAATGCGTATATTGCACATGTACAACGAGAATAGAAGACATCGTGCCGACAGGGCAGGCTGGCAGGGGTCCTTGAGATGAATATGAATGGCGGTTGACTCACCTATTGCGTTGAAACCATCCATGGCTATAGAACATCCGGACACAGGCATGAGAACCAAGTGGGCCTCGCACACGTACAGCAGCGAGGGCCCGGGAGTCTAGACGTCAAGAGACCCGACGCTTGAAGGCCACAGCATGGGCGAGTGAGCGGAAGCCGGTGCCAAAGTGAGGAAAGAGGACGCAGGAACAAGCACAGCAGAACCCCGAGATGAACGGAGAGCGACGGCCATGCGAGATGAACGTCGAGAACACACAAGATAGGTAATGCACGAACTCACCGCGCACGCAAGCACTCCCTAGCCAGCTCTACAGATGGGAGCAACAAGATAGGACAAAGGGCAGCCTTGCCCATCCGCACGTCCTCCACTTGCGGCCCTCCACTACGGCCAGCACCACACTAGGTGTGTCGAAATCGAGAGCCAAGCGAAGTGAGGGCGAGACCGGAGAGAGACGGAAGCACACAGAGCATACGAGATTGTCGGCTGCCGACTAGATGCAGGGCACGGGCGCCGCTGTGGCAGACAGAGAGGCTCGCTGGTGGATTCAGAAGGAGCGGAAGCAAGGCAATGCGGAGGGTAGGCGCGCAACAGCGCCATCCTCCGTAAACAGAAGGCATGGGCGCTCCTCGACCTTCCCCTCGAACCACCACTTCCCCGTCGGCCTCTGCACCTTGCGTGCCCTCAACGTTCAATATATGCGGTAAAACTTATGTATCAAGTACCGAAACGATGTCTGAAACACTGCAAAACATCTGACTACACGCAACGCCGGCATTTCGGCCGGTCTCGCCGCTCGCTCTCGTCCACCGACTCGATCTCATCCACTTCCCTGTCGTCCTCACACAGCGCAGTGCAACCGCCAAGATGATCGTTCACCATCACAGGGAGCCGAAGCTCGGACAGCGGCTTCAGGACCTTGCCTTGTCCGGGGCTCGTGCGTGCAGGTCGGTCGAGAACGAAGCATGAGGTGAGTGCGCCAACTTTCCGTGCACGCATCGGCCTTCCCTCGGGATTGGAGACAGGGCGGTGGCGGGCCTTGTTGACATCACAGCGCTGACGGCGCTCGTGCGGTCCGTGTGAGGAGTGCGGACCGAGGGGCACAGTGAGCACGGTCTCAAGGGTGTCCAGGTGGAGGACGAGCTCCTCGGCCATCGTAGGGATGGGGGCAGGGAGACGTGCACGTGTGGAGACGGGCTGTCTGTGTGTGAGAGGGGCGACCTGTCCACGTGGAGCGATGAGGTCGTGAAACCGGGATTCGGAGTTCTTTGAGGATCGGGATAGTGAGCGGCAGCGGAGGGAGCTTGGTGGCGGCCATGATGTGCGGCAGAACGCTCTCAGGGTCATGGAGAGCGCGCTGACGAACGTCGGGGGCGCGGGGAGTGAATCTGAGCTTGCCGTCGTGTAGACTCGGAGGTCCCTCAGCAGCCTTAGGGAGGCGAGTCCGCCATCGATATCGCTAAGGTTGGTGAACGGGATGTGTGCCGGCCAGCCATCGAGGAGCAGGCGGAGGCACCAGACCACCAGCCGTGCGTACCTCTCAGGTACCGGTAAAACGCTCATGGAATGCTTAGCCACTGCTTTGATCGAATCAAGCTTCAGATTAAGGTGGCTGCATCGTGCAAGACGTCCGGAAGCCATTATGAATCCCATATTGAAACCGGCGGCCGGGGAGCCATGAAGCCAGTGCCAAGTTCGCAGGAGATTCAGATGCTCACTCCCACGGCCGCGGCTCGCCGGACTCGAGGCGAATCGTTGCCAGGTACGTTCGTTCCGGATCCGGCGTATGTTTTCTGCCCATTCACAGAGTGTCCCGACGAATCCGCATCAGGCGGATGTCCGGGGCTCGCAACCAATTGCAAGTCAATCGAGATGGCCGGGTTCCGTACGTCTCCGGCACCGTCGTTTGATTCGATCTACTAATGCCTAGATTTCAAGCCCCAGGGTTGCGCAGCCCGCGTCGTCGGTCATTATGAGCCAACGCCGATACCCAAACAGCCGATTTGATAACCGACACTACCTACGACGGGACGCCCGGCAGATCAAGCTCTCTGGTGCCCTCTATGCGGTGCGACAGCCGGACTCGGAGGGACACATGTCAAGAAAGAAGACGTCCGAAGGGTTGCCTCGGTATTCAAGATATGATGCCCTTGCCCACGAACTCGTACGGCCCCTTCCCCTTCAATTCCGTCCCCAGATATACCCACCCCTCCCTCGACTTCGCCTCCCTCACGACTGCCGACTCTCCGCTACCTGCTGTATCATCAAGTGAAGCCTCTCATCTCGACCTCCCTCTCTAACGCGCCCCACACTCTCGACTTCGCATCATGGTTACGGACGCCTCGCCGCCCGCCGACTTCCGTCTGCCCTGTTTCCGCACTGCTCTCGCATTTGGACTGGCCGCTAATGGCTCGATATCCCATCTCAGGCCCGGGCTGCTTTGGTCGTGAGCCAGAGAGGGGCGCCGTCTGAACGTAAGTGCTTTCTCACCGTTGTTAACGTTCTCTTTCATGTGATGACGACAACGGTACCCACATTTCGATGCCCATACAGTGGCGCACCGGACCGGCGCATTCACAAACGCCACGTCCCGACTCTGGGCCTCTGGCATTGCGGCGGCGACGCCGTAAACCAGAAATTAGCATTCGACGAAACCCGTCAAGCCGACGCTTAGTGCAGTGCATACCTGGTCATGCACTTTCATCCGGATGCAAACCCCGGGTAGTGACTGCCATGACTATGCTCAAGCAAATGCTTTTGCGGTACGTACCTTGGGCTTGACGCATATCTCGAAGCAAACTGATCACACAAACAGGTCACAAGGTTGTATCAGCACATCCCTTGACGTCTGTGGTCAATCTTGCGGTGGCAGCGACTTTGACAGATGGGGAGCACCTCTTCGCGGGGCGCACATGCCGCACTCAGGCTCTAGGCTTTGGGTGCTCGATGTCGAGAGGAGGGTTTTCCGCAGCGCGGTCACGACGAGAGGTGCGCCAGCACTCATGCTCTGAGTCGAGTACGCCCCATCCTCCATCCCGGCACATGTGCTCTCATATGCGGCACCACCATCCATCTTCCTGCGTTCCCCAGCGACTCCATACACCACGTAGTACACTTATCATTCACCCCCTGACCACTCGTTGCCCCCAACGACACCTCCCTTCTCTTCTTATCGACATGTACCTGACATGACACCGCTCGTCCCATCTTCCTCTGTCACCCTTCTCCGACCCTAAACTTCCACGGCGGGCACCTGGTTGACTCTACGCGAGTTCGCCTGGTGCGCGACGGCACACCCGGCGGGCCGGAGACTTTCGGTGAGCGAGCGCGCTAATACCTCATTGTTTTCTTTCTCTTACAGATGCCTGGGCTATCTAGCTCGAGTCTGTCCGCCGCGATAGCTCGACCATTCGACGGGGCGCCCAGCAGACGAACGGTCTTCGAGCGGATGTCTCGCGCCAACACCTCCGGGTCCATCTCCGCGCACTCAAGGCCACCATGTGCACTCACGCGGACACTCTCGGTGAGCAGGTAGGATTGATTCTCATTTGATCCTTCCCGCGGGAAGGATTTTTGAATGCTTAGCCTCTGGACGAGGTGTCGCAGGCTTCGAATGGACAAATATATCTTGTGTGTACTGTACATTGCGTGCTTAAGCTTGTGTGCGAACCGTCGCAACTACCGTCCTCGCCCTCGATGCAATTGGCTCTCCGAGTTGTCTGACCGCCCTTCTGCCACTCCAAGTACGTTCTGCCCTCCTCATTGCCTTCCACTGCCCTGTTCCGAAAGTGTTCCCATTCGGAATACGTTGCCAGTACTCTACTACGTGTCCCATACTAAATATGCTCCCCATACTGAGTCTGTAAGTAATACTCTGCCCGAGTCCGTGTTTGTTTTCCTGGCCAACTCGCGTCGCCGTCCCTGGAACAAACACCGGCTTGCGCATATCATACAATACGCGGCCGTGGCTCGGGCGTTCGTCAAGCGAGGAACAACTAATAATCCTGCACCGCCGGGCTACTCGAGCATGGTCACCTTCAACGGCAACTCCGGGTGGCTTCCGTCGGCCACGACGGTCGGGTACGTGACCGGCGCGAGGTTCCAGTAAATCGGCTTCTCCGTCAGGTCGAACTTGAACTTCGTCAGCAGCACCGCCAAAACAACCTCTGTTGAACGTGTACGGGTCAGTTTCTGCCGGATGGCGTCAGGGATGGGAGAGACTCGGAGGGGACGCACTCATCTCGAGCTGGGAGAACTTGAAGCCACTGGGGAAGACGCGAGTTTGTCAGTTCCACCATGCTACATAATCCGCGGGAACGAAAACACTGACATGCACGCACGGCCACCAGCCCAGAACGTCATCAAGTTCGAGTACACCCCCGGCATCTTCGCGTCCGACACCGTCTCCGGGAGCGGGCTCAGCCACCGCTCCGGCTTCCACTCCGCCGCGTCCGGGCCCCAGATGTCCGGGTTCTTGTTCGACGAGCTGATGCTGACGAAGACGTGCGTGTCCTTGGGCACGAAGATCTCGTGCATGAGGGTGCCGTCGAGGCCGCGGATGGGCTCGGAGAGCGGGAGGACGACGTCCTTGCGAGCCCTGTTGGGAAGTTCAATCGAATCCGATCAGTGGAGACGGGTAAAATTGTAGAGCATGGACAAAGCTCACTCGCGGAACCGCATCGGGGCCGGGACATGCCTGCAAGTTTACCCAGCGTCAGTCTCGTGAACAAAGGAGTTGAAGAGGACGGTCCAGGCACTTACACACGGAGGGTCTCGCGACAGATCGCGTCCAAGTACGGGAGCGAGACGAGGTCGTCGTACGCGATGTCCGAACCCCCCGCGGCCTCGCGTGCCTCACGAATTTCTTTCCTCACGCGGTCCTGCACGTCCTGGTGCTTTGCGAGGCGCCAGAGCGTGAGGGAAAGCGCGTTGGACGTCGTGTCCATCGCCGCGAACGTCAGAACCCTGTTAAGAACCCGAGAGTTAGAGTTTCAACCTGATACTGATACTCGGCGCACGGGCAGTCTAGGAAACGGTACGCACGACATCTGGCTGAGGAGCTCCATTTCGTCCAGCCTATCCGCCTCCGCAGCAGCCATGTTCGCCCTCACTGTCAATATTCCCATCCATCAGGATTCAGCATGTCAGCGCGCACTCCCGGGCCGAGTCTGCTGTCCGTACGCGTATCGAGGACTCTGACTCGGACCGACTATGTAGGAGGACTCACGGAGGACGCTCATGATATCCTTGCCCTCCCCGACCTGCATCGCGAGCACCTCGTCGCCCTGCAGCAGCGCCGCCTTCTTCTTCGTGTAGATCTCCCGCGACTTCTCGTCCAGCGTCCGCGAGATCCGCATCAGCTCCCTCAGCCCCAGGACCGGGACCGTCCAGCCGAGGGGCGCGAGCCAGCGCTCCGGGACGAGTGCCTCCGCGAGCGGGAGGAACTGCAGGAACGCGCCGAGCGTCGCCATCGCCGGCCTGCATCGCCACATCGGGGTCAGCATAGTATACAACAGGACGAAGAGAGGATGTGGGGAGGGGAGGGGGACTGACATGAGGGACTTGAGGGCGTCGCCGAGCTCGTCGGGGGTCTCCTCGGTGAGCTTGCCGAACGAGTACCCGAGCCCCGCCTGGCCCACGAGCTCGAGTGCCGTGCGGCCCATCCACATCACCATGTTCACCTCCGTGGGCCCGCCACCGTGACGTACGCGCTGCTCGATTGCCTCCCGGAGCTGTATAATGGGATGAAACCGTGACCGCGCGGCCCGTGAGAACGACGAGCACGGGGGGATCGAAGGGGGGTGCTGTACCTTGTATGTGACTTTGTAGAAGGTGGGCATCATGTGGCGCATGTGGTTGATCGAGAAGACGGGGTTGAGGAGCTTGCGTTGTTTGCGGTGGTGCTCGCCTGCAGGACGCCGGCGCGTACATCCCAGGTCAATCGGTGCGCACGCTTAGGCCGAAAGAAAGAGAGAGGATAGCTGAAGGCAGCGTACCAAGTGTAGCGGTGAGCCCGGGGCCGAAGGTACGCAGCGAGAGTCTGCGTTTATGCCAGTGGAGGAGCGCGCGGACGGAGGGATGAGGCGACCGCGTCCATTAACTTTAACTAAATCGCCAATGCCCGACACAATAAGTATCAACGACGCACCTGGTGAACCACGTCGCCTCCTCGAAGATGTCCTGCTCCTTCACCGCGATGTGGTGCATCGCTTTGGGGTCGTGTACGAACAGCATCTTGCGCTACGAACGATTAACACCATCATCAGCGAAGCTCCTTCTAGGACGAGGCCTGTGGAACTGGGGGACACTTACGCCCATGGGACCCGCGAGACGAGCGACCGCCGGATACTTGTCCGCCATTTCCTGGTGGAAGGCCCATCCCTGCTTGTCACGGAGCTTCTGGACATGTCCTACAGGGAACGCGAGTGAACATCTCGACAAGCAAACTCGAAAGAAGTCGCTGCAATTACTCACCGTACCAGAACGACGGGGAAGGAGGGCCGGGGATGTTGTCGAGGTTGCTCCTCACCACGGACTGCCGGAAGAACTTCCAGAGGAACCAGGTGGAGGTGCAGATCAATACGGCCTGGAGAAGGACGGAAAACATGATCTCGCAGATGACTACTGCAAAACCGGCAGCGATGCGGGTCGCGAGCGAGTGAGGACACCGGCGATTCAGCAACGGGGATCATAAATACCCCGATGGAGTGCACAGATAGTCATCGCCTGCACCGTCATCCTCTCAGGGCTCGTCGAGACCACGAAATCCGTCTTGACAATAGGCCATGGGACTCGGACTCGGCTCCTCTTGCTGGTAGGTACACGCAACCTCGCGTCGGGTTTCTAGAAGCGCGGTTCGGTGGAATTTGTGTATACTTAGGGCTAATGCTGGTTCCTGTGGGAACTACGGAGTGGTTTTCGTGAATGCGACGGACTCAGTGCGATCAGAACGGGTCACGGTACCACGCACCCTCGCTATGTGGTGTCGACGGTCACGGAGCCGGTTCTGTATGAATTTGAGGTGCCAGTGTTAAGGATCTCGAGGGACGTGTGCCGACCATATGCGTAGCAGGTGCGAAAGACGGTCTTGAGCGGGGCCTGCCCCAGGGTTGACATGCGACGCTGCGTTCACCAGGCGGGTGCCAGTTCAACGTGAAAGGTCGTGAAGAGTGGAAGCAATTCGAACGTTCCAGAGTGAAGGCTCGGGCGCCTGCAATCCATATGAGGCACTGTCCAATCGCGAACCACTGGCGCCCTCTCAGCGCCTGCACACGCGCACACCCTTCGTCTTGGCCCTATCCTAGCCTATCCTACCTCGCATCCAGTCTCTCGTTTTCACCTATCATCATGGTAAGTACTCGCAGTGTACGGATGGCATGTTATTTCCTCACCCGTCCTGTAGTCCTCTGTATCATCCCCGCCGAGTTGCGAGTCCAAGCCCGCCTCTGAGTCCGAGTCCAGGACACCAGCAACAGCTTCGGCCTCCACAATGACGCCAAATCGTAGGTAAGTAACCCGCCGCGAAGTACATGCAACTGCGGTGTGACTGGCCCGTGTTAAATCGACGCTTCCTGACGCATCTCTTCACCACCACCCGATACCCGATCCCTGCCCTATTCCTCCCGTGCTCAACGAACATGTTTCTAGAACGCGCTTCCCGTCCAAGTGGCCGGCCTCCAGAAGCGCTACTCTCGACAGCGCACATCCAACCCCTTCGCTGGTCCGCCTCTGCCTCCTCTGCGTGCACCATTCCCGAACCTACTCCGACCACACCTCCCAGTCCTCCCACTCTCAAGCCCACCCTCGGGCTCAGCCCCCCGAAATATCCCCATTGCAGCAACGCTCACTATAGTACAAAAATAGGTACGATACAACTTTCCCGATCCGGCGCGCGAGACGGTCTCACAGCACGGCGACAAGGCCAAGGTTAACGTTATCGACCATCAACCCATCGGGGCCCGCAGAACTGAGACAACGCGACAGTGGTAAGTTCCCAACCGAATCCTCAGATAGAGGTCTAACTGAAAACGTACTTATAGACTAAAGTCGCAGTATGAGCGCGAGGGACCGAGACTGCGTATCGGGGCGTCGAGACGGTGGTGGGGAACGAAGCCTGACCACGGCCCCTCTCGCCATCCTCCCCTCTAAATACCTGCCTCGGAGAGTGGACTCGCCCACGCACAGACCGGCCGCAAATGTTTCCCGGATTCTGAGGCACGGCCGCAGTCCGCCCGATGCCGGCTGCATGGTTTCCTGGCGCCCGTATAGTTCTTGTGATCTCGGTTTGTCCGCGCGTACCTGTGGCTAATCCACCGCCTACGAAGCCAGGGTCTGTCACGGTCCTTGGCCTGCGGGTATCGCATGTTTTCAGCCTCGCGGTGAGCGTCCGACAACTTAGCAACACTTGGCCTTGGCTGAGCACTGACCAGAGTCGACCTGCGGCAGAACGAGCCCGTGAACTTGCAATTGTCTCCGGAAAGCACGCTCGACTCCGGAGGTGTCAAAGCGAGCACGTCGTTCGCCACGGCGCGCTCATTCACTGCGTCTAGTGGCCACAAAACAGGACCTATCCGTCCGTCACGGCGCATGCAAATGCATCGGCGGAGATGATTGCGCCCAGCATCCTCGCGGCCCAAAAGCCGTGCTTACCGTATATGTTTGAGGCCGCCTTCCAAGCCTGAGAAGACGGCTGCTTGGCGGTGAGCGGAAGTCGCGGTATCCGAGTCGCGTGGCTGTCGGACCAGCACTGAAACGAGATGGCCACCGACAGGCGTTGGCAGAAATAACTATAACTTCACCGCAGCATATACGGTACGTGCTGCACTATTACGGGCATGGGGGGCCGAATTATAATTATTTATCGTGTACCCACGGGTGGAGTCGGTGTGTGACGGGAACTGCCCTGCCAGTGCAGCCCTGTAGCGGTTGTGAACGCTGCGCCGGCTTGCTTCACGGGCCTCTCATGATCCACTATCACGAGCGGCATAGCTGTCTAAATGAAGCGATCAAAGCGGTATCCTTGCAGACGGGGGACAGGCCACGGCGGTCACCGTGAATGCACGCTTCGTGTGGTCCTCTTTGGTGCCGACTCGGAGTGCTTCGCGTCTCGACCGTCGCAGTGCTCCCTGTCCCTCTCAGGGACTGTTTCTCCTTTTCGTTAGCAGTCGATAACACTCCGCTCCCTGTCCTCTCATAGTTGGCGCCATGGTCAGAGTGGCAAGAGCCACCGTAGCCTCGATCTGTGCTAGGACCTGCGCTGTAAGCGGCGATTTCGAGCAGGCAGTCACCAAGCGACGGGTCAAAGACACTCGCGGCCTCACGTCTCCTTGCAATTGTGAAGACCGATCACGAAACGAGTCGAGACGGGAGAGGCCGAGCGGCCGAGCGGCTGCTCAGAGCCAAGGTACGTGCCGTTCAAAACCTTGCATCCGAAATTGAGCGCTGATTTGCGACAGCCTGAGTGTCGCTTCGCTCATTTTTGTTTCTAATCCACGACGGGGACTCAGGCTGCTGCTCTCTGCGCCAGTCTTCTGCCCCCGCCCCAGCCCCGGGCCATGAATAATTAGAGATGGGGACAGCTTTCATAATGCATGCATATGCTGAGTCTGCCCGTTCACTGGTACAGCGAGGCATGGGACGATTGGACAGAGCCACAAGGCTAGTACAGTACTCTGTGCAACCGCCCCGCTTGATAGGCTCACCTGTAGCCAGCAGCGACAGGACGGTGACTCCCTTGTCGACGGCTGCTTAGTGTTAGGATGCAGCCGCTAACATATTGTCCCAGCGACCATCAAGTATGCGGGACCCGAGCCTGGCGCACGACGGAGTCGGAATATATTTCCTTCGGACGCACCTGCCTGTGTATTCGCCTCGGAGACAGTCCGTCGTTCCAAACAGAACACCAGCAACCCACTCACCTGTATGCGGTAAGATCTTCAAGTTGAGCCATCCTTAGCTGTGACCGGACACCCCGGCGAATTTGTGCTGAACACAATTGTAAGGCATCGCGAATGCCAGACGGTCCTCGGACTTCTAGAATGCGACATCAGAGTCTGCTCGCCTTCCTACCGGAGAAAACATCCGCACGTCCGCCGACAGATGCGACTGGACATCCTGAAACAGCCGTCTGCCGATCGCGACAGCGCAGCCTCGGATGGTTGTTGTCCATGAGCTGCCAAGAGGCCAAGTCCTGCATGATCCCAGGGTCTCAAGACGGTGAATGCCTGGGCCATGAACATTCTCACCTCCGTAAAATTCACTCCAATCCCCACCAATACCGGCCTTGAAGCGCAGCGCGCAGGACGGCCCTAGACCTATGACGCGAAGATGATCCGGAGGAGCAAGCGGAGACAGATGCGTGGCAGCGACGAAGCGGCTGTATGCATCTGCGCATGCGGATGGAAACCGCAAGTTTGCAACCGCATATAGCCGCATATATGCGTGTCGCGTACCTTCTACTAACGTCCCGCTCTGACCGCATCATGCCCCAGACTGAACATTGAGCCTCTGTCGCTGCTGGGTCCCAGACTCCCAGGACATGGGTGTCCCTGCGCAGAGATTGAGGAATGGGGATGGCCTGCACATGAGGGTCGCAGTCAAAGCGAGGAAGATGGTCTCGAGTTCAAGCCTCAAGCAAGACCGGAGCGATGACAATGCTGGAAGAGGCTGGAAGTCAGTACTTACTCTCGGACGCGGAGACGGAGCAGCTGGTCCGATAGGGTTTGGCCCGGGGGTTCCGCTAAGTTGGGAACATTAATGGGGAGCCGGCCTTCCTCGACGCGAGCGCGGCCAGCCGAAATGCGCTTGACTCAGGTGAACGATGCCGGCCTGGGAGCATTGCAATGACACACGATGCACAGTCCTCTGCTGACGGCCTGCACTCCTGGGTCCTTGCATGCATGCGCTCTCAACCGGCATGCGCGGCCGCTGGTGTAGCTTGCGAGCCCCGCCGACTGAAATCATGGAGTCGTTGGGTGGCGCATGGCATCTTGCGAGTGCTTCAAGGGCCAGGGACACGCGAACTGGCCTTCGCGACACGAAACTACATGCACCAGGCTATCAGAAAATAACGGAGCCACCTTACCGGCTCACGCGCCACCACGAACTCCGATCTCGGCGCGAGAGTTGCCTAGGCACCTAAGTTGCAGAGGGACGCGGAGGGATAGACACACATGCAGCAGCGGACTGCTACTACTAGCTCACTAGCGCATGGGGGAGGGGAATGACCGGCAGCATCTGGCCTATGCAGGTGTCAGGCCTGTCAGGACGCGGACTGTTTTGCGCGTATCCGGGGGGAAGAGGGCGGGGGTTCGAGACTCCAGGAGTGCAGAATAAATTGACGATGAACATACGTGGAAGCACCTCGGGGGACGCTTACCTTCCGCCAGCGAGGGCATGGCAGCGAGTTGGCTTCAAGACACCTGCCTGCGCAGGCGGATGAGAAAACGGGCCGAAGGCGGACCGACGCGCGCACCGAGCCTTGTTCCAGCTTCGCGCCGCTCAAGCCACATAAGTAAAGAAGGAAAGCACGCACCAACTTTAAGCACGTGAAAAGAAAACAGGCAGAAAGAATAGTGAATGCGTATATTGCACATGTACAACGAGAATAGAAGACATCGTGCCGACAGGGCAGGCTGGCAGGGGTCCTTGAGATGAATATGAATGGCGGTTGACTCACCTATCGCGTTGACACTATCCATGGCTACAGGACATCCGGACACGGGCATGAGAACCAGTGGGCCTCGCACACGTACAGCGGCGAGGGGCCTGGGGAGTTTAGACGTCAAGAGACCTGAAGCTTGAAGGCCACAGCATGGGCGAGTGAGCGGAAGCCGGTGCCAAAGTGAGGAAAGAGGACGCAGGAACAAGCACAGCAGAACCCCGAGATGAACGGAGAGCGACGGCCATGCGAGGCAGAACGCATGAACGTACGAGAACACACAAGATAGGTAATGCACGAACTCACCGCGCACGCAAGCACTCCCTAGCCAGCTCTACAGATGGGAGCAACAAGATAGGACAAAGGGCAGCCTTGCCCGTCCGCACGTCCTCCACTTGCAGCCCTCCACTACGGCCAGCACCACACTAGATGTGTCGAAATCGAGAGTCAAGGCGAACTGACGGCGAGACCGGAGAGAGACGGAAGCACACAGAGCATACGAGATTGTCGGCTGCCGACTAGATGCAGGGCACGGGCGCCACTGTGGCAGACAGAGAGGCTCGCTGGTGGATTCAGAAGGAGCGGAAGCAAGGCAATGCGGAGGGTAGGCGCGCAACGGCGCCATCCTCCGTAAACGGAAGGCACGGGCGCTCCTCGACCTTCCCCTCGAACCACCACTTCCCCGTCGGCCTCTGCACCTTGCGTGCCCTCGACGTTCAATATATGCGCTGAAACTTATGTATGAAGTACCGAAACAATGTCTGAAACACCGCAAAACATCTGACCACACGCAACACCGCCGTTTCAGCCGGTCCCGCCGCTCGCTCTCGTCCACCGACTCGTCTGAGAGCGACTCGATCTCATCCACTTCCCTGTCGTCCTCACCTGGCACAGTGTAACCGCCAAGATGATCGTTCACCATCACGGGGAGCCGAAGCTCGGACAGCGGCTTCAGGACCTTGCCTTGTCCGGGGCTCACGCGTGCAGGTCGGTCGAGAACGAAGCATGAGGTGAGTGTGCCAACTTTCCGTGCACGCATCGGCCTTCCCTCGGGATTGGAGACAGGGCGGTGGCGGGCCTTGTTGACATCACAGCGCTGACGGCGCTCGTGCGGTCCGTGTGAGGAGTGCGGACCGAGGGGCACGGTGAGCACGGTCTCAAGGGTGTCCGGGTGGAGGACGAGCTCCTCGGCCATCGTAGGGATGGGGGCAGGGAGACATGCACGTGTGGAGACGGGCTGTCTGTGTGGTGGGAGGGCGACCTGTCCACGTGGAGCGATGAGGTCGTGAAACCGGGATTCGGAGAACTTGAGGATCGGGATAGTGAGCGGCAGCGGAGGGAGCTTGGCGGCGGCCATGATGTGCGGCAGAACGCTCTCAGGGTCATGGAGAGCACGCTGACGAATGTCGGGGGGCGCGGGGATGAATCTGAGCTTGCTGTCATGTAGACTCGGAGGTCCCTCAGCAGCCTTAGGGAGGCGAGTCCGCCATCGATATCGCTAAGGTTGGTGAACGGGATGTGTGCCAGCCAGCCATCGAGGAGCAGGCGGAGGCACCAGACCACCAGCCGTGCGTACCTCTCCTACGAGTATGGTAGACACATGCCCGCAATCCCTGCAGCCAGGGCTTTGCGCCAATGAGCGGGCTGAGGTCGAGAATGACGTTAACAGAGTCTCACTAAGTCTGACGACTGGGAAGCTCACGGCTGCTCCGCCCCGTCGCGGCGCCGAAACACATCATGAATGGCCCGAATGTTGATGAAGTAATTCTCCCAGCTGAGACCCCAACAAGCAATATGTCAGGGGCGTGGCGGCTCGAGCAGTCGCTTACCTACCATGCGGCCCACGGCGAGTTCCGCGTTTGGATGTTCCGCCTAAAGATTACGGCTGCGAAATAGTGGGACAGGCATTCGAGCTGCAGGAATGTCTAGAACGTACGTTTTCGCTTGCGCATTGCACGCCCCGTCAGCACAACTTAGTACTAATATCCTCGCTCGGTACAGTTGCTACGCATCGGCTCGGCAACAGGGTCATGCTGACCATACAGCTTTGGTCCCTTCCCACTCGGACTCTCGATCGCCTTGCGACCGTTAGTACGTCCGGCCTCCGGAAGGCCCTGTCGGCTCCTGTCCGGTCGGCGAAAACAAAGGCGTCAGCAACGGACTGTAAGTGCTCTGTCTCCGACTGCATTCTGAAAGCTGACCCTTCCACGGCGTCTCCATCCATTCGCCTTAGCGAATCGCACTCCGAACGAGCCGGTCCCCCAGGTACCGGTAAAACGCTCATGGAATGCTTAGCCACCGCTTTGATTGAATCAAGCTTCAGATTGAGGTGGCCGCATCGTGCAAGACGCCCGGAAGCCATCATGAATCCAATATTGAAACCGGCGGCCGGGGAGCCACGAAGCTAGTGCCAAGTACGCAGGAGATTCAGATGCTCACTCCCATGGCTGCTCGCCGGACTCGAGGCGAATCGTTGTCAGGTACGTTCGTTCCGGATCCGGCGTATGTTTTCTGCCCATTCACAGAGTGTCCCGACGAATCCGCATCAGGCGGACGTCCGGGGCTCGCAACCAATTCCAAGTCAATCGAGATGGCCGGGTTCCGTACGTCTCCGGCACCGTCGTTGATTTGATATACTAATGCCTAGATTTCAAGCTTCAAGCCCCAGGGTTGCGCAGCCCGCGTCGTCGGTCATTACGAGCCAACGCCGATACCCAAACAGCCGATTTGATAACCGACACCACCTACGACGGGACGCCCGGCAGATCAAGCTCTCTGGTGCCCTCTATGCGGTGCGACAGCCGGACTCAGAGGGACACATGTCAAGAAAGAAGACGTCTGAAGGGTTGTCTCGGTATTCAAGATATGATGCCCATGCCCACGAACTCGTACGGCCCCTTCCCCCTTCAATTCTGTCCCCAGATATACCCACCCCTCCCTCGACTTCGCCTCCCTCACGACTGCCGACTCTCCGCTACCTGCTGTATCATCAAGTGAAGCCTCTCATCTCGACCTCCCTCTCTAATGCGCCCCACACTCTCGACTTCGCATCATGGTTACGGACCCCTCGCCGCCCGCCGACTTCCGTCTGCCCTGTTTCCGCACTGCTCTCGCATTTGGACTGGCCGCTAACGGCTCGATATGCCATCCTTCGACTGTCGTAGCTCAACCAGTCGACAATGCATCCCGCAGACCAACGGTGCACCCACTCAAGCTCGCGCTGTGCACGATGAGACGTTATCGGTGAGTAGATGCATTAGAATCATGTTTCTCTTCCTCTCTAACCGGCGCACAGCTGTGTGTTTATACCAGGACCTTCAAGTTCGACCGCACAGCTCTACCGTTCAACGGGGCACCCGGCAGCCCAGCTACCTTCAAGCGGGCGGTCTGGCGGAGTCAGGACGGGCAGCGCGGGCTCAATAGTTCGATGTAACAGAGCCCGGCAGATGAGTCGTCTTCGGGTGGACTCCCCGGCGGTGTCGGGAAAACGAGGCGTGCCTTGGTCCAGGACCTCGTGGTTAGCGGGTAGGGATAGCAGGGAGCCGGTCTCGGACTGTGGCACCTTGAAACTGGTGAGTGGACCATTCATCTGTATTCTCCACGAGGGAGCAGGGATACAGCGACATCAGAGCTACCCGGTAGGCTGACGCAGGCGTTTTCACTGACTAGGCAGACGGCCGCATCGACATCGCGCACAACGACAGGGCGACGACTTTGCTATCGAAGCTTATCGGAGTGCCGAAAGCTCCGCATATACGCTGCGCAGCAGATAGAGAAAGCCGGCGGTGTTTCGAGCTGAATTTTGCAGCGTGCGTGCTCTCTGGACATGGATGTGAGGCACAGGATTGATTCTCATTTGATCCTTCCCGCGGGAAGGATTTTTGAATGCTTAGCCTCTAGACGAGGTGTCGCAGGCTTCGAATGGACGAATATATCTTGTATGTACTGTACATTAATATTGCGTGCTTGTGTGCGAACCGTCGCGACTACCGTCCTCGCCCTCGATGCAATTGGCTCTCCGAGTTGTCTGACCGCCCTTCTGCCACTCCGAGTAGGTTCTGCCCTCCTCATTGCCTTCCACTGCCCTGTTCCGAAAGTGTTCCCATTCGGAATACGTTGCCAGTACTCTACTACGTGCCCCATACGCTAAGTACGCTCCCCATACTAAATATGCTCCCCATACCGTAAGTAATACTCTGCCCGAGTCCGTGTTTGTTTCCCTGGCCAAAACGCCCTCGCGTCGCCGTCCCTGGAACAAACACCGGCTTGCGCATATCATACAATACGCGGCCGTGGCTCGGGCGTTCGTCAAGCAAGGAACAACTAATAATCCTGCACCGCCGGGCTACTCGAGCATGGTAACTTTCAATGGTAACTCCGGGTGGCTTCCATCGGCCACGACGGTCGGGTACGTGACCGGCGCGAGGTTCCAGTAAATCGGCTTCTCCGTCAGCTCGAACTTGAACTTCGTCAGCAACACCGCCAAAACAACCTCTGTTGAACGTGTACGGGTCAGTTTCTGCCGGATGGCGTCAGGGATGGGAGAGACTCGGAGGGGACGCACTCATCTCGAGCTGGGAGAACTTGAAGCCACTGGGGAAGACGCGAGTTTGTCAGTTCCACCATGCTACATAATCCGCGGGAACGAAAACACTGACATGCACGCACGGCCACCAGCCCAGAACGTCATCAAGTTCGAGTACACCCCCGGCATCTTCGCGTCCGACACCGTCATCATCCACTTCCCTGTCGTCCTCACCTGGCACAGTGTAACCGCCAAGATGATCGTTCACCATCACGGGGAGCCGAAGCTCGGACAGCGGCTTCAGGACCTTGCCTTGTCCGGGGCTCACGCGTGCAGGTCGGTCGAGAACGAAGCATGAGGTGAGTGTGCCAACTTTCCGTGCACGCATCGGCCTTCCCTCGGGATTGGAGACAGGGCGGTGGCGGGCCTTGTTGACATCACAGCGCTGACGGCGCTCGTGCGGTCCGTGTGAGGAGTGCGGACCGAGGGGCACGGTGAGCACGGTCTCAAGGGTGTCCGGGTGGAGGACGAGCTCCTCGGCCATCGTAGGGATGGGGGCAGGGAGACATGCACGTGTGGAGACGGGCTGTCTGTGTGTGAGAGGGGCGACCTGTCCACGTGGAGCGATGAGGTCGTGAAACCGGGATTCGGAGAACTTGAGGATCGGGATAGTGAGCGGCAGCAGAGGGAGCTTGGCGGCGGCCATGATGTGCGGCAGAACGCTCTCAGGGTCATGGAGAGCACGCTGACGAATGTCGGGGGGCGCGGGGATGAATCTGAGCTTGCTGTCATGTAGACTCGGAGGTCCCTCAGCAGCCTTAGGGAGGCGAGTCCGCCATCGATATCGCTAAGGTTGGTGAACGGGATGTGTGCCAGCCAGCCATCGAGGAGCAGGCGGAGGCACCAGACCACCAGCCGTGCGTACCTCTCCTACGAGTATGGTAGACACATGCCCGCAATCCCTGCAGCCAGGGCTTTGCGCCAATGAGCGGGCTGAGGTCGAGAATGACGTTAACAGAGTCTCACTAAGTCTGACGACTGGGAAGCTCACGGCTGCTCCGCCCCGTCGCGGCGCCGAAACACATCATGAATGGCCCGAATGTTGATGAAGTAATTCTCCCAGCTGAGACCCCAACAAGCAATATGTCAGGGGCGTGGCGGCTCGAGCAGTCGCTTACCTACCATGCGGCCCACGGCGAGTTCCGCGTTTGGATGTTCCGCCTAAAGATTACGGCTGCGAAATAGTGGGACAGGCATTCGAGCTGCAGGAATGTCTAGAACGTACGTTTTCGCTTGCGCATTGCACGCCCCGTCAGCACAACTTAGTACTAATATCCTCGCTCGGTACAGTTGCTACGCATCGGCTCGGCAACAGGGTCATGCTGACCATACAGCTTTGGTCCCTTCCCACTCGGACTCTCGATCGCCTTGCGACCGTTAGTACGTCCGGCCTCCGGAAGGCCCTGTCGGCTCCTGTCCGGTCGGCGAAAACAAAGGCGTCAGCAACGGACTGTAAGTGCTCTGTCTCCGACTGCATTCTGAAAGCTGACCCTTCCACGGCGTCTCCATCCATTCGCCTTAGCGAATCGCACTCCGAACGAGCCGGTCCCCCAGGTACCGGTAAAACGCTCATGGAATGCTTAGCCACCGCTTTGATTGAATCAAGCTTCAGATTGAGGTGGCCGCATCGTGCAAGACGCCCGGAAGCCATCATGAATCCAATATTGAAACCGGCGGCCGGGGAGCCACGAAGCTAGTGCCAAGTACGCAGGAGATTCAGATGCTCACTCCCATGGCTGCTCGCCGGACTCGAGGCGAATCGTTGTCAGGTACGTTCGTTCCGGATCCGGCGTATGTTTTCTGCCCATTCACAGAGTGTCCCGACGAATCCGCATCAGGCGGACGTCCGGGGCTCGCAACCAATTCCAAGTCAATCGAGATGGCCGGGTTCCGTACGTCTCCGGCACCGTCGTTGATTTTGATATACTAATGCCTAGATTTCAAGCTTCAAGCCCCAGGGTTGCGCAGCCCCGCGTCGTCGGTCATTACGAGCCAACGCCGATACCCCAAACAGCCGATTTTGATAACCGACACCACCTACGACGGGACGCCCGGCAGATCAAGCTCTCTGGTGCCCTCTATGCGGTGCGACAGCCGGACTCAGAGGGACACATGTCAAGAAAGAAGACGTCTGAAGGGTTGTCTCGGTATTCAAGATATGATGCCCATGCCCACGAACTCGTACGGCCCCTTCCCCCTTCAATTCTGTCCCCAGATATACCCACCCCTCCCTCGACTTCGCCTCCCTCACGACTGCCGACTCTCCGCTACCTGCTGTATCATCAAGTGAAGCCTCTCATCTCGACCTCCCTCTCTAATGCGCCCCACACTCTCGACTTCGCATCATGGTTACGGACCCCTCGCCGCCCGCCGACTTCCGTCTGCCCTGTTTCCGCACTGCTCTCGCATTTGGACTGGCCGCTAACGGCTCGATATGCCATCCTTCGACTGTCGTAGCTCAACCAGTCGACAATGCATCCCGCAGACCAACGGTGCACCCACTCAAGCTCGCGCTGTGCACGATGAGACGTTATCGGTGAGTAGATGCATTAGAATCATGTTTCTCTTCCTCTCTAACCGGCGCACAGCTGTGTGTTTATACCAGGACCTTCAAGTTCGACCGCACAGCTCTACCGTTCAACGGGGCACCCGGCAGCCCAGCTACCTTCAAGCGGGCGGTCTGGCGGAGTCAGGACGGGCAGCGCGGGCTCAATAGTTCGATGTAACAGAGCCCGGCAGATGAGTCGTCTTCGGGTGGACTCCCCGGCGGTGTCGGGAAAACGAGGCGTGCCTTGGTCCAGGACCTCGTGGTTAGCGGGTAGGGATAGCAGGGAGCCGGTCTCGGACTGTGGCACCTTGAAACTGGTGAGTGGACCATTCATCTGTATTCTCCACGAGGGAGCAGGGATACAGCGACATCAGAGCTACCCGGTAGGCTGACGCAGGCGTTTTCACTGACTAGGCGGACGGCCGCATCGACATCGCGCACAACGACAGGGCGACGACTTTGCTATCGAAGCTTATCGGAGTGCCGAAAGCTCCGCATATACGCTGCGCAGCAGATAGAGAAAGCCGGCGGTGTTTCGAGCTGAATTTTGCAGCGTGCGTGCTCTCTGGACATGGATGTGAGGCACAGGATTGATTCTCATTTGATCCTTCCCGCGGGAAGGATTTTTGAATGCTTAGCCTCTAGACAAGGTGTCGCAGGCTTCGAATGGACGAATATATCTTGTATGTACTGTACATTAATATTGCGTGCTTGTGTGCGAACCGTCGCGACTACCGTCCTCGCCCTCGATGCAATTGGCTCTCCGAGTTGTCTGACCGCCCTTCTGCCACTCCGAGTAGGTTCTGCCCTCCTCATTGCCTTCCACTGCCCTGTTCCGAAAGTGTTCCCATTCGGAATACGTTGCCAGTACTCTACTACGTGCCCCATACGCTAAGTACGCTCCCCATACTAAATATGCTCCCCATACCGTAAGTAATACTCTGCCCGAGTCCGTGTTTGTTCCCTGGCCAAAACGCCCTCGCGTCGCCGTCCCTGGAACAAACACCGGCTTGCGCATATCATACAATACGCGGCCGTGGCTCGGGCGTTCGTCAAGCAAGGAACAACTAATAATCCTGCACCGCCGGGCTACTCGAGCATGGTAACTTTCAATGGTAACTCCGGGTGGCTTCCATCGGCCACGACGGTCGGGTACGTGACCGGCGCGAGGTTCCAGTAAATCGGCTTCTCCGTCAGCTCGAACTTGAACTTCGTCAGTAACACCGCCAAAACAACCTCTGTTGAACGTGTACGGGTCAGTTTCTGCCGGATGGCGTCAGGGATGGGAGAGACTCGGAGGGGACGCACTCATCTCGAGCTGGGAGAACTTGAAGCCACTGGGGAAGACGCGAGTTTGTCAGTTCCACCATGCTACATAATCCGCGGGAACGAAAACACTGACATGCACGCACGGCCACCAGCCCAGAACGTCATCAAGTTCGAGTACACCCCCGGCATCTTCGCGTCCGACACCGTCTCCGGGAGCGGGCTCAGCCACCGCTCCGGCTTCCACTCTGCCGCGTCCAGGCCCCAGATGTCCGGGTTCTTGTTCGACGAGCTGATGCTGACGAAGACGTGCGTGTCCTTGGGCACGAAGATCTCGTGCATGAGGGTGCCGTCGAGGCCGCGGATGGGCTCGGAGAGGGGGAGGACGACGTCCTTGCGCGCCCTGTCCGAGAGCGAAGCGAGAAACGAAAAAGTCAGCGGCAGTCAAGGGACGTCATGAACGTGGTCGACACGCACTCGCGGAACCGCATCGGGGCGGGGACGTGCCTGCAAGTTTCAAGTTGCACAGCGTCAGTCTCGTGAATAACGGAGCTAAGGAGGAGAGTCTGAGACGTACACGCGGAGGGTCTCGCGACAGATCGCGTCCAAGTACGGGAGCGAGACGAGGTCGTCGTACGCGATATCCGACCCGCTAGCGGCCTCGCGTGCCTCACGAACTTCTTTCCTCACGCGGTCCTGCACGTCCTGGTGCTTTGCGAGGCACCACAGCGTGAGGGACAGCGCGTTCGACGTCGTGTCCATCGCCGCGAACGTCAGAACCCTGTTAAGAGCCCGAGAGTTAGAGTTTCAACCTGGTACTCGGCGCACGGGCAGTCTAGGAAACGGTACGCACGACATCTGGCTGAGGAGCTCCATTTCGTCCAGCCTATCCGCCTCCGCAGCAGCCATGTTCGCCCTCACTGTCAATATTCCCATCCATCAGGATTCAGCATGTCAGCGCGCACTCCCGGGCCGAGTCTGCTGTCCGTACGCGTATCGAGGACTCTGACTCAGACCGACTAAGTATGTAGGAGGACTCACGGAGGACGCTCATGATGTCCTTGCCCTCCCCGACCTGCATCGCGAGCACCTCGTCGCCCTGCAGCAGCGCCTCCTTCTTCTTCGTGTAGATCTCCCGCGACTTCTCGTCCAGCGTCCGCGAGATCCGCATCAGCTCCCTCAGCCCCAGGACCGGGACCGTCCAGCCGAGGGGCGCGAGCCAGCGCTCCGGGACGAGTGCCTCCGCGAGCGGGAGGAACTGCAGGAACGCGCCGAGCGTCGCCATCGCCGGCCTGCGTCGCAACATCGGGGTCAGCATAATCATAGTATATAACGGGGCAAAGAGAGAGGATGTGGGGTGGGGAGAGGAGGGGAGGGGGACTGACATGAGGGACTTGAGGGCGTCGCCGAGCTCGTCGGGGGTCTCCTCGGTGAGCTTGCCGAACGAGTACCCGAGCCCCGCCTGGCCCACGAGCTCGAGTGCCGTGCGGCCCATCCACATCACCATGTTCACCTCCGTGGGCCCGCCACCGTGACGTACGCACTGCTCGATTGCCTCCCGGAGCTGTATAATGGGATAAAACCGTGACCGCGCGGCCCGTGAGAACGACGAGCACGGGGGGATCGAAGGGGGGTGCTGTACCTTGTATGTGACTTTGTAGAAGGTGGGCATCATGTGGCGCATGTGGTTGATCGAGAAGACGGGGTTGAGGAGTTTGCGCTGTTTGCGGTGGTGCTCGCCTGCAGGACGCCGGCGCGTACATCCCAGGTCAATCGGTGCGCGCGCTTAGGCCGAAAGAAAGAGAGAGGATAGCTGAAGGCAGCGTACCAAGTGTAGCGGTGAGCCCGGGGCCGAAGGTACGCAGCGAGAGTCTGCGTTTATGCCAGTGGAGGAGCGCGCGGACGGAGGGATGAGGCGACCGCGTCCATTAACTTTAACTAAATCGCCAATGCCCGACACAATAAGTATCAACGACGCACCTGGTGAACCACGTCGCCTCCTCGAAGATGTCCTGCTCCTTCACCGCGATGTGGTGCATCGCTTTGGGGTCGTGTACGAACAGCATCTTGCGCTACGAACGATTAACACCATCATCAGCGAAGCTCCTTCTAGGACGAGGCCTGTGGAACTGGGGGACACTTACGCCCATGGGACCCGCGAGACGAGCGACCGCCGGATACTTGTCCGCCATTTCTTGGTGGAAGGCCCATCCCTGCTTGTCACGGAGCTTCTGGACATGGCCTACGTTGTCGAGGTTGCTCCTCACCACGGACTGCCGGAAGAACTTCCAGAGGAACCAGGTGGAGGTGCAGATCAATACGGCCTGGAGAAGGACGGAAAACATGATCTCGCAGATGACTACTGCAAAACCGGCAGCGATGCGGGTCGCGAGCGAGTGAGGACACCGGCGATTCAGCAACGGGGATCATAAATACCCCGATGGAGTGCACAGATAGTCATCGCCGGCACCGTCATCCTCTCAGGGCTCGTCGAGACCACGAAATCCGTCTTGACAATGGGCCATGGGACTCGGACTCGGCTCCTCTTGCTGGTAGGTACACGCAACCTCGCGTCGGGTTTCTAGAAGCGCGGTTCGGTGGAATTTGTGTATACTTAGGGCTAATGCTGGTTCCTGTGGGAACTACGGAGTGGTTTTCGTGAATGCGACGGACTCAGTGCGATCAGAACGGGTCACGGTACCACGCACCCTCGCTATGTGGTGTCGACGGTCACGGAGCCGGTTCTATATGAATTTGAGGTGCCAGTGTTAGGGATTTCAAGCGATGTGTGCCGACCATATGCGTAGCAGGTATATTCGATTCCGAAAGACTGTCCCGAGCAGAGCCTGTCGCTGCGGGGGACTCGATGTTCTCGACCAGTTGAAATTAAGCTGCGCAGTAAGATCGGCATCGGCGTTGACGGACAAGGTGTGACCTGCGTGCAGGTGGTAGTATACATGGGAAGTGCGGCACGCACTATATGGCCGATCGTCTCAGGTCTGACGCGAAGCACACTTGACGTCAAAGTCCCGCTACTAGTAGTAGCAAGGCGGATAAACGCACCTTGAAGTATGAACCCATCAACTACATGGTAGGTATGCACTGACACTGATTTCCTGGTTGTGCGACGATCCTCCCCAACTGGCTCGGAGTTGGTGCTTTAGTAGCCGTCATTTAGAGGAACAAGGTATTTCTTTAAATTGATTATCGACCATGCATATGCATATGGTCTATCGTACATTCGGGTGTGGACGACGGCGTGGTCAGGAAACTGAGAGGCGGCAGGACGACGTCCTTGCGCGCCCTGTCAAGATATGCACACGTCGAACTGGGTCAGCGGGGGCGAAGGGTATCAGGGAGGCAGTAGAGACGCACTTTCCAAAAGCTCAACTGAACGGGATCTGTGCATGCTTACGCCGAGGGGGGCAGCGAGGCGGACAACCGCGGGGTATTTCACCCCAAGTTCCTCGTCGGACGCGACGACGTCCCTCGGCACGCTCTCCGCGTAGGGCCGGCTGCGCGCCCCCGACTTGTCAAAGCATTGACCATGACCGGGCAAGGTCGGAGCATAGCTATATGCGCGTCGCCTATGGTCGTCTGAAGGCGGGTGGAGAGCGACCACGTCGTCGCGGCCCGGGCAGACTCGGAGGGGTGCGGCATCCGGCCAACAATTGGCAAGGGAGCGTAGCTAGCGCGGGCGTTCTCTGCTGAACGCGGGCTTCTCGCGAAAGATCTCACGGCAGAACGGAGAGTGGACGCGCCATGTTGCAATCGCGAGCGAGAGGAAAGGGAAAGCCCCCCAGCCGTCAATACGAAATTCGTCAGACGTTTAGGAACGCGTCCCCCGCCTTCTCGTCGTCTTCCCTTGTCTTTCCAGGAGGCGGTTCGAAGCGGGTGTATTCGAGACAACTACTTGGTCGTCTATCGTCCGAATATCGTCAGCAACGGATCCAGAAAGGCCGCAACCGGGCAGTATACGTACTCACTGCCCGTTTTCCGGGCCCATTGATGGACGCGATGTTCAGCTCTCGTGCTGGTGTTAGTGGAAGTTCGCATTTGAATAGACAGAAATTTTCAAAGAGGAGAGTGTAGCGCACCCCCGTTTGACACCAGCTTCAAGGGCTTCACTCACCAAGCATCCCCTCGCGATCACTGCTTTATGCCAGATAGTAAGCGGATTGCTTCGCAATCGCTGCCCGAGTAAACTGCGGCGCTGCGGCAGAACTCAGGAGTCGCTGGGTTGAGAGGGGGGCTAGCATATACGTGTCCGTGCCGTGAACGTTGTCAGTGAGATTTCTGTAGAGGGTGGGAGGGGACCGTCGAGGGTTGGTATATGGTACGTCACAGTCGGGACAGGGCTACGGCGCGAGCCGCGTTAGCGCGCGCCGAGGAGTAGGGATTCATGTGACCGTGTGATAGAGCAAGTTGTTACAGGGTTAGGGTTGAGTTGGTAACACGGCTACTGCGATTGGCCAGGATTGGTCCGGATTGGTCCGTCGGTCGCATTTTTGTCGGGCATCGGGCGACATTTGCCAAGGGTGGACAGCCACCGCGCTCTCTTCCTACCACCAGTGCTGGTAAGTCAAACTTCACTTTTTCTTGCACTTGTTTCCCTCGCATCACTGCTCTTGTCGACCCAGTGCTCTTGTCCTGCTTTTCGTGCAGTGTCTCTCTGGGTTGGAAGGATACTCGGCGCCCGCACCTGTTAGACCAAGTCGATGACAGCTTGCAAAGCGACGGATGCGCGTCACGGTTTCGCTCGAAACGGGCTGTCGACCACTAGTGTCGGGGCCACCATGCCTTCCAAGGGAGGTGCTGGACGTAAGCTACACAGCTGGCTGAAGCCGACGACTCGCAACCAACACATTCTATCTCTTTCGAGTCCTAGGCACGAGCTCGGAGGAACCGCACATACTCGAATATCGCCAACTCATACTTGCAGACGCCGCATTCCTAGGCCTGTAGGACAGCTCGACCTTCGAGCATGACCGGTGTAAGTCCAAGTCGAGCTTTGTCTTGGTGTCTTCTAGGACGTGTAATATATAAGTTCCTTACCGTGACCACATGTAGCGGTCTGCATGCGTTCCGGGACATGCACCAGAGTGCGCGTGGCATGCGCAGAGCTGCCTTCAAGAATGCGCACTCGCCCGCCCCCTGCTCGAGCGCTTTCTCCGCTTTCTCTACTTCAGGGCCTCGCCAAATGGCCATGCCGCGTCGCTGTCTGCGTCTAGAGGCTGCCGCTCGATCGTCGCTGCCAGTTCCTCTGCAGTCCGAGCCCAGTCCCGCAACCCTACGGCCGCGCGGGGGCTGTGGCTGTCGCACGTCTTCCACTGGGACGCACGCACCGCCGCGGGGCAGTTTCGCACATGGGGTGTACATCTGGCTAAGCGTCGGCGCGCCGTCCGCAACCGTGGTGAGCTCTCGTCGGTGGGACGGGGACTTAGATGGGGCGTTTTGTCGCACGTCCAAGTCCGGGCACGGTGCGCTACTCGACGCATACGGCGCGCTCTGCGTGGGCCGCAGCGCGAGCGAGAACGGGGGCGAGATAAGTATTAAGATGGGCGGTCTGCGTCGCCACCCTCGGGCGGCGGGACAGTGACTATGACCGTGGCGCGCCCGCGCCCGCGATCCGAGTCGAACTTGAAGGACGGTTCATGGAGGTCGCGCGGCTGAAGGACTCTGAGGCGCTGCATGCGGGGTGGGCGACGAGGACGAGGAGCCGGATAAAGCGCAAATTTGGGCCCGGGAGGAAGTAAGGTACCACTGGCAGCAGGGACGTGACTGTATGTAGCGCTGCGACTCAGAGTCCCTGGGCGTCGATATGTACTGCATATATGCACGACTCGGTGATCGTCGAGGCGGAAAAACAGAGACAGGACGAGCTCATGTCTGCCCCAGCCACAAATCACAGTCATCACTGTTGCCTGTATGCGTACCACGAAGACGAGGCTCTGATTCCGAGTTGAACAATTTTCTATTTTTTTTTGGTCTTTTCGCTCGTCCCAGACCGTACATGCACGGCGAACCCGGAAGCCATGTACATATACAAGCCCGGAACGTTCCCGACTTACTTCGGCCTCCCATAACACTTCTCTCCTAACGCTAACTTATCGACCCGCTGCCAGTGCCAGCGGAAACCGTGACCACGACCGCGGAAGGCCCCACAAGCCCGTGCCCACATCCTTCTCCGAGTCGTATGCATCCACCCAGAACCTCGGCCGAAGGCTCGGGGGGGGGGGGTGCTCGAGGGAGATGCGTGCACGTCTATGTCGCTGGTGGGGGGGCCCGCCCTCCGGGGGCGGGCGTAAGCTGTCAACTATCGCTCGTTCAAGCCGTTCAAGGACTGATGGGTCTCTGTCGATTCGGTGTTAGGTGGGTCGGACAGAGGGTGTGTAGAATACGGAGAGGGTTACGTACCGAGTGATACTACACCCTTCAAGCACGCCGTGCGCGGCAGGGGCATGAGGCCTTGAGATGGGCTGAAGGCCCGCCGGTATCCGTGTTTGAGGCCAGTGCGGGCTCGGGCGCGATGAACCCGTTGTCCCAGCTCCACTCCGGTTAGTAGAGGCAAGTCCGCAGTACGGTACTTCATAGCACTTACCAAGCGTCCCTCCACAGCCCCTCAGGCTGTCGCTGCTGTATGGATGTCGCTTCGACACAGAGATCAGGGAGGCGACCGAGCAGGCGGCCCGCGCCCGGGGACAACAGTGACGTCGACGGAAGACGTCGCGATCGCCATCGTCGAGTCGTCCGAGGACCGAGGACCTACCCGACGCAGAAACGCCTTCCGCGGTCGGTGTGCACTGCGACTGTGCAGATCTGCAAGTGGCGAGGACTACTGACCGAGTACTGGAGCCTTCATACACGCCGCTGCCGCGACGCCGTTAGTCTCGGCAGAGACAGGACGCCTTGAGCGTGTTGAAGACCCCGTATTCGAGATCCTCGAGACCGATATCGATGCGGACGCAGTGCGACGGGTCGGTTGTCTAACCTCCACTGCGTGGGGGGAGCTGGTGCTTGTCCGAGTCGCAGTGCAATGACCTTCGTCTGTGGGAGTAGCGGTAGGCAGGACGCCTGGATGCGTGCCCGTGTTGTTGAAGGGTATATGTGAGGCTTGAGGCCGATGCGGACCACCTCAACCCCGGTCGCAGCGCCAAGCCTCTCAGCCTGTGGGAGTGGCAGACGAACCAGTTAGATATCGAGCGCGAGCCGCAGAATTTCCCGAGAGTACTCACTAAGCATCCTCCCGCGATCTCCGCCTTACTGCAGATAGGCGGTTTGGGGATCGGGAAGGGCGGCGCGACCGAGAGCCTGAGGGCGGCCCGAGAACTTGAACGACCGTGACGTCGGCTAAGATGGCGACCTGAGTACGCATTGTCCGTAAAATGAGTCCGCTCCAGGCGGAGGCACTGGCAGGCCAGTGGTGGTCCGAGTTACGGTACCAACTCAGCCTATAGCGCGGCGGGAGAGGAGGAGATAGCCTGTTAGCTATAGGGATCGAGTGCGACGCAGAGAGGATGCAGAGTACAGGTACAGAGCGCTCACGGAGCATCCTCCAACCATCACTGCCTTCCAGCAGGTAAGCGGCGGCTTCGGGGAACTTCAAGGTGGCCCCGGAGCTTGAACTACGGAACTTGAACAAACGACGATGACAGCTAGAGTGCACGTAACCTGGCCAGTGAGCACTGAGCAGGCGTCGGCCGCATGGTCGAGGGGCCTGCGCGGCCCCCAGGTCGTAGTCGTAGTGACAGCGGTTTCGGTTTCGTGGCGGGGTCGACAAGCATGATACATAGGAGAGAAGAGGGGCGACCGAACGCGGGGTCCCGGGGACGCGCGGTCCCCGGTCACTGGGCCGGGTCTGGAGGGCGGGTGGGGTGGAAAAGGAACCGAGACATGCAATTGCAAGCTAGGGCCTAGTAGAGGCGAATGGAATGGAAGGGGGACGGAGGCTAACTTGAACGCGGTGTTGGACTTGCAGATAGGCGAGGCGAGGGAGGAACCCGGGCTGGATGAGGCGCTAATAGGTACTAGGAGACGATACAAAGGAAATGCTGAAGAATGCGAATCCTGCTGGAGAGTCGAGACTGTATGGTCGCGGTGGAGACTGATGCTAGAGGCGCTAGGAGACGAGACGGAGAGAGAGATGGAGAACGGTGTTGCTGGCGAAGGATGCTGCTGGTGAACGAGTAGTAAGTAGTGAGGGCTGCGAGTGACAGCCGGTGGAACAGGGACTCTAGCTGCAAGAGGAGAAGATCGTCGTCGACTACGATGAGGAGGATGGGCCGTCGAAGGAGGTGTTTTATACGCACGAGAGTCGGTGGCTAACCGTCTACCCTACAGTCCAGATTTGGAAGGCCACCTTCCGTGGAATGAGGGTGGCTGACCGCAAAAGACCCCGATCCAAGATGTCGAGACTTGAGTTGCCGGACATGCCCTCACGAAGTTTGGGTTGCCGGCCGCGTGAGGAACGTCTGGAGGCTCGCCCGTGGTGTTTGTCTCCCAGAAATCCGAGGGCGGGATCGGCCTTTCGCATGTGATTCTACAGAACGTAAGAGCCAATTGCAATCGCTATGTTCGCGAGGCATGGGGCCGGAGCGGCGTCCTGTAAGTACTGTTTGCCCCCTTTGCCCCCTTCTGCAACGGGCGGAGCCGAAGAAGAACCGAAGGACGTCAGGGTTATGAGGCTTGCACTAGTGCAAGCCAACGCGGCTCTCGGGCCTCCTGGCGAGCCTGAGCGACCTCCTTCGAGGCTTGGGATATCGTCATTCCCTGCCCAGCGCACCCCAACCGTCGACAGTCGTCCGTATACATAGCCATCCACAATGCAGATCGCGAACGGGACCCACGAACCGCGACTCCGCGACCATGCCTGTCGTGTGCGACTGATCTTCATGCTAACGCAACTGGGCCGGTTCTCAACGGAGAAATTAGGATTAATGTTATAATTGGCCAGAATCAGAATCCCGTGCATGTATTATTACACGATGTGCTTACAAGGTTAAGACTGGGAGGGGCATACTAGCACGGAGATCGGCCCTCGAGGCAGAGGAGGCACAATAGATGATATTAATATCAGCGCCCAGCGCTGGGCAGGGAGAGAGGCACAAAGACGGTACGGGTTTTGTGCCGTTGCATCAACCTCCGGGCTCGTACGCTATCCCTGACCGATTGATCAGGGAGCGGTCGTCCAGGCCGTGCGTGACGAGCGTGAACCTTTGGTATTCGAGGTGCCCGAGGACCGCAAGCGTCCGGTCCTTGCAGTCCCACAGGTCGGACGTGCTAGGAGGAAGGCCGCATATGACCTGGCGGACGGTCGCCGTTCGACGACAAGGAACACTCGCTCGACGCTGAGCAACGTGAGATAACTGCTCTGGGGATCACGCACCTCTTCGAGCCTGCGTAAGGGGTCACTCCTCTCCACCAGTCCCATACGGACACCTCCTCGATAGCTTGATAATCTGTCCACTAGTGTTATGTCTCACGTGTCGCACGTACCGAGTATTTTTTGTGGCGGAGAATCTAAGTCGATCGGGGTACTGCGGCAGAGCTCGAGAGTCGTGGTCCGCTGGCAGATTTCACGGTCGCGAGTGAAGCCAGCGCGTACGTGTCTAATCTTGCAGGGTACATATGCAGGAGCATGGGCAGAGAGATCTCTGCAGACGAGGAGAGGAATGTCGGGGGTCGGGGCAATGAGTAGGGCCAAGGAGCCGCGTCAGCGCGGCGCGCGTCCATAGATCACGTGACCGTGTGGTGGAGGAAGTTTGTGCGGGGTTAGGGTTTCATTGGTGGCACCGCCACTGGGATTGGTCGTCCGTCGGATTCTTGTCGGGCATCGGGCGACATTTGCCAAGCCTGAGGGTGGAGTCTCTCCCAACTCGGTCCAGTCTCTCGTCTACCGTCTTGACCCTCGCCGTACACACGAATACTTGGTCACTTAGAACACTTAAGCTCGCATCGCCGCACACGTGCCACGTTACGGAAATCGTCCTGACTTCCGGAGATCTGAGCGATGTAAGTGGAGCTCTAGGGTCCTTGTGCTTCCAACCCGATAGCTTCGTTGTCCGTTCATGTCAATGGGTATGTGACGCTTGCTGACGTGTTTGGACAAATACTGGAACCTACGCTGGCGTATCTTCCCTTGACGAAGCTCTTCGTGCGCGCAACTCGCAACACCACCGCTAGCATCGTCCTCTCTCCCAAGTCATCCCCGACGAGCCCGATATCTACCTGCGACGCTGAACACTTTTGGGTGTTGAGGTCCGAGGAACGGCATAGGAAGGCAGTGCGGGTGCAGAGGGCTGGTCGCTTCGACAAGCCGCCGTGACAGTTGTTGCCGTTATGCTGGTGCCAGGACGCCCATCATCTTCGCGTCTCGGGGCTTGGCACTTGGGCTGCATGGGCGTGGATAGAGGCGGGAGGTTAAAGGTACGTCCATCGTAGTTGAATACTTTGACAGCAGGATGGTGAGCACGGTCCTTTGGTTGGGTAAGCCGGCTGTGAAGACGACTTGAGCAAGTTGGAGCATTACTCTTTGCCGAGGCCCCCGACCCACAGGCTTCCTTTCGACGAACTGAGCCTCGCAACATTGTCGCACATCCTTTCGCAGAACGTATATGGTGAGTCCTTGTCGCACAAACTTATTTTCTTTGTTAAGGTCTCGTCACAAGACATGAGTAAACCCGCGCGCATTGTAGTACAAGAACCATCTCCTACCGACTCTCATCCTCCATTCCCACCCCCAATCTCCCGACCCAGCCGCCGAACTAGCTTCTGCCAACCACCCCAAGTCAAACTTCGCCACAATGAAGTTCTTCAGCACCTTCCTCGCCGCCGCCTTCGTCGCCCTCCTCCTAAATGTCGCCGGCACCATGGCCCAGACGTCGGACCAGGTGATCAGCGCGATCCAGTCGTTCATCACCTCCTCCAGCAACCTCGACGCCGAGGTCACCCCTCTGAACGCCGTCACCTTCCCCACCATGGGCTTCGTATGTCTTCTGTCTCTGTCTTCATCGTCTTCAGCTTGGCGCGGTATCTGGATCTCTTCCTTCCCCCTTACCCTTACCCGGGTCTCAGATCATCGCCGAGGGGTTTAACAACATCACGTCGGCCGTCAACACGTTCAACGCCGAGTTCTCCGTGAGCAGCGAGTAGCTATATGCGGTCCCATCGCGCCGCGCCTTATGTGCCTACTGAATCTCACGAAAATATTGCAGGCGGACACCCCGCCGTACCCCGACGACGCCGCCGTCGCGGTGGTCGACGTCTTTACTGCCTTCGTCGAGGTTCACCAGTAAGTCTCTTAGTTCCCCTCTCGTCCTTTTGGTATTCTTACTGCTGAATATCGCCGCGTCTGCGACGAAGGGACCTCCTCAACGTCGTCATCGGGAAGCACGTACGTGTCCTCTCGTGTCTATGTTTCGCGGCCGTATAACCTAGCTCGACCTTACATTATCTCTTTTGGATCCGACAGACCCTCGCGGCGATGTTCGGCTTCGTCGCGCCCATCGCCGCCGCGCTGCGCTCCCTGGAAGGCGCCGTCGTCGTAAGTTCTCTCCAAGTTCAAGTTCAAGCTCGGGACCATCGCAGGGCTAACCCGGGCCGCTGACTCTGACCCCCCTACCCACACCCACACCCCTACCCACACCCGGTCCACCGGCAGACGTTCGCCTTCGCGCTCCTCAGCCTGGTCCCCACGGAGTCGGGCCCCTTCACCGCCCAGCTCGTGCGTGTCCGAGTCCCCCTTTCCTTTTCCACGTCGTCTCGGCTCTCCAGACTGACCGAGGCGGTTCGTGCTAACGCTGACTCGGACGGTGACGCTAACGGGACGCGCTGCAGGATGCGCTCGCCGCGACGTTCGCGAACGCCACTATGGTCTATGGGGGAGTGACGTCGGTGATATGAATACAGATGCGTTTGAGGGAGTTGGAGTCAGAGTCTCGGGCCCGTAGTTGCTTAGATAGGTCTTGCTATGGAGGGCTGTATAATTGTGTTGTCCCGGTGTTGTCTAGGTGCTTGTTCTGGGATGTACAAGGTTTGTACTTTTTCAGCTTCAGGTCTTGGACGCGTCCAACTCGAAGTTGCAAATTGTCTCGGACTCGCGATCCCTTTGGTGCGTCTGTCGCGTTTTCTAGAGCTTTATCGGCCGACATGTGAGAAGGTCAGACGCCGATGCAGACTTGCAGCATGAGCATGAGACTCGCGGTACTGGGTGCGCCGTCGTTTAAGCTCATGTGGACTCCGCTAAGCCGCGCGGTTGCCTTCGGCGAGGATGCGATATCGATGGTCGTGACTCCGACTGCTACTGTTCGACGAACAAATCATCTCTGTGACGCGTTGACTTGAGTGGCAGGTATATGAACGACTCCGAGATCTTCGGCGATCGCGATCGCGAGACAGGGACAGCGGCGGGACATGAATGCATGACGAGTTCGTGAAGCGGCCAGGAGACTCGGAGGACAGCCTAGGCGAATACGGATAGGGCAAGCACTGGCACACGCGTTCCTGTAGTCCATGTATGCGCACCGTGCCAACGGAAGTCAGCCTGAGGGCTACTTATACGCATGCTTTCCCCGCCGCCTTACCCCACGACCAATCTCAAACCTACCCACTCTCTTAATCTCAGTCACGCATCATCGCACCCGCGGCACAAGTCCCGAGTTCAAAAACACCTATTCCACTCCGGACCGGCATGTACACAGCGAACTCGGAAACCGTGCGCATACTCTACAGGCCCGGAGCGTCCCACCCGGCTTACATCGACCTCCCATCATGGAGTCATAACGCTTCTCTCCTAGTCGACCTGCGCGCGGCGTCTGCAGCCTCCCCTCCCAGTCGTGAGTCTTATCCACCCAGACTTGGAGCCTCGGCCGAAGGTTCAGGGTCGAGAAACTCGGAGGCGGAGGAGAGGCGTGCGCGTCCATGCGGCGACGTCTGTCACTGTCTCTGGCAGTGCGCCCGCCCTCCGGGGGCGAGCTGTCGGCTGTCTGCTGCCGTGTCGTTCGTTCAAGTTCAAGTTCTAGTTCTTTGAGGACCGATGGGCCTCTGTCGACTCGGTGTCAGAGAAGACTGGATTAAGGGTGTGTAGATACGGCGACTCGGAGACATACTTACCGAGTTCAAGTTATCCCGCCTCTGCCCCCGGGCCGGGCGGAGGCAAGCTCGCAGTGCCAATGGTCCAAGGCAACACCAACTTAGTCTGTAGGATGGGAGAGGCAGACCGCCACTGGCAATCAGGGATCGAACGCGAGACAGAGCATCCGAGTCTACGACACTCACCAAACATCCCCCCGCGATCGCGGGTGAGCGGATTGCTCTGGGATCGCAGAGGGGGCGACAGAGCAGGCGATCCGGATCGGGCGGATCGGCTGCCGTCCTTTCGTCCATTCAAGTTCGAGTCGTCCGAGGGCTCCCAGTCTGTCGCTTCGGCGTCAGGTAAGTCTAAGGCACAGGTGCAGACATAGTCACATATACATATACTTACGAAGTGGACCCTCAGTGAAGCCCGCTGCTGCCGCACAATGGAAGGGCACCCCGAAGCGTGTTGACTTTGACGGTCCAGTATCAGGGCTCGAGGACGGACAGCGTCAACGGTAGGCGTCGCGATCGCCACCGTCGAGTCCGATTCGTCCGAGGACCTATCAGAGGCGCTTCTGCGTCAGGTAAGCGTGCACTGTGCAGATGTGGTTGTGATGAGGACCACGTACCGGGTGCTGGACCATCCATACACGCTGCTGCTCTGACGCCGTGAGCGGCAGGGGCTGGACGCCTTCGAGTTGACTCGGAGGCACGTTGAAGCTGAAAGCCGGGCCCGGTATACGAAGCGTTCAATACCGACGCAGATGCAGACGCGACGCGACGCGTCCGTTGTCCCACTTCCACGCCGAGTGGAGACGAGCTCAGGCTGGCGGTGGTCCGAGTCGCAGTACCAACATGGTCTGTGGAGCGAGAGAGCCAGTCAGGGATCGAGTGCGGTCCGGCTAACGTGCGCGTGCAGATCTAGATATGGTGGGACCTACGTACCAAGCAGACTCTTCACGCACGCCGCTTCCGCAACGCCGTGAGCGGAAGGGGGAGGAAACCTTGGGGGCATGTTGAAGAGTGTCCGTGAGGCTTGAGGCCGATGTGGCTAGTGCTACTGGTCGGTCCGTCTCCGCTCTAGCTATAGGTGGAGTCGCGTCGCGTGGAGTCCACGACAGTGGTCGCCGGGGCCCGATCACTGGCAGTCTGTGGGAGTGGCCAAAGAACCAGTCAGGAATATTAATCGAGCGCGAGCCCCAGAAGCCCTCGAGAGTACTCACCGAGCGTCTCTCCTGCGATCGCAGCCTTACTGTAGACAGGCGGATTGGGGATCGGGGAGGGAGGCGACCGAGAAGTTCAAGACGGGAGTCCGGGACCAGCGATTCAGCTTGAGACTCTGAGTAGACGTCGTTTGAGTTCCACTCGAGGGGGAGGCGAGCGAAGAGCGGTGATCCGAGTCCGAGTCACAGTACCAACTGGGTCTACAGTATAGAGCAGCGCAACTTGAACGGGAAATATCTAGTCAGGGATCGACGGCGAGTACGAAGTAGGAAGTATGTATACCACAGAACACTCACCGAGCATTCCTTCAGCGCGATGTCTGCCTTAGGGAGGATGGGCTGACTGCCCGGGGATCGGGAAGGAAGGGAACCGAGCTGGTGGAACAACTTGAACGTCGACGGTAGGTGTCGCGAGCGCGATTGGCTGGCATGCGTTCAAGTCTTCTGGGGACGACCATTGCACCTCCGGCTGTGTCTAAGACGCGTCAGCGTCAGGTATGTCTAAGGCGCATCTGCGTGTAGACACGGTGACTCGACTACTGACTGAGTACAGGACCCTTCAGGCGCGACGCTGCCGCAACGCCGTGAGCGGCAGGATGCCAGATGCTTGAGGCGCGCCATAGAAGAGTAATCGTGCTCGACTCGGAGGCTGATGCGAATGTGGACGTGGATGCGACTCGATCTTGACTCTTCCTGCTTCCACGTTCGGGCCTGTTGGAGGGCCCCATCCGTCGGTGGTCGGCGCGCCAACTCAGTCTGTGTCGACGTCAATACAAGAAGTCAACGATCGAGCGCGAGGGAGAAGGTATCGAGAGAGCTCACCAAGCATCCCTCCGGGACCCGCGAAAGCCGTCTTACTGCAGATAGGCGGACTTTGGAGAGATCGGGGAGGGAGTCGACCGAGGAGACGAAACGACCGAGGAGGAGAAACGACTGTGTCGGAACGACGGATGTTGACCTGAGCCTGAGTCGGAGAATATGTCGTCCGCAGTGCCGGGCTGTCGCCTTTGGTTGTCATTCTCTTTACAGTCGTCCGACAGACCTCTGTCCGAGTCGCGTCAGCGTCGGATATGATAGATGTGTGCATGCATATCATGACGAGGAGACCTACATACCGAGCGGCGAACACCAGACACTTCAAGCACGATACTACCGCAACGCCGTGAGCGGCAGGGGCATGGCGCCTTGAGTCGTGTTGTTGAAGGGTACAATACCCGTGATCGAGGCCGATGCGAACGCGACGGGCCGTTTTCCCACCTCCACTGAATGTGGAGGCGAGTCTGCGGCGGTCGCAGTGCCAGTTCGGTCTATTGAAGAGGGAGAACTTGAATGCGTGTCAGGGATGGAGATAGAAAGTATGTATGTATCGCAGAACGCTCACCAAGCAGCTTGAGAAGAGCCGGCTGAGAGAGCAGAACGACGACGACGGCCTGAGCAGGCGTAATCCAGGTCCGGATTCCACTCCGGGTGGGCACTGGAGGCGAGCCAGTCGCAGCAGTTGGCACCGTGACTCGGCCTCTGCGGTAGATCACTGGCAGGTCAGGGACTGAGCGCGAGGTTGAAAATGTATCTACAATACAGAGCACTTACCCGGGCCATGGACGCCTCCGCTATACTAAGTGGCCTTACCACACGTGAGCAGATCGCTTCGGGATCGGGGGAGCTGCCACTGAGGCGAGTCGCGACCGAACTTAAGGCAACCGGCGAACGACGTCGACGTCGACAATCGTCGCCGTCCGCGGGTGTCGGACTCGGAGGCGAGCGTGCGGCGACGGTCCAAGCCGTGTCAGCGCCAACGCAGTGAACTCAGTCTGGGGAAGTCACGGTGGTGGTAGAGTCGGCGCGAGAGCGAGGAGGCAGATGGAGGACAGAGCACTCACAGAGGATCTCTCCCGGCCCGCGATCGCCGGCTAGCGGCAGGTAAGCGGATTGCTTCACATCCAGGATCGGGGAGGGAGGCGACCGAGAGGGCGGCCAGGGAACTTGAACAAACGACGGAACTTGAACGTGAACGATGTTGACAGCTAGCCTGACCGGTGAGCAGGCGTCGGCCGCATGGCTGAGGGGCCTGCGCGGCCTTCCGAGTCGACAACCTGAGTGACAGCGGCTTCGGTTTCGTGGCGGGGTCGACAAGATGCATAGGAGAGAAGAGCCTGAGGGGAGGGGGAACGCGGGGCACCAGGGACGCGGCGGTCGGGCAGCCTGAGTGCCCGACACGCCGTCCCTGGACCAAGACGGGTCTGGAGGGCGAGTGGGGTGGAAGAGGAACCGAGGGGTCATGCTGCAATGCGAACTGGGAACTGGGATGGGGATGTGGCTGCTAACCGTGACGAGTCTTCATGCAAATAGGCGAGGCTGCCCCGGGCCCGGGGGTATTGGATGAGAGGCTAGGAGACGAGACGAAGAAGGAGATGCTAGAGAATGCCGAATGCTGCTGGAGACGATGGCGCACGTGGTAGTGGCAGTGGTCGCGGTACTAGTAGCTGCAAGAGAGGAAGATAGTTGCTGGTGATGAGTCTAAGGAGGATGGGCCGAGATATGGACAAGGCGCGAAGAGATACGGCGACGGATGCAGTGGCGAACGGTGTTCTTGGCGAGCGGTGCTGTAGGCGAACGGTGATGCTGGCGAACAAGTGGTAGTGAGAGACTACCGATGGAGGTGGGAGGAGCTGCAAGAGGAGAAGATCGTAGTCGACGACGATGAGCTGGAAGGGTCGTCGAGGGTGGTCTTTTATACCCGTGAGGCCAGTGGCTAACCACTCACCCCCCGAACCAGATATGGCAGGCCACCTTCCGCTGAAGGGAGGCTGGCGGCGGCTGACCGGCAAGGCCCCGATCCAAGACGTCGAGGCTTGAGTGGATGGACAAGCCTTCACTGAGGCTGAGTTGCCGGCCAGGTGAAGGACGGCAAATGACGCCTGCTGTGTTTGCCTCCCAGAAATCCGAGGAACCGAGGTACAACGGGAACCACCTGCTGCATGTGATTTTACGGTGTGTAAGAGCCAATCGCTGTGTTGATGTGGGCGTATGAACGCGGCCCACGTTCTGTTAGCCACCGAGCCCTTTTGGAACCCGAGAAAGCGGGTTCTGAGGCGAGCAGTGTATGCCAACTCGACTCGCTTCTCTTCCTTCTCGGCTGCGGTGGATGTATGCATGAGTACAGGTCCGGGACGTACCATTTGAACGCGTGAATCAGTCCGTAGAAGCGCACGCTTCGAGGTCAGGTTGCAGAGCGAGACAGTGTTCTCGTATTCAAGCTGCCAGTGAGAGGAAACCTTGAACTTGAAAAGGGGGTCCGGCGTGGTCCACACAGTTCGACGGGGACGGTTATACCATATTCTGATCGAACCCATCCGCATATAATAGCGCGTTCTCGGTGGCCACTTGTGAGTTGAAGGAGTCGTCCGCGAACTAGGTAGGCGCACCTTGGATGAACAAAGAGAAAAGAGACGGACGGCGTGGGAACGTAGCGTACACCGACCGCCGAGGCACACTTGAGGCAGGCGCGCTCCGCCACTCGCACAAGCCCTCGACCACCACCACCACCTGCACCCGCACCTACTCCGCCACCGTACTCACTTCGCCTTCTGATTACCATGTCTACCGACGTACAGATGGCCGTCGATCCCATTCCCTCGCCTCCTTCCGACCCTAGGGGGTGCGAACCCGAGAAGGCAAGCGACAACTCCACAACTTCATGTTCCGCCACAGCACCGCCAGTGGCAAACCAGCCCACCAGGGGCACAAGCCGCCTCGAGAAAGTCTCGCCGAAGGACCTGTGCGACTTCGAGGACGCGCTCGAGCTCGTCTGGGTCATGTTTGGCGCGATCTACGGTGAGCAGCCTCCTTTCAAGTTCCCGACGTCCACTCGCGAACGGACGTTATGTTCTGCACGTTAACGACCGCGACCCCGCAGCACACAAGAAGCTGTACGAAGACGCGGGGATCCTGCACGGGGACATCAACCCGAACACGATCGTCATGCTCGAGACCGAGGACGGGCATGTCGAGGGCGGGCTGATCGACTACGACATGCCGCTGTGCAGGGCTGCGATGCGGAAGCTGGCGAACCCGGACCCGGTGGTTCCCCCGCCCGCCGTGCGGCCGCCGCAGTTCTTCAGGCCTGCTTACTACCACTACTAGGGCGTAGCTTGGCGCGTGGTTATGAACTTGAAGGGAGGCGAGTCGTTCGAGTGCTCGAGTCTCGGTGGGGTTTAGAGTGCTGGTGTGGCCTGTGCTGTTCTGACGGCGCGCGTGGTCATTCGGGAGTGAAGGTACAGAGATTTATTCGGAGGAATCGAGGATTACCGAGGCGCGTTATGTAGTATAGAACGACCCTTGGACCGGGGCGCATTCAGTATTCCGAGCAGCAGCGCTTTGACTCGGGCGCAAATGCGACGCGTCTTGGGAGGTATTGTCCACTGTATTTCGCGCCCTGGTGGTCATGGAGGGTGCAGAACAAGACAGATATCCGAAAAAGCCAAGACAGGACGACAGGGCTGGCAAAGGACGCGATCGTGAGCCTATGAGAGTGACCGTGGCACGTGATTTGGTCACGTCGCGTTTGTGACTCCGAGATGAGCTGGCTGGATGACGAAGTTCGTGTACACCGCACGGACTCGCGCACGAAGCGTGCCTCCCCAAAGTCTAATAGCAGAACATCGGCCGGCCGCAGTTCGTGGGCTCCGTGACGATCTCGTGGTACAGGGAGGCGGAGTGGTCGCCTGGGGCTACCTTCCGCGCGCACCGACTGGCGCGGCCTTCGGCCTGCGTCCTCGAACGCCTCGAGCGGGGCGCTGCAACGGTGTAGTGGAGGAGGATGTTGTGCTCCTGGATGTCTTAGCGCGCACCGAAGCGGCGGCATGATAGAATGTGCACTGTTGACGCCGCGGATGAAGGACGGATGGAGACGAACCAGTATGGACTCTGAGCTTCGCGTCCGAGTGGAGATAGTCGACGGTGGTGAGGATGTGCCAGTGCTTCAAAATGAGCTTGAGGAAAGACTCGGGTGAGGTATTCCTGCAGCAAGATGGGAAGAGGGACATCAGTCTCGGTTTGTGGACAAGACATTGGAAGGATCGCGGTGGAACGCGATCCGAGTCGGCAAACTCAGGCTCGGACTCGGAAGACGCAGACGCAGCTCGCTCGGCGGTCAAGATGAAGTGGCCGAGGAGGGTGCGGACGTGCGGCCGCCTGGCGCGTCTTGTCCAGGGAAGGCTATTCAGATGTTGGAGAGCGGTAAGTTCGCGCTCGACGGGGACGGCTTTGCTGGTGCAGACCTTGACGAATACGTTCGCATAGCGGTGTGCTCCTTCGACTCTTCGTAAACAACGGAGAGGCAGGAGCCTCACTATGGACGAGACACGCACACAAGGTCCGAGAGGGAGAGCCAAACAGTAGATTAAGTACGCATCATATCCAAGCTTACCGACGACCTGGGAGCGCACCTGAATGTGAATGAGTTCACCTGTTCGCACAGGGTGGGAGACCTTTGGGTCATAAAATGGCGGGTTATTTGAAATCGGAGGCGGAGGATGGACGGGGAGGCGAAGGTGGACTGATAGTGGACACTGGAGACGAGGCCAACGAGTCGTCGGGCTAGGTTGTGCACACTGAGCATTTTTGAAAGTGCGAGGTGCGAGCGCGATCGACACCAGATAGGACCAGAGAGGATCATAATGAAGTTCAAGTTGGGACTCGGGAGATGACGCGGACGTCAATCGCAAGTTCGTGGTCATGATGGACCCGGAACTGGCGCTGCCTCCGGATCCCGGGAGGTGACGGATACTTACGCGGATAAAGTAGGAGCATTAGCGCCAATTCGCGACCTCACACTGCTTGCACGCTGCCTCCTCCGACCTTGACACTCGTCGCGCCGCGCGCGCATCCTCGTCGATAGTACCCGTACCTTTGTGCCCCATCCATCCCCCGCAACTGCGCGACGCTCTCAACATGCGCGGTCTGCAATCTCTCGAGGGGCCTTCACGCGCGACATGGCGACAAAGAGGGCGCGCCTGGGTTTGACTCGCGCTCGCTGACCAAATTGAACACAGCCTAAGGACTCAAGTCATCCTTCGACGATGGACCGCGACGGTTTGTGCCATGTCGCAGCACCCAACTCTGACGTGTGGAGCAGCGTGGAGCATTCCGGTCCCTGTACAGTGCTTCTAGTAGTCATAGTTTCTCCTCCAGTACGATACTGACTGAAGTTATCCCCCATGCAGCCGGCGCATACACCCCAGGCTTCCCTGCAGTTATGAGATTCACACAGGACCTTAAGAGTTGTACCCAGAGAATCCTGGATAGCGATGTACGTTAGTATTCGGACGGCATACGCGACACAAAGGGTGTACGATCCTTTCCGAGGAGTTGAGTGGATGTCTTATGGATGAATGATGGTAAATTACTCACCCAAGAAGATGGTTGAGAGTAGGGTGCCAGCGACCATCTGCTCTTGCATCCTGTCCATGACCCAATGACTTGTGCTTTCCAGTGCCTCAGAGACCTCGCCCAATGTCCAGGTTGGAATAACAAAATCAGGAGACTTGAAACAGGACATGCTCAGGAGTGGGACAGACATAGCAGAGGTCCAGTATTTGGCGACCGTGGGGGTGGATGGGGTTGGGGCAATAGTTGAGGGTAGGTGGAGAGGTTGATTTTTAAACTGACAAATGAAACCATCCATATCGAGGCACACAGGGAAGATCCATGTTCGTGCTCACAGCCCTGGGAAGTATCGTAGACAGCTTGTGGCATAGACAACAGCTCTTTGATAAACACACTTTGACTTTTCTGCAGGAAGATGTGACAGAATGACTCCCACAAATGCTTCAAGCCATGGGAGACTGTCCGCAAGGTCTTGATAGGCTCAGATTTTGAGTTCCAGGTGCCCCACCATGACAATTGGAGGTGTGGTTAAAACAAGACAATTTAGACTCCTAACATCTACATCTCGAGCCATAAGGAAGGTCCGGAAGAGCGTGTGCCAGTGTCTTGGACTCGAAATCCGTGGATATATGCGTGGACTTTGGAGTCAAATCTCCATGAGATAGAACCTCGCTGGAAGCCGTCATTCGTGGGGTTACAGCGCCTTGGAAATCCTCCTGGCGGTATCTTATTGGCGTCGACAGTTGCAAGTTTCCCTGCCGCCGTGCTCAGGCTGGGGTCGATTGCGTCTACTATATCTGCTTGAAGCAGCTTAAACCCCGCTCTTCGAGCAGTGCAGGGCCTAGTTAAAGTCCGGGGGCGTCCTGCAGTAACATCAGCAACAGGGCGAGGGTGAATCCGGACGTGCGAGTTGCTACACCGTAGATGGAGAGCGGGTGACATACTAGGCGCTGCTGGGAGTGGCCAGAGGATGGACACCAGAAGGTCGGTCATGCGCTTGGTCTTCAACATATGCCGATATTGGAGGGTCTCCGATGCTGAGTACATTCCGCCGGAGCCCTGTGCTCATACAAATTAGGTCCTTCATGTTCGCGGTAAGTACTCGAGGGGTCACCTCGGTTTGTTGTCCGCGCAATGTCATTGCTGCTTATTAGACCCCTCTGCCACGCTGATCAGTGAAAAATGGCCCTGTTGGACCTGCAGGTCCCCTAGAAACGGATAGCTTGAGCACAGCGCTAGCGCGAGCGGCGAAGTTGCGACGGTCGGGCCGCTGCGTAAACGCACGGCCAACCCCTGGTCAGGAACGTCGGTCGAGGCGAGGTACGCGTTCCGCGGCGGCGTTCGTGGCATCGCACGAAGAGCCAGGAATCGCTACTCGTTGGAGGTCGCCCGCCCGGCTCGAGGAGCATGGGGTAGGGTCTTTACCCAGTTGTTGGGCGTTATGGGACGTGTTCTGGGTGATCAGGCAAAACCAGCTGGTGAGCAATGGTGCGAAGAGCGCATGGGGATAGAGTCGGAATACGAGAGGAGGGAAGCGGGCGTGGAACCTGAGAGAGAAAAGTTTGTTGCGAGTCGGAGTTCCAGCGAATCGACTCGGAGACTCGGCTACAGCAGAGTCGAGAGAGCACAAGCTACCGACCTGTATCTGTTTGGATAATAATTGGTGATAAGTAAGTATAATTGTATGCAGAGCGTGTACTACTCACCGGGCCTCGCAGCTTCAGAGACTATTCGAAGTTGAGGTGGAGGTTGCGGGACAAATGGTCTGGAGCCAGGAGGACGTGGTCGCCGACATAGGAACCCTAGCCCTAACCTTAAGTTGATCCGAAGCGGAGTTAGGGTTTGACGGAAGTCCTTCATCCTGATTCCTCAACGTCAACGACGACGACGTCCTCCTCCTCCCCCTCCTCCTCCTTGTCGACGATCCCACACCCATTCATTCTTTCCATAAATCCCTTTTATTCCCCCACCTCTGCTCGCTCTTTTCGTCCTCGTCACAAGGCCTCGATTTCAACCGGTCTCACCTCTACCTGCGACATTCTATCGAACATGGACGCCGGCCAGCTGGGGAGGTGGACCCGCTTTGCGGCTAAGGGAGGAATTGGGAAGTGCACAGCGCTCCAAGACTGCGTGGCAGAGCGAGCAGAGGATCTCATGTTCATGCAGGTACGCCCCGCTGCGCCCACATGGCACCCGCCCCGATATTAAAACATTAATCCCCGACGTCATCTTAGGACGACGAGATTACGGTCCTCATGCAAGTTCCAGGCCAGGTTGACCTGTACCTCGTAAGTATGCCGTTAGCCCCATCTCTTGATTTCGCCGTTGATGCTGTGCCGCTGCTAGGGCTATTGCGAGGGCGTCGTCGGCCACTTTCGCGGAGAGGCCGTGCGATTCCATGGCCGCCTCAAGAAGCCTGTTCTCACGAAGAGACAGTCGACTGCCGTCCCCCGTTTCCCGCCCGTCTTCCTCCCAGAGCGCCCTCACCGTCTTCGCCCGCGATGCCGCCTCCCCCGCCGTATCTGTCGTCCGTGACCCGCCTTCGCCCGTCGTATCCTCCATTCGTGAGTTATCGTCGCCCGCCATCTCTATCACACACGAGCCGGACGTCTCCCCTCCACCCATTGCGCCTAGTCTTTCGTCCTCGAGCAGCATCTCCATCACCGCCTTCTCTCATGCCCCATCCCCACAGCCGGAGGATCGGTCGAGCGGACAGGGCTCCTCCCATCCAGGGCGCTCCATGAGCCACGAATCTCAGGCGACGTCCCTCTCGTCCATGCCCGAAACCCCAGCGGACTACAGCCATGACGAGGCCGGCATCGCATCTGACCGTGACGACGATCAGATGGAGCCCGCACCCCTGGCGCCTCCGCTTCGCATCGACCAGCTCTCCAAGCAGCTCAGCACCGACAGTCCGATAGAGCACCCCCAGCTGCCAGACCCCACCACGTCCCGCTTCCCCCCAGTCGACCGCGACTCGAGCATCTACTCGGACGACCAGTCTAGGCACCGGATCTCTGTGGCGATATCGGACAACGGCGCGGGCAACATCGGGCTGTCCCTGTTGCAGGACTTTGTCGGCGGCACGGACGATTCTGACTCTGAGGACGACGACTCGCCGTCCATACCGATCCCCCGAGTCCAGTCGCCGGAATCTGCTATCGACGAGGCGCTGGACTACGCTGACTCCATGCGTTCCGATTCACAGTACTCGGAGAGCCCGCAGAGCACGACGCTGGTGCTGCCGACCACGAACATGCTGGAGCCTCCGCTCACCGGACGATCCGAGTTTTCTGAACCTTCCTCCCAGTACTCCGAGTCTCCTCCGCTAGGGCCCCTACCGGTTGTGGAACCGCTCTCCCCTCGTTCGCCAACTTCGCCTCGGTCGCTTGCGATGGCTCGCTCGGAATCCGAGTACGAGTCCGAAGGCGAAGGCGACTGGGAAGGCGCGGACGACATATACGACCAGTACCGTTACTCGCGGTTCTCGATGGCGTCGAAGATGTCCCGTTTCTCGAAGGGCTCGATCGGGTCTGGGTCGGACGCGCCGCCGATGCCAAACCAACGCACCAGTCTGGAGTCGACGAGCAGCGGACGCGAGCGGAAGGAATCGAAGGGGAAGCTTCCGTCGCGGTTAGCAGAGTCGACTACCCCCGCGGATGTTGATGACGCCAAGGAGCCGAGCAGGACGGAGAAGAACAGACCGGCACCGCTCACGTTCAGGAAGGACCCGGAGCCGTCTCCGCTGCTGCATACGACGTTTGGCTCTCCTCAGGCTTCGCCGTCTCTCCCCTCTGCGACGTCGGGATCGTTCGGCTCTCCGACGCTCGTGTCTCCGGTGTACCCCTCCAACACGGCTGCCGCGATGAACACGAAGCGGCGAGCTGACGTTGGTGAAGGCGAGGGTTCGGCTTCGCGCGATAGCCTTCGTCACCTCATGGTTGAAGAGCACGAGGGCATGCCACTGACCGCTAAGTCGCAGGTAGGCGAGATTGTTGACGAGCATCCTGCAGCGAGACAGTCGCCGCCTCCTACGCCTGCGATCCCCGCACGCGTCTCTCAAGGTTCAGAATCCTCGGCAGCGAAGGAGAAGCGAATGCTGGCGCTTTCGAACGCGGACACGGACGGGCTGTGGCGGGGCGGGGGGCTGAGTAGTTACGAGCATGTACGTAGCACGCGGGCGTGCAATATATTTCGTTGACCGGGGACTTTGTGGCTGTGCGGGTGGGGGCGATAGGCGAGGCGTTGAGTAGCGGCTGCGGCGGCTGTGGCTGAGCGCGGGTGCGGGCGGCGAAGGCAGCGCGAGCACACCAAGTGCGTGCATGGAGGTACCAAGTGGAACGAGTGAGACGGGGCGTGTTTCGGGCTCTAGTTTCGGTATAAGGGCTGCAGTTTCGGTGGGAGGGCTCTAGTTTCGGTGGGAGGGCTGTAGTTTCGGTGGGAGGGCTGTAGTTTCGGTGGGAGGGGTGCAGTTTCGGTGGGAGGGCTCTAGTTTCGGTAGGGGGGCGGGGGACTTCAAGCTGTCATATACACTTGTACTACGCTTTACAGAGCTACTCTACGACCCGCAAACACATACTCTACTGCACAGAAGGCTCGGCTCATGGGCTCAGAGCTGCTACTTTTCCGGAGGCAGAGCGTTCACGCTGCACTTATTGTTAGCCCGCCTCGTGCGGCTGTGCCTCGAACTCCGGAAAGGACGTACCAAATCTCGCCCTCAAGAGCGCGCCGTAATCGACATGGTAGAGCGTACAACGAGCCGGATGGCCGCCCGATCAACAGCTCCTACTCGCGGAGCTTCATGGTGAGAAACATCCAATGCCCCGGCCATGAACTGCGTACCAAGTCTTCTCTACGAACCTCGCACTGGCTGCCGTGCTTCAAACGTCCCGATCCTCCAAAGTCAGAATGTACCATGCCCGGTCCTACTGATTGTAGCGTCTAAAACGCCGCGAAACCGCTCGCACGGGACAGCGGCGACCGTACCAACGCCTCCCATTCCCTGTAAGTCTGTACAAGTCCCGTTCCGAAATCAATCGTCCGTGTGTCTAGATCGAGAGGGATTTACGTACCAAGTAATCGTCCAGATACCGAGCAGGGCGTAGGAGCATGGTCCCTGCAAAACCGGTCATTCTCCACATGAGAAACCTCTCGGAGCACGAAGACGAAGCACGTACCAAGTCATTGATGCAGACTTCTTGCGAATTGTGCCGCACACAGCCTTGACGAGTGCCGTCTCTACGAAACGAGGACGACGACGTACCAGTCAGAGGACAGGAGCACGCGAGAGATCGAAGTTGGGTACACACGCCACTTACCTGCTGGAAGACGTGCAGTAGTTGTACGACGCCGTGGCGATGCTGACCGACGCTACGACAATTCCAGCGACTCGGAGCTTGAGCGTCGCAGACAATGGCTTCGGGGTCAATGGCATCTGAGTCCACCACATCGTGAAATGTGGCTACGAGAAGCACGTACCAAGCTAGTGAAGAGAAGGCCGTCGGTGGTGTGTCGGAAATCCTGGCAGAATGATCACTCGCACGTCGCCCGGCAGTGAGCTCTGGAAGACGTGCAGTAGTTGTACGACACCGTGTAAAGGCTCACGTCGGTGTGAGAGATCCGAGTCTGGTAGCAGGTTCGGAAGATAGGTAGATGGTGTCGGACAGAGAAGAATCGAGCTGGAGGAGATAGAGTCACCAACATTGAGAGAGGGGACGGTTCGCAACTGGCGTGCAGCCAAAGCGATACAAACAGTGTCACGACACCTTGTTGACAGGACAAACCCACTTCGCTTAGAGTTCCGCCGGCGTCTCGTCGTCGCAACCGTCAAACCGGAACCGTCCGGCCGCCAGAGACGCGCG